>OW119929.1:1652343-2176641 GCA_933210815.1 Meta bourneti
ATTATACTCAAACTGTATCAACTATCCGATGCAGTAGTATTTAAATGAGACTAAGCAAATCAAATTTTAATTACGACACATCTCAAAAATTTCCTCTCTTAACTAGTTCTTAACAAGAATAAAGCATGTGCACGACATTTCAGAAAGCCAGACTTGAACTTAAGAAGAAATTTTTATTGTAAATTTTTTTGTATTTTTATTATAAAACTTTAATCCTCTTAGATGATAAATACCTGTAACAAGCAATCGCTTAAGCTACATTATTACCTGTTTTTATTTGCATTTGTAAGTATAAAAGGTGCCACTTATAATGATAAGGATAGCATTTATATTTTCAGTTAGTTACATCAGATTGAACTAGGGTTTCGCATTTTCACCTGCTTTATTTTTGTTTATCTTTATGGGAATATTAATAATTGTAGTATTTTTCAGATGTCTTTGCGTCAAATAAATTGTTTTGTATGTTGTAATTTGCACGCTATCAATTCCACCAACATTATTCAGTAAAACTAATGTAGTAAATTAATTTATTAGGAAGGATTTCAAAACCCGTAAACTAGATAGTTTTATCCAAAATGTGAATTAACTAGAAATATTAATTAGTAAATTTTTAAAAATGCTACACGATATCTATGTTACCAGATAAGGAACAAAATATTTACATTTTTCTGAGTTTTTCTACAACGAATGTAGGTAATTATAATACGAAACAATGAAATGTAGAATAAAATCAGATAAATTTAAACATGCTTCAAGTAATTTTGCTATTTGAGTCTAAACAGATTCTTATATATTGTTCACCAATGAATGTTCATTAATAATTTTCGAATTTAGAATAACTTTTTTCACTTTTTTAAATATTAAGAATGCTGATATCTTTTCGAATATAACACTAATTTTCAAAACTATAATAATATCGAATGTTTTAGGTATACATTCATGAAGACATTTCTAATATAGTCTTCATACAGTCATTTCTCATTGTCCACTTAAATAGGAATCAGAACATATCAATGCGCTTTTACTTTCTTAGTTTCAACAAAATCCTTAATTATAACGTCCTTCATCTCTTTAAAAATATTAGTTGTCTTGCTCTAATCATTCGCAGATTCAACACTCGTATCGATTGACAACTACAGTATTTTATCCACTTTCTAGAGTTTTAACCCTATTTTGTCACACATTCGTTGTACATTCAATGTAGCCTTTATCAACAATGACAAATGAAAACTAAACTATTTTTATCCGTTTGCTCAAGAAATTTAATCATAAATTTTGACATTATTTACCTACCCCATGCATTCAATGAAATCTTGGTGTACGATCATAAATGTATGTTTTGCAATTTTTATTCTTCCAATTTGCATCAATTCAACTTTAAGGTCTTTAAGGTCTCATGCCTTAGACTAGAATTTTGATTACCTAAAATTCTAGAAAATATCCAATAAAAGTATTTGAAAATGGTAAAATTATGCCCAATCAAAAGTGCAATGTCCAAAAAGCTCGGTCTATTCAGATCTCATGTAGTGACAAATTAACACACAGCGATGAAACGAGTAAAATTTCTTGGAAATTATGGGTGGTTGTTTCAATTCTCTCTCCAAAGGTTTATAAAAGAACAAAACAAAATCTGAACGCTCTTCTGTATGACAAAAAATACTCTAAAAATACAATTTATTACATTTTCTGCAGACTGAGACTTTTTGTTCATGAGAAACAGGCTCTATAAAATAAAGAAAAGGAAAAATACGAATGCAATTAAACATTTTCTGACAGTTCCTGTACAAATTGAAAATTTGAATTTCACTAACAAAAATATTTAATTGAATATTTTTAGTTTGGTATAGTTGACTTTATCAGGCCAGAATTACAAAGCAGAACCATGTACCCATTTTCGAAAGAAACCCTTGAAAGCACCTTTTCACTACTACTTTAGTGAGAGGAGCACTTAAAATAAACTACCTCACATTGTTCTTTGAGGTGGTAGTAGGTGTTCCATGGTAAAAAAAAATCAAGTAAATATTAAGCATTTTTTTTGTTGAGAATATTTTATCGAAAACAGCTGCTTATGAAACTAATTTCATTGGTTGAGAAGCGATTCTGAGTCGGATATAAGGGTCCAGCCTTCAAAAAATGAAGATCAAGATCATTGTGGATGAGGCGTTTTAATTTTAGACAGAAAAAATCTTAAAATAATCAAATAAAATACAACTTAAAAGAAATCAAAACGTCATTAATTTAATATAATTAAATTGGCATAATTTAATTAAAATGCGATTAGCTTAAATATTTATTTAAATAGCGTGCAATTTGTATACAAAAGAGTCGTTGAGATTTCCGTTTAAGCAGTGGAAGTCCGTTTGAAAAAGGCTGCTCTATGCATTCAACGAAATTTCAGCACCGATAAAGGAAGTTTCAACTTGAATTCAGATTCCGCTCTACCCCTGTCAATCTCAGCTTCTACATTTCTGTGTTGAAACTTTTAAACTTTATCTCTCCCATTGACCTAACGCAACATTCTATATTACATCAATAGGATGCGCATTGTTACTCAACAATGCGCACTACCCTAATTGTTATCCATTTCAACCCTATCCACCTAAATGAATACTTATTTTCAAACATTTCCTCAAAGTTATTCATTGGATGGATTCAGATCCAATTAAAATATATAACAAAGAGTAGAAGATAAGTACACATAGGCATTTACGTGGATACACAAATAAGAATCATTTAATCGAATTGATGAACAGGGTGCCAAGATAAGATTCGTAAACATTAGTTTTTAACTGAGAAACGAAAACATCACGTATATTCTGGCTTTAGGAGGGTATAAAATATAAAACAATCAGGGCTCTCAAAATACATAAAAAGTTCTTTAATCCAAATAACTAAATAACATCTGTTCTCCCTTCAAAGTAACTAGACCAAAGTCAGCGGACTAAAAGATGATACACACAACACAATTTAATAAAATACGTAGGACTATTGGGGTGCAACTCTAATACAAACAGTTAATTGCCAAGTAGCGAAACACCATTCACATCCAACCTCTTTCATCAAAATACGCACATAACTTCACTGTGTACACACTTCAATGAGCTGGAATGGACATAAAGCAATTGTGCGGTATCACAAAATATACCGGATGTTACAACGGCACCCAAAACACAGCAGAATACAGTTCTAATCCAAACAGTTAAACAGAATAAACTTGATTCTCCACTCAGCGTTATGATGACCAATGTGGGAGATTAAACAATCTTTATTCTTTTAGACAAACACACGTATGTAACCATATTTCAAAACTTTTCTGATGAAAACCTTCCACATCTACCTCTATCATGCAAATTTAATTTAACTGCATACAAGTTTCAATGGATGTTGTAATTCAATATTTCATTAAAATGCGCACTAACGAATAATGTGGTATCGTTGACTTTTGCAAGTGAAGCGCACGCAAAATAAAAAAATAGTTTTGAGAAAGCGAGGGGTGGAATTCTATCCTCTAAGGTTTTCTCACTAAATGTTGTTTCTCAAAGAATCCAACCTTCATGTAAAGAAAGCATAACTTAATGGACTTCACCAGTCTAAATATCACCATTCTGGTTTATAAAATCTAAAATACACATACCGTCGTCTTCGAGTAGAAATTCATTAACTGACAAAACATTTTTTACTGTACGGATGTTTAAGGGGCAAAAAATAAGAATTTTAATATTTTTGAGTGTCATATATTCTAAACACATTACAACATGATAATATATTTCTTATCAACACGAAAATAAACATTTAGTGTCTCCGAAAAAATGTCAGTGAGTTTCTTTTCTAAGCAAACAATATCTTGAATTTTTTACCTTCGTGTGTTTCACTTGTAACTGAACGATGATAAATTGCACTAGGCACAAATCGGGCTATAAATGTATACGCGTCTAATCCAAACAGCTAAATGAATTAGAAACCATAGAGCATAATGTCGAGTAATGTGCTAATGCAGAATTTTAAAGGTACTTTCAGTTTCAATTCTACATTAACGTCTAAACTTTGAATTCGGATGTTCAAAAACCTCTCATATTCATCTGTACGTATTTAAATTGCACACATACTCTATTGGAACATTACGATCAAAAGCATGTACAAACACGTCAGGTTTCAGAGATGCAGCTCTAATCTCCAATACGGTAATTATCAAACAGGCCAAAATATTCTACGTCAACCCATCTCACTGAAGCAAGCAAATAATTCATGCGTACATTTTTCAATCGGATATTGTCACACTCCAATACACAAAACCCTATCGTGTCGTTCTGAAATGGTGGCGTACACAAAATACATATTAGGCTGCATCTCTAATCCAATCAGCCTTATAGATTAGATTACAATCCATAAATATGATGATACTCTAAAAGGTAACTGTTTCCAACCTGCAATAACACTTGTTTCTAGGGCAAAACTTCTGAATTCGTGTTTAATCTTCCTGGTGTTTTAATTTCACGTCAAAAACTGCTATGTAATGGCCAATCTGATACAAAATCCTATTTCAAACTCGCTAGTTCTGGACGAGGAACAAATTATTTTTTCTTACTTGGAGTTATTGGGCACTTTTATCTCGACATTATCAAAATTGATCAGATCTTGATGGACGAGATATCTCGTCATTAGCAAATTCGGTCAGATCTTGATGGACAAAATATCTCGTCAAAATCACTTGGAGGGTTAAAAATCCTCACATTCATTTCTCCCACTGATATATGTAAGCAATTAAACTGTATACACTCTTCGATGGGATTATCATAAAACGATCAGCACAACTATAATCAACACAACCGTAACTATATGGTACTATTAATTGTACTAGACACAGCAATTCATCAGGCTACAAATGCACATGTACCCAATCCACACTCCCTACAGCCAAATAGATCAGAATCTATTATTTAGGCCGTAAATTCCAGTCTAATTATCCCTCGCGTTTTAAAAAATTATCCTAGAACGACAAAGCAATGACTAATTTATCGTGTATAATGTTCGTCCAATCTGGGAATCAGGAGCTTTGTCTTTTCAATTTACAATAACACTTGTCTCTAGAAATAAACAACTGAGTTTGTGTTTAAAAAGCCTTCCACATCCATTTCTCACATTGAAATAAGTATACATCTAAACTGTACATATACGTCGACTGAGTATCGTTAGTAAGATCGACACAATCATGACTGGAATCATGAAACATATTGAGAATTACAACTGCACAAAAATTTCGTCAAGGTAGAACTATAATCCAAACAACCAAACATTAGAATGTCGAGGACCAAAGAAACTTCGTCTTTCCAATCTACAATTATACTTGTCTCAAGGGCTAAACTTGCTTCAGAATTCATATATTAAAAGCCATTCACATCAACCTATCATTCAAGCAAGAGAATAATTTAACGGCGTTTCGATAGGCTATCTAAACACTTCGATCGACACAACCTGTGTGATACTATAAAATATACTAGAAACTACATCAAGAGCCCAAACAGATTAGAATCCATTAAGTGTAGTGATCAATGACGAGGACTGAAAGGGAGCTCTGATCTGCTACTGTACATTTATCCTTTGCCGTACATTATCTACGGCAAAACTTACTTCAGAATTGATATATTAAAACCCTTTCACATCAACCTATCATTCAAGCAATATAATAATATAACGGCGTATATATTTCGATAGGCTATCTTATCTTAACACTTGAATCACTAGAAAATGTATCAAACTACACGCTCTTGTCCACACAGCCAAACAGATTGAAGTCCATTAAGATCAATGTCGAGGACTAAAGGAGCTCTGGCCTTCCAGTGCAAATTGTCTCCAAGGCGCGAATCTTCTGAATTTATATGCAAAAAGAATCCAGCATCGTCAATCTCTCCCATTGCAGATTGCAGCGAATTGAGCAGCGTACGTATTTCGATAGGCTATCGCAGCATAACGATCGACAGAGCCATGGCGATGCCATAGAACGTACTGTGCACAGTAATGGCACTCGGAATCCATCCGGATGTGTGTGTATCTAATCCACACGGATCGGAATCCAGGGAGAGTTGGGGGAGCCGAGTAGTGTAAAGGGCAAAGGACATTGTGGAGGGGGAGGAAAAGTGGACATACTCACCCTGGGTCGTGCGAGACGTCGGTGGGGCTCGCTGCGCTGCTCTGGTCTTCGGAATCCATGGTGTCGTCGTGTTCGGCGGAAGGCGGAAGAATCCGTGTGAGGGGGCTACTGCACACAGGGAGCGCACAAAAGAAAGAGCTGTCCAGTGGTGGTGCTCTCCTCGCCAACAGCCCAGTCCATGCTACGACACAACACTGCCTCCTGCGCCGGCCTACTCTGCTCTGAGCTCTCCCTCTCTCGGCCCGCGACGTCACGGCCTCCCGCACCCGCCCTGCTGCCATCTGGTGGCGGAGGAGATCACTACACTCTGGAAAGCTCAACCCCCAACGCAATCTCCTTCCCGGGGTTAAAAAACAATCCGTTGAAGAAACAGAATAACAATCCGTTGAAATAACGAGGCTCCGACGGAATTTCAGAAAAGGCGAAATTCTGTAAATGTTGTTTTTCGGCGAGCAGTAGCTGAAGGCAGGAAAAACACACTCGCGGTTTTGGGGCCGTTTCTCAAACATTTGGATGAAAGATCGCGGTATAATTTGTTTAAGAGCCGATTTGATTTGATGCCCCAGCGAATGAAATACTAAAACGTTATGTGTGATTGCACGTCAAATATTTTACACAAATAGCAAAACAAATCTAAAGAAATCATTTCTGATCCCTTTTAATCTAAAGATAAAGAAATATTTTCTTTAGATTAAGAAATCTTTTCTCTAAATCAAAGAAAAAAATTATCTTTTCTTTACATTATAAAAAATATTTTCTCTTGATTATAAAGAAAACATTTTCTCTAGTTTATAAAATCCTTTCTCTAGATAGAAAAACCTTTTTATATCTTTTTCTTTAGATTATAAAGAAATCTTTACTCTAGATTAAAGAAAAACTTTTCTTTAATCTAGAGTAAAAACTTTTCTTTACATTTAAAAAAGAAAAAAAATTTCTTCACATTATAAAAAACCTTTTCTCTTGTTTATAAAGAAACATTTTCTCTAGTTTATAAAGAAATCTTTTCTCTAGAATGTAGAAAAACCTTTTTATATTTTTCTTTAGATTATAAAGAAATCTTTACTCCAGTTGATAAAAAAATATTTTTATTTTTTCTTTATATTATAAAAGAAATTCTTTTCTCCAGATTATAAAGAAATATTTTATCATCTTTTCTTTACATTATAAAAACATTGCCTCTAGATTATAAAGAAAGTTTTTTATCTTTTCTTTCCATAAAATAATCTTTCTTTACATTATAAAAAAATCTTTTCTATAGATTATAAAGAAATTTTTTCTCTGGATAATGGAAAAACCTTTTTATCCTTTTGCCTTACATTTTATAAAAAATCTTTTCTCATATTTTCTGTACATTATAAAGAAATATTGTCTTTAGATTTTAAATAAATATTTTTCTTTAGTTTTTATCAGTTTAAAATCTAAAGAAAAATTTCTTTTTTTAGATTATTAGCTAGATAAATAAATTATTGAAAGAAAATATTTATTTAGATTAGATTCCAAATAGGTAGAAATAAATTGCTACTATCTTCCTCTCTCTCTCTCTTTAAATTATTAGATAGATTAGTTACAGAAAAGATTCCTTTAAATTCTTTAGAAAATTTCAAATAGGTAGAAATAAATTGCTACAATTAAAGACTATGGGCAATAAAATATTGAAAATACAGTATGTAAATCAGAACTAAAAATTAAAAGCGTTGATACGTAAACACGTGAATAGTTAAAAGTACTAATATCTGGAAATTAAGCTGACTCAGTAATTAAACTAATATTTATAATTTTTAATTTAAACTAATATATTTTTTGCAAAAAAATAATAATATATTTAGTTTATTCATATTTATTAAATTGAAATGCTCAATGAAAGAACGAAAATTCAATTACGGTATCTGTTCTAATTATAAATCAGTGAAACTATTTTTGAGACAACAATTTTATTTGGTTATGCCCAGCGAATGAGAAAATTTGTAATCTAATAAATTATTAGCATAAGCTATCTCTTTTAAAAACTACTTAACAGGAGGTATTGTAATGAAGTAAAACAATGCCTCAATGTGGATTATAGTAAAATTTTCTTAAAACAATTTGTCTGAAAAATAGTACATAAAACATTTTGAAACTACACTCGAAATTTCTAATAGACTTTTTGCTTAGCTAAAGTATTTTCTAGACTTTTACTGTATAACAAATAAAATATTGCCTTAGTATTTGTTGATCTTTAAATGTTGAAATATCGGTGCATGCTTTTTTGTATGTAGTCCTAGTCAAATTTAAAGCATTAGATTAGAAAAATGTAAAAGCAATGCTTATTACATTTTTTTATCTGTCGCTCTACATTCATTTCTACTGCTGAAATATTAATTATATTAAAACAATGCTAATCATTTAAATTTTCAATATTAATAAATTATACATTTCAGTTATTAGATTACTATACTGTGAATTACGATGCAGATTTAGTCTAAGTAAATTTATAAATTTCTGTTTTATATCCTTCGATGTTTATCAAAGTCGAGGGCTAAATTAAAATGTTTAAAAAATGTTTCATTATACATATCTCCCCTAATTTATGCCGTACATAAAAACGTTTTCTTACTCTTATACTTCGTTCAAAATTTGACAAACATTAAAACACAACATAGAAAATTCGAATTCGTAACCATATTTCACTGAATTTGTATAGAATAACATCGTTAACTATGAACATTAAATGCAGATTCTCAGAAAGTTAGTTTATTTCAATAAAGTCCCAGCATTTTTACAAAAAAATTTCGCAAATTTGAAAAGATTATTAGTGCGAGTTCTGCAAAGCAGATGTAAAAATTTAGCATAGTATTGCTTTCTAAGACTAAAATAGATTAAATCAAAAACAATTCCAGTAAAGGTTGCCTTAGTTGCCAAAACAATATTGATTTTGAGATTTTTATAAATATTAAACTAGTAATTTATAAAAATCTCAAATCAATATTGTTTTCTTGATTTTCGTCTGATTTTCTCTAGTAATTTATAAAAAATACAAGTTTTGAGCAGTATCCGTAGTAAAGTAGCTCATATGATACTTTATATTTCTCAAATTGCCTCGATTCTATCACAAATACTCATATTTTGTGCATTTCAGATATGTACTGTGCTTTTTTGCGCATATATTTACAAATTTAGATTGTTAGTTCTTATATCTGTAGTTTTAGGCTATTATCCTTTTGACTAGATGTAGATGTTCTGCATACTTAACAGAGTTTGTCGTGCAAGCAAAGTAACCATAATGATCTTTGCCGAAGGAGTTCAATGCGTGTTAGAATAATATTAACCTTTGAGAATTATCGATTTCATCACTTAAGAAAATTAACGAAGTCAATTCAATGACGTGCAGGTCGCATGTCTCGGTCAACCAATCAGACAAAAAGCGACTCGTTTGAAATATTCTAGGGACCCTTATTTTCAAGCATCATGTAGCATGAGCTTAATTTAACTTAAATATATCTATACTACTGTTTATTTTCCTCCAAAAATCTAACTAAAGCTTGATTTTGGCAAGTTACTGCTGTGTAAAATGTGCTACAGTCAACAAACATAACGAAACATCCTGCTTCATTTGCATGATTCATAGTTTATTTTTACGTGTAGGATTTATAGAGTGCATATTTATAGTTAAAGTCACATTACATCTATTAATTGAATTTTGAAGAAACGTCTTTTGCATTAACCCTCCTGATAGTTGTGACGAGATATCTTAGTTAATTTTAATCAGCATGTCTTGGTGGACGAGATATCTCGTCATTAGAAGAAAACTGGCCAGATCGTGGTCTTGTCATCATCAAAATATCTTGCTGACGATACGCCTCGTCATTACCAAAATGGGTCAGATCTTGATGGACGAGATATCTCGTCGAAACGAGTTGAATCTCGATTCCCTTATGGTGCAAAAGCCATTCAATCAACGACACGAAAATCCGCACGCGAAAAAGGCAAAACTGACAGAGAATAGGATTTACACTCATGTCAAGTAAACGGAATCCTACTTACTCCGCCTACAGCTCACAGGCTGCTAGTGTAGTGGGAAGAACCACTGAACCGTAAAGGCCAATTCGGAAAAAAATTAATTGATGAAACCACATGAGTCAAAACATTTGGAAAACTCATTTTATTGCATAAATGGACTATAGTAATATGTGTACTATGGTAGTATTTGTAATATGGCAGTATTTGTAATATGCATAATGTAGTAATATGTGTAACATGGCAACATATGGTTATATATCGCAGAATTTTGTTTGACTTGTTTTGACTGTGTCAAAAACCTTTCTCGTCACAAGTTATTGTTTCAAGGCCAGAGCAGCCCCACTTTATATTTTTGTAAATCTCTGAAATGTTTTGTACACATATGGGTTTCATCCCTCAACTGATTCTATTACTATCTATCACTAATGAATATAAATTTTGTTTTAATTTATTTCTTAAAACATCGTTTTTTGAATAAATTTTTTTATTTTTCAAACATTAATAATTCTCCTTATTCTGACAAGATTAGTAACCATTGTTAATACTAGCTTTTCTGTATGTAAAGGTAGGTAGGCAGTTCATTAACGTCCCACTGGAGCAACACAACGGGGTATTGGCAACGATCCGGGATCAAACGAGAAAATCACCACTTAATTTTGAACCACGGTCAGATGACGAGGTCAAACCTGAGCTGACATCCCACTCTCCAAACCTCCACACCACACCAACATGAGGACATTGGAGGCCACGACAGATTTAATGTGCACCAGCCCACCAAGACGACGGTCTTTGGTTGGATTCGAACTCGCAACCCTCTGGTTGCTAATCCGTTACTCTTCCAACCGGGCTACCGCGGTTCCTTCTGGATGTAAATATTCCTGGCAATTGCATAGTAAATTAAATCTGAAGCGATCTGGAAATTGTGAAATTGTTATCAGATATAAATTATGAAGTATCAAAATATTTGGATTGAATTGTGTTTGCAAGGAGACATATTGCGTAGCTTTTCCAGAAAAAGCCCGTGTGTATCAAAACCCTTTTCTTGGCCATTTGGCTTAAGGCCAAAGGCTAGATATTTATGAATATAATTGAAATTTTTATATAGCATACGAGTCCCATTCTTATATTTTTTTCATACAATTACTAACGTTAGCAAAAATTGCAAAAATATTTTCATTGTTGAAATTATTTCGTTGAAATCTTTCCCGCACTAGAAATATCACCATCTGCACCTGGCTCTTCCTTTCGCAATTGATCCCTGACCCTCACCAATAGCCCGTTGTGTTGTTCCAGTGTGACGTTAATTAACTACCTACCTGCACGTGGTTCAAATTAACGAGATGTCCTCGGAATGTTTTTCCTGTGGAGTGCGTCGCCAATAGCCAGTTGTGTTGCTCCAGTACAACCTTAATTAAAACACCTACATACCTTTGGAGCTGATCCCGGGCCGTCACCAATAGCCCGTTGTGGTGCTCCCCAGTGCGGAGTAAATTCAACTCTACCTACCAGCTACCTACTTCATTGAAACTAAACGAATTCTTAAAGTGCTTTTTGGCCAACCCTATTCTCTAGAATCGCCACGTAATGTGTGAACAAATCCGCGTTTTGCTTCAGTTAATAAAGATTAAAAAATACTTTGAGTGTAGAAACCAGATGAGTCACTGACTTTTGTGATGTCTGGGCCGTTTTCATTTCAATTTGAAAAATGAAACGCATGGGTTTTCTGAACTCGCTGATTCAAAGGAGTCCTACTTTGTCTTAGTAAGTTTAGACTTAGTCAAAAAAGCCAAACAAATTGCAAATTCAAAATTAAGCCTTGAAACCAATAGGATTTTAAACCAAAAAAATGAATGACACACATAACTCTTGCCATACGTACGACTGGAAATTATTGGCAATCCAATCTTTCTGTGAAACAACCTAAGCTAGAAGGAAGGGAATTTGTGGTTTACACTGACTACAAACCTATAAAATTCACATCCAGGAATAAAAATGAAGTGCCCTCTGTGAAAGCTATGGAACATAGAGAGTATAAACGTGATGAACTCAGCGTAAACACTTAGAAGTATTGAAGGTTTAAGTATCGGTATTTTTATGGGCAAAAACGCAAGACATTTTAACAAAATTGATTTTCAGTGTTTACACACCATTAACTTTACTATCCCTAGTTTTTGTTGTTTCAGACGAATCAAGTCGCACCTGTTCCCTCAGCAGTTTCATTGCGTCGTCGAACTTTTTGAGCTTCGTCTTTTTGACAAGATTGTGTCCTTGGCTATTCTGATTGCTCAGTTGACGCTTTGTGTTGATTCGAGTTTGATTAAAAATTGGTTTTGCGTATGAAAATATATAATTATATAGAGTTCTATATTATAAATTTTACTTCTATGGTTAGCTTACTGAAAATAGTTGCGCCGAACTAGAAATTCCAGACACAATTTGCTGAGTAAATTGAATAACTCAGCTTTCAAGAACTTTTGCTGCTTCAGGAAAACAAATTTTTGATTTATATTGTACATAAGATTTGCGATTTTCCCTCGTAAATTGGTATTCGTAACTGTATACATTAATATAAACTCTGTTAGAAGCTCGCATTTTCCAAATCGCTTATTACAATGTGTTTTTAATGTGGATATATATATAACATAAAGTGGGGAAATGGCGTCTAAGAAGGTATTTATATGATTAATTGAATTAAATTAGTGCATTATATAACGCATTCCAACGAAACAAAGTTTCACTTAAGCCAAACCAAAGTGAGACTTTCACATTATGTAGTGTGCATTGATTATTAACAGCTGATGTATGTCCCGCAGCCAAACTTTTAACGCAAATCTTTATTCTCTAATAAATTAAAGTAACTGCTGTTCAAGGCATGTATATGTAGTTGCGTAAATAGCGACTGATGACAATTTATTTATTAGAAATAATATGTAGTGTCCAAATAAACATGTCAATGTTATGTATACATAAATTGTTTTTATATCTTTGAATACAAATAAAATACTTTCGTCTTATAAGGAATTCTTTAAATTTTATGTGTCCTGGTTAGGGGACCATGCGTCAAATACCATGAAAATACAAAATCTAAAAATATTCAAAACATGCACATTAACATTTTTGGATTAAAAAGCATATTAATCTATCTCAAAGCTACTTTGGAATTTGTTCAATTTATTGAAAGAATGTTAAATAAGTGCAACATAAAAAAGCGATACGAACAAATATATCTGGGTTATTAAATGTAGAGTAAAAAGTAATAACTTTCGAATTAAAATATTTTAATTTAATGCCATTTGTGAAATAAAATTATTCAGATGCTTCCAATGTTCTCCAGTCTTCCAGTAGCATGCATGGTCCCCTACCCCTGATAATACCAAACATTTTAAAAGGTGGTCACAGTCCATGTCAACTATCCCTCTGCAGAGGACACATTTCGGACTACACTAGATGCCTAATCGATGCAAGTGATTGGCCATGGTACTAAAATAGAAAGACAGTTTACATAATTAGTTTAAGTAGTCGTCATTTTAGATACATCTTTATGAAACGCGTAAAAATGGTTCAACGTGATATGGACGAATATTTTTGTAGCCATCTGTATATACCAGTGGTTACCAAAGTTGAGAGAAGGGCCGCAATAGGATATTGCAAGTGCTAATAGGACCACATGCTATTCTACTATATATTGCAGAATAGAATCTATGCAATTTTCTTTTCTTATCATGAGAAAAACAATAGTTGGTTGGTTTGGGGTTCTATGGCGCAAGGCCCTATTTGGCCATGCTGAGCCAGGCACGAAACACACAATATCAAGTAACAGACATACACAGATAATGAAAGTTTCACTGACACAGGAGAGAAATACACCCAGGGAGCAATGCACCTGACAGGAATCGAACCGCCTACAACTCGGAGGTTGCTAGAAAAGTGGGTATACCCACTACGGCCCCGAAAAAACAATAGAAACACACAATCCACTGACCCTCTTTCTGGGGTCAGCGATTCCCCAAGTTTTCAGGTTGCACAGAACGCTTTCGAACAGTACCGAAAGATTTATTTCTCATTTGAAAAGGTACAATGGAATTTTTCAATGTAAACATAAACAAAAAACGTACTATATCAAAAATGAAAAAAAAAGACTTCTTTCTAAGAACTAATTTGATTTATCGCCGTTTTAGCGATGGTGGGCGTTTTAACCTTTAATACTTCTTTCTAAGAACACATTTTTGGATACCCATACATTCCAAAACGATGCTACAAACTTGACAGTTGATCTGTAAGTGGTCGAATTAACGTCGCACTGCAGCAACACAGCGGGCTATTGGCGACGATCCGGGATCAAACTTGAAAGACAGTTGATCGGTTATTACACTGACCGAACTCTTATGCGAGCTTCTTCACTTGATTTTCTTGTTTGCATAAAATGTCAAGAACATTGAGTATTGAAAATTGGTTAACAACACTCCAATTTAGCATTGAATATAATTTTTTAAATTCTAAGGAAGCTCAAATCTAAAGTTTGGTCAATAGACACTCAAATGCAGAGCATACTTTGTAATAATCCAAGTCTGCGTATAGGCATGCGAAAAGATACACTTGAATTTATGCAAAAGTTCAATATGCATACATTATGTTTATCAAAGAAATTTGAAAATTTTGGCACTAAATTTAAATTAAAGTACAAATTTTGGTTCGCCATAACGGTAATTCCTAACTTCTTTCATACATAGGTCTAAAAAGATCCAAAACAACCTAATTTTGACCTCAGCTTAAGGATTTGTATCCTATCATTCACTTTCTTTTATATTGTTCTTAATTTAAAATCGTCATTTTAATTACAACTTTATAAAATTCATGTAAATAGTTGGAAATGTTAGGTGTCGAATACTTTTGTGATCCATTGTAAATCAATTTGGAATTCATTATCCTTCACCGGGATCATCACCGAAGACAAACTTCAAGAAAATACATAGTTAAATATCTATTGAAAATGTGTACAACAGTTGATCACAATATTAAAAATACAGATAAAAAGTTGATTGCTAAAACTCTCAAAAATTGAATATGTTGGAATAAAATGAATTCATAAATTCAAAACATTAGCTCTGTTCCTTTTCAATAATTAAGTTTCAATGACGAAAAAAAAGTATTTTGCTGGATAATAAAGTTTTAGAATTGTGCCTTTCAGCAAAACGATAAGAATTTTATCTTCGAAGTCCTCAGTTAATGTAGTTAAATACTATAATTATTGCAGATGGTCATTACATTGTCATTATGAGTTAATTAAACTGTTCATTAGTGAGTTCATTATAACCAAGCCTAAGTGACTCATTCACAGGGGAATAGATTTTAAAAGTTTCTTGCACATTTGTCTTAACGACGTGCTCAAAAGAGATATCACCATGAACGAATAAAATATCTCACGAATTGTGTACATTATGTACGCAATCATACACAAAGCGCAAAAAGTATCTTCAAAAAGATCTATATAATGAGAATAGAGTGTTTGACTTTTGAATATTTTCACCCTATTTCGTAAGTTATTTATCCGTTTTGGGTCATTCTAATGCAAAATTAGCGGTTTCTGTCGGCCCATATTACGTCCAAACGGCTGGGTAGACATCCATGAAACTTTGCATACTTGATTATTTACACTCATTTACTTTAAGGACCGATTTTCATTGCGTCAGACTGCCTGTCCATTTTCCCGTTTTTATGTCACTTTGGTTTGGAAGTCTGGAGAGTGGGATGCCAACTCAGGTGCTGATCTCGACATCTGACCATGGTTCAAAATTATGAGTTATCCTCGGATTTCTCACTTGGGATTGATCCCGGATCGCCTCCAATAGTCCGTTGTGTTGCTTCAGTGCTACGCTTATTCAATTATCTACCAACCCGTTTTATGTCTGTTTTTGTGTTTGTGCAAGTACACATAAATTTGATTCAATATATTATATTGAAATTAAAATGTATTATATATAATAAAACATATTTTTAATTTTGAAATATATTTTTAAAATTTAATTTCCTTTGCTTAGATATTTAGACATGTTTCATGATTAACCACTTAACGCATTTACCCGTGTCTGACGCGGGCGAAAGTTACCGGCAAATTTGCACAAGCCCGTGTCTCACACGGGCGCTCTTGTATCTCGCGTTATTTTATTTCTAATGCCCCCCACAACTGAAAATGCAAAGAAATAACTTACACTATACCTATATATTCATTTTCTGTCAAAAAACTCGATCATTTTTTACCAGTTTTTCCGAAAAAAACTCGTGCTTTAAGTGGTTAAACACTGAGTAACTATATTTAAATCAACCATAATTTGGTGGTTTTGGAGGCTGGAATGTATATTATGCATTGCGATTACTTGGATTGTTTTACCAATGTTGCTTGAAAAGCAATTATTTTCTAAACATGTTTTGACGGGATTCTAATACTGCACTTAATTTTTCTTTTCACGTTATATATATAACGTTATAACGTTATTATATATAACGTTATTATTAATTATAACGTTAACGTTATAATTTTTATAAAAGTGTAACATCCAGCACAAAACTTTTTGAACAAGACTGGTAGCTAAGCTAATTTATTCAAAGTATTTTTAAATTTTGTTTTGAAATAGGTTTCATTTACAAAACTATCAAACCCGTTAAAAATTGCATTTCTTTTCCATGTTCCCAGTAAAATTACTTGGATTTATTGAAAGCTGCACTCAATAAGCAAGTAATACCATAACTTTTTTATTTTTAGTTGTAAGTTGGAAAATCACAAGATAGAAGATAATCATGAATTAATATCTTTACAATAACTATTTTTTTCGACGACTTCATTTTAGTTTTATTTCGTTCTGATTTCTGTGGCTGTAAATATAATGTTTATTTTTTAATAAATTGTAATTCCTATTCATCACATACAACAACCACACAAAGGATTCGCTTTGAAACTGCATGCAAGTTAAAATAAAGCAAATTTTAAATTGGAAGAATATTAATGTTGAAAAATCCTAACAAGGACTTTTGAAACATTAAAAATTCTTTGTTGTAGTGACAGAAGATCAATGCTGACTAATTTATGAGATGAAGTGATGGACGTGAAATATAAGTAGACCGAGAATTGTTAATGAGAGGAATTTCAAAAAGTGTGGCGAACATATCGAATAGTAGTCACGTTACTGCTCGGTGCAAAATTGACTTCGCTTTTCGATTTGGCATCTTATCGCCTCGTTTGCTGCTATAACATCGTAGGACAGGTTAAGTGTGCGCATTTCTATAGTGACAAGTGATAAAAGTGGTGAAATCGCCAAGTCTACTATTTTGTCGTACGGACCAATCAGATGATGAATCAATGGATGGGCGTGTTTTTCTGTTCCGGGGAGCAATCAGATGATGAATATTATCTTCAAATCTCCAGAAGGTAGTCTAAGGGTTACGTTACTACTAGTTTTGGCTTCGGGATTGATCCCGGACAGTCGACAATAGCCCGTTGTATTGCTCCCGTACTGCGTTAATTAACTACCTACCTACTAGTTTTGGCAACATGATTCTGGGCACGTCAAAAAGTTGCCACTGCTCACTCTACTTTTATATTTACTCTATGCGTGCACACCGTACAAGACGGTCTATGGGTGGATCGTGTTTCAAACTCGCAATCTTCCGGTTGTTAATCTGCGACTCTTCCAACTAGGCTACCACGGACTCTACATCATTTCGGAATTCGTTCTTTGGAGGGGCTGCGGTAACCCGGTTGGAAGAGTAGCGGATTAGCAAACGGAGGGTTGCAAGGTCGAAACTCGTTCCAACCAAAGAACGTCGTGTACAAGGGGACTTGTCGTGGCATCCAATGTCCTCACGTTGGCGTGGTGTGGAAGTGTGGGATGCCAGTTCAGGTGTCGACCGTAGTTCAAACTGACGTGTTATAGTCCTCGGATCTATCCCTTCGGGATGGATCCCGCAACTTCGCCAATATCCCGTCGTGTTGCTCCAGTGCTACGTTCATTCACCTACCTACCTTCCATCCCATGTCACCGCTCGCTGATGAGTTGGCACGTGTCAGCCGAGAATCCGCTCTCGAGGAGCAGGATCGTCAGCCACTTGGGTAATTTTAACCACCGGCGGCGGCACGAGGAGCGTGAGCAGGTTGCCGATGCCCCCCGGGGCTCCCCTCATAATAGGCAAGAGACAAGATAGCGGGCCGCGTAATGGGCCGCACAAAAAAGCCGCGTTTGCTCTCGACGCCAAAGTACCTGATCAAACAAGAGGAGGGCAAAAAATAGAAGTTTTCCTCGCACAAGTTGTGTGATCAAACATTTCGGGGGAAGAGAGAGTATACTTTCGACATTAAACTCGGAGAGTAAACCGGGAGAGTGGATTTTCTGGTGACGACACGAGACGCTTTTTCTTCTCTTGTTATTGGAACGTTTAATTTTTTGGTTCCGAGCGGAAAGAAAGCCTCTCTGGAAGGGTTCGAAAAACTCCTATTCAGTACTTCCTCCGGAATGGAACTGGAGGGAATCTTCCGGGTAGTTCGTCTGGAAAGCGATATGGCGACATATTTTTTTAATTTCGGGGATAATAGTTTAAAAGTAATATCTCTCATGGGCTGCAACAGTGGTACAACTGAAAATATCAATTTAGATAAAGTGGACTTAAAGTTTTCATTGCTATGAACATACAAAAGAGACTAAAACACTTCTGCCATCTAGCGTTCAAGCATTGATTTAACCCTCTGGTGGTTCGGATCTTTCTTTTCGGGACTCATCCCGAATCGCCCAATAGCGTAGTAGTTGTGTTGCTCCAGTGCGACATTAATTCAACTTCCTACCTACCAATGATTTTGTCTTTCCTACTCTTCTAAAACGAAATTCGGAGTCTCGTGATTTCCACACGTTTATGGTTTGGAGAGTGGGTTGCCAGCTCAGGTATGACCTCGTCATCTGACCGTGGTTCAAAATTGTTGGTTTGCGGGTTTTAAGGCACAAGGGCCATATTTGGCCATGCTGCGTAAGGCACAAGACATACCAACATCAAGTAATAGACACACACAACGAAAGTTTTACTGATACAGAAGAGAGAAATACACCCAAGGAGGAATGCATCCGACAGGAATCGAATCTGCGCCGCCTACAACTCGAAGGTTGCTAACGCAGAGGACATACTCACTGATCCACGACTGCCCTGTCTTTTCCTTGGATTTTTCCCTTCTAGTTTCATCCCGGACCGTCGCCAATAGCTCATTGTGTTGCTCCTGTGCGACGTTCATTAAAATACCTACCATACCTACCAGACGTTTATGAGAAGAGAACATTACGATTGCAAGGGACTACAGGAAAGGAATAACCTACTTTTTAACCTTCCTGGTGGTTCACTTCCTTCACGAGGAATCGCGTCACTAGCAAAACTGACTAGATCTGGATGGACGAAATATCACATCATAAGAAGAAACTTGAGCTCGCCAACATCAAAAAACGCAACATCCACATTCAAAATTCAATCGGCTTTCTTGAGGATATTTCGTCATTAGCAAAATTGGTCTGATCTGGATGGACGAGATATCTCGTCGAAACCACTTCGGAGGGTTAAAAAGTCTTATATCTATTTCTCCCATTGATATGAGGCTATTACGGCAAGAGTGGCCTAACCAACATACCCAATGGATATAAATGTTATTTTCTTGGCACCATTTTTATACATTTTTATTTATCCACAATGATTTGAGGAGGGTTAAAACCAATGTTGGAAACGCATTAAATGCCAAGAGAGTGCCAAAAATAATTATTTTGGCACTCTCTTGGCATATAGTTCGTTAAGCCACTCTTGCTCTGATAGCCTCATCTCTATGCAACTAAACTGATAACGTTCTTCGATGGGGCTATAGTAAAACTTCGATCAACACAACCGTGACTGTGTGCCACTAATACTAGACACGGCATGGCATTCACAATGGGCTACAAAAGCACATGTACAGAATTCGCTCTCTAAAAGATGAAGTGTATAGAAACTCGTTCACTTCACAATCATACCCCTAGAACGTACTTCTGTAACAAGGGCAAAGTGGTGCTTAAAATTATATCATTTTTCAAAAAACCACTGAACTTTTAAATAAATATCCTCTATATGCAACTTCGGGTCGTGGAAGCCCGGTTGGAAGAGTAGCGGATTAGCAACCGAAAGGTTGCAAAATCGAATCCAAACAAAGACAGTCGTGTACAAAGGGGGCTGGTGCACGTTAAATCTGCTGTGACCTCAAATGTCCTCTTGTTGGAGTGGTGTGGAAGTTTGGAGAGTGGGGTGAGAGCGAAAGGTGCTGACCTCGTCATCTGACCGTGGTTCAAAATTACGTGGTGTTGTCCTCGGATCATTCCCTTGAGAGTACTGATCCCGTACCGTCGCCAATAGCCCGTTGTGTTGCTCCAGTTCTACGTTAATTAAATACCCCCTGCAATTTGTAGGCAGTGCAGGTTCGATTGGGAGTGTGTCTTTTATGTCAGTAGAACTTTCCTTGTGTGCATGACTATCCTGTGTTGGGCGCAGCATGGTCAAATACGGCCCTTGCGCCATAAAACCAACCAACCTATACGCCACTCCTGTAGGCATTGTTGCTCCCCTTAGCTACGCCGCTGACTGTAACGAAGGCTCCCGAATTCTGATACTTCAAGCCCTCGAGGAGTTAAAAAATGTGATATGCCCATCGTTTTCAACCTTTGGCAGAAGACAGGATTCTAAATAATGGCCCGCTCTGCTATCGAGTTAAATTCCGCGAAGATTCCCTCCCATTTGGACTGGGTCCACGGTGCAGGGAGTAGACGCTATAATTTAATTCGTCCAGTGTGTTTTTGGCTCGGTTTATTAAATTCAGTGTTGCGAGTGAGCTCTGGCAAAAGAAGCAATAAATCACTCTCGAGTCCGCGCTGCGGTAATCTCGTTTCGGGGTAGCGCCGGGGCCCCATCCTCAGAATTTGCATCCATCATCCTGTCTTGATCAGACCTCTTAAGATGTCGTTTTGCCCCATCTCTTGCGTCCACTCCGGGAGATAATGAAGAGCACTTTTTAGAATCTCCATTTCAAACGAAGGACTCGGACTGAACCGCGCTTTGGAGTCATGCCTGTGTACGTAGAAATTACAGTCTCCTGGTTCTAGAAATGTAGTTTTTACAGTACAAACCTTTTTGGACGATTTTCTGACTATTTTATTAGGTCATACTTTTCGTTATTTCTCGAGTTTTGTTGCAGAATTCTTTCGTTTTGCCGTATTAGGGCCCTCCTCTGAGAGAAGAAAACGGAAGATTACCTTCGACTTTCGTGTCCTTAATGAGCACGTGAAAGATAATCCAACAATTAAAAACAAAATAGCAGAAGCTGCATTGCACACATTGTGATCAGCGAACTGACCGGAAAGTAGACAACCCTTCCTCAACTAACGTCCTCAGCGCTGATTCTAACACCGAGTTCATCATTCAATTCCAAAGTTGGCGATGGATAAATTATCTCTGTCGATCATCGTACCTGTTTCTGTGGCTTCTGCGTGTGGTAGCCCTTATCCGAGAAAACCTATTCAGAAATCAACTGACCCAAGGTCTTTTCATGGGAATCGTGCTTATACCTGTTCCAGGACAATAGCAACCAATTCTATGAAAGTATTACGAAAATGTTCCTTGCACAAACGTCCAATATTTATTGAAACATTTAAAAGTATTTATACTATGAAGAATTTGGGGCCGTCATGACTCAGTTGGTATGTCCACTGCGCTAACAACCTTCGAGTTGTAGGCGGGGCAGGTTCGATTCGTCAGGTGCATTCCTCCCCTTGTATATTTCTCTTCTGTGTCAGTAAAACTTTCATTGTGTCTATGCTATTATTTGATAGTGTATGTCTTGTGTCTGGCGCAACAAATAGGGCCCTTGCGCCATAAAACCCTCAAACCAACCTATGAAGAATTTACCTGATTAGACCCCTAAACAAGTTAATTTACTCTTGCGAAGAATTTACTAGTTGTTAGTAAGTATATTTCATAATTAAATTGCAACATTGCTCTAAAACATTAACTTTGAGACCCGACATGAGATTAGAACTCGAAACGTTTTTAAATCTCCACGTGGTTTCGAAGAGATAGCTTGTCCATCAAGATCTAACCAATTTTTCTAATGACGATATATCTCGTCATCAAGATTGACGATTAAATACCGAATGATAAAGATATTGCCGTTTTTTAATAATGATTAATAATGACGAGATCAAGATCAAGTCAGTTCTCTTCTAATGACGAGATATCTCGTCCATCAAGTCAGTTTAGTTAATGCCGAGATACTACCTCGTCGAGACAACCACGAGGAGGTTTAGGAGTGACACCCATAGCCGCTCGTCCATTGGAGGGGTATCTGTAGAGAAGATACTAACACCAGCCCGCAATCCCGTGTATAGTGACACTACCGATTTAAATGAGTGACTCGGATAAGAGGGTAGATATATAAAACATTTACCTATCAAAAAAAATTTCCAAGGAAAATCACACAAGATTAAAAAATATTTCTGAAATGCCGCTCCTTTCGATGTCACCCTTAGCTACGCCTTTACAAGAAATATCAGCGGTTGTAGTGCGAGATAATTCACAACTCGTTTAAGATTAACCCGTGAAACTTGTGTTTTCTCGTAGCCGGGTGTAAGAGTGAAGGAAACAAAGAGTACAAATTGTTTTTTGGCACGTGCATCCCCTTTGTGTCGCTCCTCCGAGATTGGTGTTCCGTGAACACGAGTGAAAGGGGAGGAGACACTCCTTAAGACGATGAGCGATCTGCGTTTAACGGAAACGCAACGCTTTGTTTACCTCGCGACGCTTGAGCCTTCCCCTGCTGTTGTTGTCTCGAACCGTCATTGCCCGACGGAGAGCAGATCAGAGAGATGTTCGCTCTTGTTCCGGCAATAGTTCCAAGTGAGTGTCAACGCAGAATAAAAGCTTGCCAAGAGTGATCGAAAATAGTTATCGATAATGATGAAACAAACGCCAGGCTTTGACTTGACTTCACGTCATTCACCACCTGGCTTCCCAATACTTCTGTACCTCTTCTTTCTTATCCCAGAGTACAAAAAATACACTAAGTCATTGAGTCTGTTCAAAAAGTTTTGGGGCAATCGCAGATGGGTCCTTAGAAATGTCTTCATGTATGGCTCCAATGTAATTCAGGATGTGTGAGAGAGGCTGGTCATAAGCCGCACTTTATACAGGTGGGAAAGCATTCCTGGCCATCGATGAATATCATCTTTTCCAAATGGCCAGATTGGAGCCCGGCAAGCAGAGAAAGTTTTCGGGAGCAAATTGAAGGCAAGCAGTTCTGGTGTTCCAGAGGTATCAGTGATGAAAGATTACCGGAGATGATCTGAGCAATTTTTGTTTAAGTACGGACAGGTGATCGTCCTCTGAGAGCAGGGTGGTATTTTCTCTTGTATCAGGTTGCTTATTTGCTCCAGCTTTTGCCAATAAGTCAGCTCTTACTGCCTGGAATGCCAACATGGGATCCATAAACTATTAAGTGACTTCACTTAATATCTAAGTGTCTAAGTGTTGTGCCGTCATAGGTTTTCTACTATTACATAAAATACAGTCAGGAGTGTCAACAATATTACAATAAATTAAATGTGCACGCAGACAGTCGTGCCCAGTCAGGAAACGAAACTCAAAAGCTGAAGCTTTCCTTGGAGAGCCTTCACTGGAGGAATGCTAATGACTCGTATTTAAGATATTGCCGGATTTTGGATGATAACGAGATTAAAATTTGGTCAGGTTTCTGCTAACAAGATAACTTGTCAATCAACGTCTGGTCATTTTGCTAATGACTAGATACCTCGTCGAGACAACCACCAGGAGGGTTTAAAGGCATAATAGTAATAATAAATAAATTACAAAGAGTAGGCATTTTAAAGAAAATCACCACTGTGATATTGTAACCCCTTTAGCAGAGGAGGGATTTCCCATTGCAACTTATTTTCCATAAAATATTGAGTAAAAAACAACGAAGGACAAGAAAGCAACATAATAACTGATCCATTTCTGTTGAGGCATGGCAATGAAAGGGCAGTAGTTTAATCTTTATAGCTTAGCTATATATTATATAGCTTAGATATAAAGATTAAACTACTGCTGCCATTTCATGGCCATGCCTCAATCAGTGGTCCGATTTCTTTCTCACCAAATACAGCATTTTAATCCTAGTGTTTAACCGGAGGGTTGTGAGTTCGAATCCAACCAAAGACCGTCGAGTACTAAGGGGTCTGGTGCACGTTAAATCTGTCGTGGCCTCAAATGCCCTCACGTTGGCGTGGTGTGGAAGTTTGGAGAGTGGGGTGTCAGCTCAGGTGTGACCTCGTCATCTGACCGTGGTTCAAAATTACGTGGTGTTAACCTCGGACCTTTCCTTTCGGGGGATGATCCCGAAATAATAGCCCGTCGCTTTGTGACGTTAATTAAATACCTACGTAATCCTAGTGTTATCCGATCCCCTTTCGCAACAGTGTATGTGAAATTGGGTCGTGAGAGGGCCATATAGTGGAGAGTTGATACTAAACCTGTAAAGTCAAATACAGAGGGCACTAGTGTTATCCGATCCCCTTTCGCAACAGTGTATGTGAAATTGGGTCGTGAGAGGGCCATATAGTGGAGAGTTGATACTAAACCTGTAAAGTCAAATACAGAGGGCACTAGTGTTATCCGATCCCCTTTCGCAACAGTGTATGTGAAATTGGGTCGTGAGAGGGCCATATAGTGGAGAGTTGATACTAAACCTGTAAAGTCAAATACAGAGGGCACTAGTGTTATCCGATCCCCTTTCGCAACAGTGTATGTGAAATTGGGTCGTGAGAGGGCCATATAGTGGAGAGTTGATACTAAACCTGTAAAGTCAAATACAGAGGGCACTAGTGTTATCCGATCCCCTTTCGCAACAGTGTATGTGAAATTGGGTCGTGAGAGGGCCATATAGTGGAGAGTTGATACTAAACCTGTAAAGTCAAATACAGAGGGCACTAGTGTTATCCGATCCCCTTTCGCAACAGTGTATGTGAAATTGGGTCGTGAGAGGGCCATATAGTGGAGAGTTGATACTAAACCTGTAAAGTCAAATACAGAGGGCACTAGTGTTTTGGTAATTGTATTATAAGGGGCGTATCCATGGAGATCGAACTCTCCCCGAAACGTATTTCTTGTTAAAACAAATACACTCGGTGACTAGTTTGTTGAGCGTGAATGGAAGTATGGTAGTCATCTTCAATTCATCCTCAATTGTTCAGCTAGGATCTTCCACAATAGCCGCAAAGCGTCTTCATCAAATTCAACTGAACGACCACTTCTTGGGGCATCTTCAAAGTCGAAATTGCCGCTACGAAATCTCTTGAACCACTTTCGACGCCTAAACAATTTCCATAAATTGCAATATTCGTAGTTGCGTTTTGACAACTGAAAGAGAATACAATTCCTAATGTAATCTTCGCCAGGTTTCATTTCGAAAAGGACTCACTAAAAAATCTCAGCTGAAAGCACAACGTGTATACACTTTAACAACCAAAACTGCAATGAGCTCAATACTATAGCAACCCTGAAAAAGATGCCAAAAGTATATGCCCTCAAAAACGACATAATTTATGGGTACCCCTAATATACATGTGTGGTTCATAAGATCACTCATATTTAGTGTATCGAAAGATATTTATCTCGGCGCAGTTTGCTTCTAATCCTCATTTTACAAAAGCGAGTAAAATGTTAACAAAATTTATTAAAGCGACATAAAGCTAGCTAAAAATTTATTAAAAACAAAACACAGCTAGCTGAAGTGTGACATCGAGTTAAATCTATATACAGTGGCTCCCAAAAGAGTTCGTACACTTTAAAAATTTGTTGAAAAGCGCTGTAGCCTGGAATGGAATTCAAATATACAGTCCAATATTTTTTCATATCATCTCCATGTGATTCTGAACATTTTTTTTAAATATTGACTCATTTTCTTTTTATAAAAATGAAAATGCGAGGAGGCAGAGAAAGAACACGTCACAAAAGTGATCGTACACCGAAGCATTTTCGAATAAATTCATAAATAAAATTATCGTCTATCGCTTTTTTTTATTTTTGCATTGTGGTGACATTTAAAAAATCATTTGGCTTTAATATTTGCTTGCTTACCTTTTAATATTCTATTTATTATTTAAAATTGGCTGGTAGTCGTAAGGAAACAACGAACAGCATTCGAAAATTAATTATTTTTCATCATAGTAGTGGTAAATCAGTTCGGAATATCGCTAAATTAGTAAATTTATCCCATTCTACGGTGCAGTATGTGATAAAACGCTTTAAAGAAAATCGGATCGAAAACAAGATAAGAAAAGGTCGTCTGCAAAGTTAACTCAACGTGATCAAAGATTTAGTTAGAAAATTTGTGAAAAATCCACGTTTGAGTGCTATAAAAATTTCTACAGAATTTACTGAAAAATTTTCTTCAATTTCATCTGAAACTGTTCGACGAGTGCTCAGATCAGCTGGATTAAATGGGCGTTCGGCCCGAAGAAAATTTTTTTGTAAGTGCGAAGAATAGAAAGCTTAGGCTTTCTTTCGCAAAATCAATTATAAATAAGCTCGAAACGTATTGAATCTTGTCTTATTTTCAGATTAAAGCAAATTTAACATGTTCGGTTCCGATGGGCGTATAATTGTATGGGGAAGAATAAATGAGGAACTTAATCCCAAGAACTTAGTTGGAACAGTAAAGCATGGCGAAGGACTTTTGAGTCGCTCGAGAAGGTTTTGGTGGTTGTGGTTTTGTGGTACATGGCCATGCTGTGCCAAACACACGAGACAACATCGAGTAATAAACATTGTAACTTCTTAGCAGCAGCTCGGGATGAGAGGTTATCACCACTGACCTCCGGCAGAAAATCCCGAAACATTCATCGGGGTCTTATCCTCTAGATGGTCTTATCCTCTAGATGGTCTTATCCTCTAGATGGTCTTAAGGGGTTCCTCTGAAATGGAACTATCACCCAGGAAGACTGGCAGGACCAGATGGAGAACAGAGCTCGAGCAGGTGGTTGTTTGGTGCTCCTTTGAGCCGGCCGTTTCCTGTTTGCATGACCAACAGACAGATCGTAAGACATTGTAAAATAGTTTATTGTGAAATAAACGTTAGTTTATTTGTAGTTTTGGCTGTGTCGCAGCGTTCCTAGGAACACCACCTCGGCCCACTCCCTTACAACATACACACAAGAAAAATTGACTCACACAGAAGAAATACATGCAAGAAAGAATTGAACCTGCGCTGCCTACAACTCGTAGGTTCCTAGCACAGTCTGCAAACCACGATGGCCCCACCTAAATATAGGTGGCCATAGTGTTTCTACAGCAATACGTATTTCCTGCACGCCTGAACGAGACGCCAGTGGTTTTGTTTTCGAATACGATTTCAGCTCTTCGCCAATAGAAATTCCAAAGAATAAATTTCGAATAGATATATTATAGTTGATTGGTCAACGCCAGTTATATGAAACGCCAAACATTACCAAACCAGCAATGAACAACATTTTAAAGACACCCTTGTATGTAGCAGGCGAGAGCGGAAATAAAATCTTAGCAAGTTGTTTAGACTGAAAAATCCTTCATAGCTGTGGTGATTTTGTCATTGTGTCTTGAGGGATAAAAGCGATAGTATACTATGTAGGTAGTTATTTAACGTCACACTGGAGCAATACAATGGGCTATTGGTGACGGTCCGGGCTCAATCCCAAAGGTAAAGATCCGAGGATAACACCACGTAATTTTGAACCACGGTCTAGATGACCAAGATCACCACCTGAGCTGGTATCCCACTCTCCAAACTTCCACACTATACCGACGTTAGAACATTTGAGGCCACGACAGATTTAACGTACACCAGTCCCCGTGTACACGACGGTCTTTGGTTGGACCGTCCTGTTGCCAATCCGTGCGGCCCCCCTTTATGTGTTATGGAATAAAAGCAACAGCGTACAACTCGGAATTCTCGTGCAGCTCGGAGGGTTAACTTGTACATTTAACAAATATCAATTGATCTTTTATTGTATATTATAATTTTAAACTCTTAACTTTGATTTCTTTGCCATGTCCAGCCTTGCCAATATCTCACGCCATTAAAATTCGATCCACCAACCAATCTATTATTTTTCCGCAACTGTACACTATTTTTCTTTATGTGTAGCCTGCTCAATTCAATTATGTGTAGCCTGCTGTAGCTTTATCATCAGCCTGCTCAATTTCTATTCCCCACGAAATCTTTTGTTCCAAAACGGTCCCAAAACGGCCGAACAAAACACATTTTGCGAAATACAAAATCCCCGGCCGATAAGTCATCGCCAGACTCGGACGGAAATCACGTCCGTCTCACGGCTCCGCGATGGAAGGCTCCGAGGAACGGTCATTACACGTCCGTCCCTAATGACGGGACGGACAACTCATAAAAAATGCAGCCGATCGATGAAGGAAACGTCACCTCGAATAAGTGTCCGTCCATTCCGTGGACTGATCCACCCCCGCGTTCTTCAATCAGTTAGACTCGCTCCTGAGACAGTTGCCTTTTTTGAGAATGGGATTAATCAGAAATCGCTGTCGATTCCGAAGAGTTTGGAAGATGCCTTTGTAAATAAGTAATCTTTCTTCCTTTCCAATCAGTTGGGAGACTTAATAGAGCTCCCCCAACTGATTCAACCAAAGGAATCTATTTTGTCCATCTTCTCTAATACATGATTTCCGTTAGAGGACCGACGCTTTTGAATGAATTTTTTAAGACAGTACGAGTCGGAAAGTTTCCCGTGAAACTGTTGAACATTGGGGTGTATCAACCCTCTAAGACGTTACGAGATTTTCCCAATAGGTGGAGCTCATTCATCCTTAGATAAGAGCACGAAAAAAGAATTAGGGGAAATGTTCACGAGGACAACCCTCAATTATACTTCATTTACCTAACTTACCAGGGGCACCTTTACAAGGAATGGGCTAGTAAGGAAGATCTAAATTATTGCAATTGGAGATGGGAGGTATAGTCATTTTGTTAATCATCCAACGATTCCTACTGTTAATGCGCGCAATGATTTAAACCCACAGGTGCAAGGATAGTATTCATTAGTAAAATATACATGGTAAGGGATAATTAGATCTGATAATGGTAATTAGTAAGCGTCGCACTGGAGCAACACAACGACGGGCTATTGGCGACGGTTCCAGGATCAAGCCTCGTTATTTTAAACCACGGTCAGATGAGAAGAACAGCACCTGAACTGGCACCCCACTCTCCAAACTTCCCCACACCACCAACATGAGGACATACGAAGCCACGACAGATTTAAAGTGCACCGGCCCTGGCGTACACGACTGTCTTTGATTGGACCTGGTTTCGAACTGTCAACCGTTGCTCTTCCAACTGGACTACCGCTACTCTATGTTCTTATGTTCTCTCTCACAAGGACAACCCTCAATTATACTTTACCTAACTTGCCAGGGGCTCCTTTTCAAGGTGATAGGAACGGGCTAGTAAGGAAGATCTAAATTATTTCAATCGGAGATGAGAGGTATTATTTTATTTTTTTGTTAATCAATCATCCCAAGACTCCTACTGTTAATGGGCGAAATGATTTAAACCCACAAGTGTAAGGATGGTATTCATAAGTAAAAATGAATTGTAAAGGAGAATTTGATCTGAGAGGTATAGTAATGATTACTACATTTGAAGCAAAATATAAACTATTGTACGGTTAGAGTTAAAGAGATACATCTGTATCAGAACAGAAAAACACATTAGGAACATCAAAGGATTCTTCACACAAAAAGGGGAATTATCTTGTAGATTATCCAAACTCTACATTATCGGGAATCTTCTATTCCAGTTCCGCTTCACTGACAGTAGTTTTCCTCCAGTTAAGAAAGAGTACAACTTTTTCATGCGCAGTACAAAAGGGAAGCTTTACTTCTGTAATAAGTTTCATTTCACATGAGTTTCATTTATCTTTAGTCTTTTGTAAACACTTAAATCTACACCGGATGATAAAATGCGTGATATGCCTTTTTAATCTGCCCCGAATGTTATCAAGTTGGTGTGGTATGAAAATTTGGAATAGGATGACAGCTCAGGTCTTTCACCTCGTCATCTGACCGTATTTCAAAATGACGAGGTACTGTGTGTGTGTCCTCGGATTTTTCTTTCGCTTTCTTGGTTGATCCCGGACAGTTGCCAATAGCCTGCGTGTTGCTCCAGTGCGACGTTAACTACCTACATTGATTTTGAACCACGGTGGTATGCCGAGGTCAGCACCTGAGCTAGCACCCCACTCTCCAAACTTCCACACCACGAGGGCATTTAAGACCACGAGAAATTTAACCTGAACCAGCTACCACGAAATTAATCGAAAAAATTATGAATGCCTCGATATATTTTGATGGAAATCGATTCAAAAGAATTTATGACCATGAAAAATTGGAGCCTTTTCCCTGTAGTTTTTCTAACTAATAAATTGAATATTCGGTACTTTCGCCAAATCAATTTTCCCACAATTTAGAAGTCAACTCCCTCATTTCCCATTGCATCTTATATAGGTTCGACTTCTCCCTGGGTGTATTTCTCTTTTTTGTCAGTATAAACTTTGTGTGTACATCCATTATTTGATATGTATTGTGTTTGGCGTAGCATGGCCAAATATGCGCCACAAAACCCGACAGCCCACCATTATATCTTATAGCGTTCACATACAGCTGTGACGTTCTTTTGAATCCCCGGTGGGTGTTGTTTCATCTCTCCCAAAGCATTCCGGAGAATGAACAGTGCTTCTACTCTTTCGGTGAGTGATCGAAAATTCGAGATTCGAATCCTCCCCTCGAAGGACGAATGAAAGCGTGTCCCAGTGCGGCGGCGACCCTCATCTTTCACAGTTAATGATTCCGTGTGGTCCAGGACAGTGTTTCGCGATCATTTCTGGCCCGGCTTCATTTTTCTCTTTTCAACAGAAACTGATAAGCCGCTCAGTGCGGCGACGAAAAAGAGCTCGACTTCCTGAGGAACGTATGAAAAAGTATCTGGCCATTCTTTTTTGCGTCGTTCCTATCGCCATTTACGAATTCTATATCAAGGAGATAAAAAAGGGGGAGTATTGAAAATGCAGAAAGGATACTTCGGAGTCGTTCTTTGTGAGATTTCGATGGATAACTGAGAGAGATTGTCTTCGCTGTTGTGCCCTGGCAATCAGAGGAAGCAATCGAGTGTGTGATCGAAAGCTCTAAACGCGTTCGAAAACCTCGTCTGGAACCTTCGAATAACACGGTTAATATGTTTCGTGTTATTCAAAATGGAGTGTCCAGATTTGAAGAAAACCTTTCGGGCTGTTCAAAACCGAGACTCAGAATACATGATTCCTTATGATACAATCATAAGGAATCATATGAATATTTCGTTAATTGAGAGAAAGCAATGAAAGAACCACATATATAATATCAAATTGAGGGATGTGCTAAATCTCAATTCAATTCGAATAAAAGATGAGTTACATCTCTTGATTCTATTTGTATAAATGAGCTCAATCTCCAATCCATGACAAATGAGATAAATCTCTCAATTTTATTCATATAAGAGATTAACAAAATCTTGATTAGATTCGCTTAACATGTGTGCTAAATCTATCAAAGATCTAAACGCTAAGTATTTGCTTAAACGTAAATCAGCCTGCTAAAATCGAAATTGAAACAAAATTCAAATCAGTTTTAATAACCAATTAATTGCATATGTAAAGCGAGTGTTTATCAGATTGTAATTAAAATTTGTATTGACATGAAACTCAACGTCGTAGGTTCGATCAAATGAATTCATCTAGCACTCTGTTAGTTGCAGGTGGCGCAAATTCGATTTCTTCAGGTTCAATCCGCCCTGAGTGTAATTTCTCTCTTCCGTGTTAATACGTAGGTCAGTTTTTTGAACACATGATTAAATAACCACATCTATGGATTGAAAAGAGAAGATTCTATTGGTGAAGCTCAAGACATGGCATTTGAATTAACGTCGCACTGAAGAACACAAGGGGTATTGACTACGATTCGGGATCTATCCAGAAGGGAAAGGTCCAAGGAAAACACCTCGTCATTTGAATCGCGGTCAGATGACGAGATAAACTCCTCAGCTGGCACCCTACTTTCCAAACTTCCACATCACGCCAACGTTGGAACGTTTGAGGCAGCGACAGATTTAATGTGCACCACGACGGTCTTTGGATCGAATTTCCAATTCGCGATCCTCCGCTTGTTAATCTGTGACCGCACCGATTGAGCTACCGCGGCCCTCTTCTGCGTATGTAAAACTTCCCTTGTGTATGTTCATTTATTTGAGGTTGTCTTGTGTTTGGCGCAGTTTGGCCAAATATACCCCCTGCATCATCAAACCAACCATATGAATTTATGATAATAAAATTTAGAAAAAATTTTCTATGAAAACTGGTCAAGGTTTCCCAGATTCCCCTCCACAAAGAACTAATAATCACTGTTGCTTTTGTAGGTAGGTAGCTAAATTAACGTTGTACTGGGGCAACACAGCGGGCTATTGACGATGGTCCGGGATCTATCACGAAGGGAAATTCCCGAGGAAAACACGTAATTTTAAATCACATGAAGAAACCACTCAGCTGGCACTTAGTGTGCACCAGCCCCCATGTACACGACGGCTTTTGGTTGAATCGAGTTTCCAACTTGCAAAACTCCAGTTGCTAATCCACGATTGTACCGACTGGGCTACCGTGGCACTATTCTGGGTCTGTAAAACTTTCCTTGTATGTGTATGTCGATTTACTTGTCTGTCTCTTGTTTGGCGCAGCTTGGCCAAATATACTCCTGCGCCGTAAAACCAAAACCAACCGACTGAATTTTTGATTATAAAAATTAGAAAACGTTTCTCTTGGAAACTGGTCAAGTCTCCCCAGGTTCCCTCCTCAAAGAACTGATAATTACTTTCCGGAAAATAACTCCAGATAAAGCACCGGAGCGGCTTCATGTAACGTTTTATAATTAGTTCTGTCTCGTGCCGAGCGCTTTCTCTTTTTCTCGCGTCTTCTCGTTCCACAATGAAGTGCAGCGGGAAAAAGCCTCATCAAGAAATTCGAGCTGTTGCCATTCTGCTCGTCGTAATTACTCCTTTTGTGACACGTGACACTTTGAAGCTTTCCGCTTCTATTCCTGATGATTCTGACCGGAAGAAACTCGCTCGACAGCGATCGATTGCCAGATTCGGTCCCTGCTAACTTGGATTGCCTTTTTCCCCATCGCTTACCCTGACTTTTGTTTCAACCCCCACCCTCCCACAGACGAATAAACACCGAAAGTATTCTCATGCCTCCGCTCCTTGAATTCCCTTGCACCCTCCTTCACTTAATCCTCGATGCAGTCATTGAAGGAGCTTTTCGAAGAAATCAGATGATCCTATTCAAGTAATGTTGCAAAGTGGAAGAGGGAGGATACCCTCTTGATTTTTCTAGTTTCAGCGAATTCCGCTTTCTTTCATCCTGTTACTCCACCCACGCGTTTGGAATAGTGGGTCCAAAATCCCAGTTTACGTCATCGCGGGGTAATATGCTGCTGCGGCATAAAGCGCTCGCAAATCAGCTTAGCAGCGGAGATCGGAAGTGCGAAAATGCAGTTCCAGGTGGTTTGAATCCAGATATGCCAGCCATTCACTTTGAATCAAGTACTTCAAGGTATTCTCCGTGATATTACGGCAATTATTTAATCTAGTATTAGGAGCTACTTGATTTCAAAATATACTCCTTAGTATGTTTTGAAATGAATGAGGAAGGTATTTTAATTAACGGTGCAACTGGATCAACACAACGGGATATTGGCGATGATCCTGGACGGAAATCCAACAAAGTGTAATTTTGAACCACGGTTAGACGACGAAGTCACACCTGAGCTGGCACCCCACTCTCCAAACTTCCACACCCCACCAGCGTGAGGCCACTACAGATTTAACGTGCACCAGCCCCCTTTGCACACGACTGTCTTTGGTTGGATTCTAACTCGCAACCCTCCGGTTGCTAATCCGTTACTCTTCCAACCGGGCTACCTCCTCCTTAGTACTGAATGTGATAGTTATTTAAGTACGACAAAAAAGGGTATATCTGTGTCATTAGAATCCCATTGTAGTTCATATACTTTTCCGGTATGTAAACATTTCTAAAAGACCCGTTTTAATTTTAAAATAAAATTATCAGATTAAAACCATTAATTAAAAGTCTTTTAACCCTCCCGGTGGATGTATTGACGAGGTTTCTCGTCATTTGCAAAACCATTAGCAGATCTTGATGGACGAGATATCTCGTCATTAAAAGAAAACTGACCAGATCTTAATATCGTCATCATCAAAAGATGGCAAATAACTTGAGGTCATTATCGAAATTGGTCAAATCTTCATGGACGAAGTGTCTCCACTTGGAGTGTTGAAGTGGCCTGACTTTACACCGGTTCAAACTTGTAATTCCTCGTGACAGTGGTCACCGCTCCCAACCCGGGTGATGGTGGGGACCACAGGAGAAATAGAAAAGTAGAATCAGCAATTTTTATGTGGCCTGGATCATGTGACCAAAACTAGTAACTTACACTGCTTTCGTCTGCCGGGTGGGACCGAACATCCATCATCTGATGGGTCCATGGGACTAGAGAAGCCGCCCATTCATTGATTTCTCCATCTGATTGGTCGTGATTGATCATCTGATAGTAGATTTTGGAGATTTCATCACTGTAGAAATGTGCATTTACACATCTACCCTGTCATAAGATCTTGTATGGCCGAATCAGGTAATAAGATGCCAAATCGGCCAACCAAGTCCATCTTTCACAGAGCAGTCATGTGACTACTAGTCGACTGTTCAGTCTACATATAGTTCACGAGGGCCGCGGTAGCCAGGTTGAAAGAGTAGTGGATTAGCAACCGGAGGGTTGCGATTTCGAAACTGGGTCCAGCCAAAGACCAGCGTGTACGCGGGCTGGTGCACGTTAAATCTGTCGTGTCCTCCAATGTCCTCACGTTGACGTGGTGAAGTTCGGAGAGAGGTGACAGCTCAGGTTTTGTTTTCGTAATCAGAACGTGATTCAAAATGACCTGAGATCTTTTCCTTCGGGATGGATCCCGGATAGTCACCAATAACCCGTTATGTTGCTCGAGTGCGACGTTAACTACCTACCCAGTGGGGTCGACCCGGAGAGTTGATGGCGCCCGACGACTTATCCGCCAGCCTCAAGTGAGGTGTATTTTCGCTGAGGTGGGAGAGGCCTCTTAGGCATATAAATAGAACGCGAAACACATCGTGAAGAAGGCGGTGCTTGTCGAAGGGTGCGGAAGTCAGCTCCGCGGATTCGAACGCCACTCAAGGTTCTTACAGAGACAATCGTGTTCGGCGTCTCAGCAGAATGCAGTGACACGCCTTGTTAAGCACCTGTCTCTGAGATGGATCAACTGACAGCAAGTGCCGTAACGTTCTCAACCGAGATTGAATTTGCTCTACTGGAACGAATAGCCCGCTGTGTTGCTCCAGTCCGACGTTAATTAAAATACCTACCTACATCCACTGCGAACGATGGGTAATGAAAAGGGGATGGTTCGGTTTCTTTCCCCCCACAGATGTACACCCAGTCGACACAGAAAGCCTCGTGTCATTATCGATAGAATGTCAGTGCGTCATTTTTGCCTAAAGATATATTTTTATTTTCAATAACCAGGCAAGATACAAACAAAAGAAATATAAAACTGCAATATTAATACAACCTACCACAATACAACACTTCAATACAAGACTGCAATATCAACACAATCTACTACCATACGACACTCCAAAAGGGCCATAGTAGTAGCATATTAGCAATTGGAGGGTTGGAAAAGTAGCATATTGGCAAATTGGAGGGTTGCGAGTTCGAAACTCGATTCAACCAAAGACCGTCGCCGGAAGGTTAGTGCAAAACCTGTCGTGGTTTCAAATGTCCTCACGTTGTCGTGATGTGGAAGTTCAAAGAGTGGGGTGCCAGCTCAGGTGTTGATCTCATCATCTATCCGTGTCATCTTCGGGATTGATCCCTGACCTCGCCAATAGCCCGTTGTACCAGTGCGACAAACTTTTTGTGCGACCCCTTGAAGGGTTGCCGAAGAACCGAAGATGGACTTTCTGAAGAAGACAGGAGAATCCGGAAGGACCAGCAAGGAGACTGTGTGCTACACATCATACGCTTGGGCAAGGGTTTGTTTCAATTAATTCTTAAGTTTAAATTACCAGCCCTTTTAAAACTATGCAAATATAATGCAACTATCCAGTAAATAAACATTAACTTGCAATTAATTAGTTTCAGTCACCTGCTTTCTTAATCACTTAATTGACGAAAAAGAAAATGACCGCAGCGTCCTCATCCGAGCACATTTTAAGGAACAAGGTCGGAAACTTTTATCAAGCTCTGCATTACAACTTAAAAGAAAACACAGAAAAAGAAATGTTATAGAGGTGTACATTTAGATATTCGCTGTAGATTTAGATATTTATTCAATCATTTACAAAAAAAATTATGCATGTGTACAGAAGAATGTCGTTCCATCGAATAAGGATGCCTGATGTGTGATCTGAATTTGAAATTAGTTATATAAGCACTAAGTTCTCGTAAACATTTCATGCAATATGTGGTATTTTTGTGGAGGTGGTATCATGATTATATACAGGTATGGTGGAGGGTCAAATATGTGTAGAAGGAAGTTCAAAAAAGTGGTACTCCCCGAATTACAAGTTGAGATGAGGCCGAAGCTACGGGGACAGGAGCTCTAAGCGTCCACTCTAAGCATTCTTCAGATGTCTGGTGTTTCCTCCGAGATTCCCAATTGTGTCGGTAGCTCCACTCCCAATAAAATCCAGCTTCATACTCAACGCTCTGACCAATGCCACTCGTTCCATATTCAATCACTGGCTGCTTGACCCTTTCCAATTCACTATGCTGTAAATTGCTCCGTTTCGTATTGTCTGTTGCTTTTCAACTATGGTGACGAAATATAACGAGTTATCGCCCGAAAAGTTCTCTCTTCAGTATCGTGAATCTCCTTTCCGGCGAAGCAGATGGGATAGGGTCATTATACATAGCGGGCAGAAAGGCTCGGTTATAATGCCAATTCTATTCAGATGGGCGGCCTAGTTATAAAGCGTGCCACCACATCACATCTCACGTCCTGAAGAGATGCCTTGCAAACCAACAAGTCCATTGTTTTGTTTGTAGATATTCTACCTTGCCGTTCTCGTTGGTCGTTAGAAATCACCAGATGTCTGGAGGATAGTTTTGCCGAGTGGAAAGAAGTCCTTGAACCTGAGTGGTGTAAGGTGGTCCTCGTTTTGGAAAGAACTTTGAAGATTAGCGAAGTGGATCTTAACAAACGTAATGGGTCGTAAGAGAAAACTGGAATACAAAAGTGGTCATAAAATATCGTCCAGCCCAGACCTCATAAAGCTGTGCACCCTTCTGTAACCTCGTTTGCTTCCTTAACGATATAAAATAAAAAAGAACCCCCTTTATATCAATTTGGAGCGAAACGGACCATTCCGTATTTGATTGTATTTGCTCCGAAAAATTCCATCTGCCCCAACCCTAAGTTAATAATCAACTACAATGGCCCACAATCCTTGAGTGTGACAGGTGGTGCTGACGGATGGGACGGAGTCGGCTGAGCTATGTACATTTTGGAACAGGGTATGCCGATTTAAATAAGTTTAATATTTCGAATGAGAAACAAAATAAGTTCAAAACACACCTACACCATGCAGGAACTAGGATTCATTTGAAACCCTTTGAAAATTTTATGCTAGGGCCCGGAACCCCAAACATTAGAGATAAATATTACGAATATCTCCATGTAGGCAGGTAGGTATTTTAATTAACGTCGCACAATGAGCTATTGGCAGCTGTCCGGGATCAACCCTCGGAGACATTGTCCTTGGATCTTTCCCTTCGGATTTGATCCCGGACCATCGCCAAAAGCCCGTTGTGTTGCTACACAGTTAATTAAATACCTTAAATAAAGGAAAGTCAAGTGCCTGGCATTTGTTTCATTCATTGCGAATATTAATAATGCAAATAAACAAAATGATTATATCCCTTATTAGGTCAATTTATTATAGTGCAAAGTTCTAGGAAAGCAAACACCTTGGGTCTTTATATTTTTATGGTTTGGACCCTGCCCTCTTGCACATATATCACAAATATACCTATTATATCAGTATTGATTCATATAAATAAAATAGAATTCCGAAACATTTATATAGGAAAGTATTATTTTTATTTAATTAACTTCATCAGGTTCGCGTCACCTGCATCCCAATCAATACTATTTTCTACCTTCGAGTTGTAGGCGGCGCACGTTCCATTCCTGTCAGGTGCATTCCTCCCTCCGTGTATTTCTCTTCTGTGACAGTAAAAAACTTTCGTTGCGTGTGTTTGCCTATTACTTGATATTGTATGTCTCGTGTCTGGCGCAGCATGGCCAAATATGGCCATAGAACCTCGAACTAACCAATACTATTTTCTCTAGTGCCCTCAAAGTATAGAAACCAGCTATTTCAGTTTTTCAAAGAGGTCATTCCTCGAGTGTTACTGAGTAGAAATTATTTTTTAGCTTAATTGTATAAAATAACATTCACATTCTGTAACAGGTCGGAATTCAATTGGTGTTCTTGATGACGAGATATCTCGTCATTAGCAAAATTAGGCAGATCTTGATGGACGAGATATCTCGTCAAAACCACTTGGAGGGTTGTATCATGGGATTTTTAATAAAAATCCCGATTTAAATCAAATGTACCTTGTACGAAAACTATTTTTTTAATAATTGCTTATCGGTCTCCCCTTGACCAGCCTTGTAAGCAGCTGGGTAGCCTGGCTATATAAAGAGGGTCAAATCCCCTGTCCACCCTTAACCCTCCAAATAATTTCGACGAGATATCTCGTCCAAGATATGGTCAATCTTGCTAATGATGAGATATTTCGTCATCAAGATATTGCCAATTTTTCTGAGATCAAGATCTAGTCACTTTTCTTCTAATGACGAGATTTCTCGTCTAACAAAATCTGCTAATTGTTTTGCCGACGAGATACCTCGTCGAGACAACCATCACAGGAGGGTTCAAACCCTAGTTGAGCTAGGTGGTTTGTGTCATGAAAAAAGTTAAAACGCAGCCGAGCGAGTCTAAAATAAAAAATAAATAACTCAATCCCGTATTTAATTTTGGTTTCCCCTTCAACGTTGTCCCTTTTTGCGCTTCCCTCCCCTTTTTTCCCTCCTGATCACCTCTCACGCTTTGTTCGCGAGAAAGGGGAGGACGCTCGACAAGCCGATAGATCAAGGACGGCTCCCGGCCAATCGGGGCCCATCGAGGGGGGGGCAGGCGAATGAACAGTCACGGCCGATCAATTAACTTTACAAATGGTCGCGGGGGCAGAGACGGATGGAGGGGGAAGGTGTCCTAGATTGCGGGACATCTATCTCCGTGCTGTCGCTCGCTCCTTTGTCGCGAGGTCTCGTCCCGTGATTGAATCGTCGTGCGACGAAAGATTGCCGGAACAAAAAGAGAGGGACAAAAAGGAGAGGATGTAGACACTCTCTTAATGAATACACCCCTCCGACCATGGTTTCCGGGTCTCTCCGAGAAGCTCACTGATAAATACCGACCCCTCAATACAAGAACGCGCTTAGACTCGACTCTTATTTCGAACTGAAAAATGATTATTGAATCACTTTAACATGGATCTAAAAAATCAAATTTTAGTAATCGAATCGCTATCGGGGGCCGTCGTGGCTCGGTGGGTATTGACCACTGCGCTAGCAACCTGCGGGTTCTAGGCGGTGCAGGTTCCATTCCTCCCTGGGTGTGTTTCTGTATTAGTAAAACCTTCATTGTGCGTGTATGTCCATTACTTGATGTTTTATATCTTGTGACTGACGCAGTATGGCCTGTGAGCCATAAAAACCCAGCCAACCAATCGCTATCGTCAAGGTAGGTAGTTCATTAACGTCGCACTGGAGCAACAGAACGGGCTATTGGCGACAGTCCGGGATCCATCCCGAAGAGAAAGTTCCAAGGACAACGCTTCGTCATTTCGAACCACGAGCAGATGACGAGGTCAATACCTGAGTTGGCACCTCACTCTTGAAACTTCCACACCACGCCAACGTGAGGCCATTTGAGGCCATTAGAACAGGTAATTAATTAACGTCGCACAGGAGCAACACAACGGGTTGTAGGGGACAGATCCTGAAGGGAACGATTCGAGGACAAACACCTCAACATTTTGAATCACGGTTAGATGACGAGGTCAACAACTGAGCTGACACCTCCTCTCATCAAGACATTGCTGATTTCTTTATGATGACGAGATCAAGACCTGGTCAGTCTTTCTAATGACGAGGGACGACGAGATCTGGATGAGATCTTTTAAGATCTGGTCAGTTTTGCTAATGATAAGATATGAAGTCGAGACAAACATCAATAGGGTTAAGATATTGACGATTTTTTTACTATGGCGAGGTAAAAATCTGGTCTGTTTTCTTCTAATGAGGAGATGTCCATCAAAATCTGGTCAGATTGCTAATGAAAAGATACCTCGACCCACCAGAAGGGTTACTACCTTCGGGTGTTAACATTAAATGTGCTTGAACGTGAAGGACAATGAGATTCCTCGTTGGAGTGTGTATTCTGAATGCATCGGATACACAGATACCGGGCCAAGAAATGCGGCAAAACCGTTGCCAGCGATTATCGAGACGTGAATTTTATTACCTCTCCCCGCATTGCTGTGCGCTAAATTCGGCATCGCGTAATATCCGCTCCCGAAGCCCTAATGCGTGTTTTCGGCACTAGAGCAAAAGGCCAGAAAATTGAGCGATGATATTAATGGACGCGTTTTAACTTTTCAAACACTTCCCTCGCGTAGCGGCCCTATAAAAAGGAAGGAAAGAGCTCTTCCGAGACTCGTTTTTGCAAGAAAGGGGCGCTCATAAAAAAAGCCACGGAAGGACGACTTTAATGCGAGTATTAAAAATGGCGATATTCGGCCGCAGAACAGGGCGCGGGACTTTAACGATGATAAACGCCCTCTCGCACACCAAATTGGCAATAATTTGAACATGTCGATAAGTTCACGTGGAGGCGTTAAGCCCTTCCACGAGCACGGGCTATAAGTCCTGGAAAAAAGTACCGCATAATCTGGCAGGTGTAAATAAAAATGTTTGGGGTTATTCGGGTTTTTTTTGCGGCCAATAGTGCGGTGTGATTTACATTTCCGCATTCGTTCCGGGCTTCCCCACCTCAACCCCCATCGTTTTCGAAGAGACTTGAAATCAAATATATGTACCTTGCGCGGAGTGCTTAAGATGTAATCTCTCCATTTATTAAGTCGGATCTCTTCTGGGGTGTAAAAAAATGACGAGTGGTAACAGCAGAAGCAAAATTTCGAATGCATGCGTCTGGGATCAATTTTGATGGTACTAGTTAAGTTTTATGCGGCGTGGGATGAAGGGTTCCGGAACATTTTCGCCCGAAATAAGAAGCAATGGTTCCCATTTGGAATTTAATGGAATACGAATTCCTGAACCTTTGATTTGCTCAGTCTTGTCGAACTATAAATTTTATAATGAGCGCATCAAGGATTGGTTTAATTTGCCGGTCATTTTTTTCCTCGCCCGGGCGGCTAGGTACCTATTTGCACTTACGTCGCACTGGAGCAACACACCGGCTATTGGAGATCTTCCTGGATCTATCCCGAAGTTTACGAACATCCTCGTAGTTTTTAACCGCACAATCAGATGACGAGGTCAACACTTGAACGGGCACCCCACTCTCCAAACTTCTACACTACGCCAACTTGAAGACATTTGAGGCCACTACAGATTTAAAGTGCACCAGCCCACAACGGTCTTTGGTTAGATCGAGTTTCGAACTTGCATTGTCGAACCCTTCGGTTGCTAATCCGCGATTCTACCAATTGGGCTTCCACGGCCCTACCAGGGCCAAGAACTATAGCTTAAAGTGGATTCCGAAACACTACGAACATTCACGCCATGCCCGTATTCGAACCCGAAGCCTTTTGAACGTGGCGTAGCGTTCATGAAATCCCAGAAGCTTGGCATGCAACAGTGAAAATAAATCAAAATTCGGTGGCGAAAGAACAAAAATTGATAAAAAACCACATGCAAAATAGACGGTTTGCTTAACTTAAATCTAAGTGAGACGTCAGTTTCTTTTTTAACATCTACAGAGTTTTTTTATTTCTACAAATTTCCAGAAGGGGGTTCTACCGACACCGAATTATATTCGTTTCCTATCTTATAGAAGGTTATACAGAGTTCTATTCAACTAAACTTGGGCTTAAATTTCATCGGACTGTCACCAATCAGCCTAGCTACCCCGAAAACTATGGATTCGACACTAATCTCGGTCATTTTGGACATTTTATTTTTCACTCCTTACCCCCATGCCGATGGGGCTGAATTTGGATTTAAACGGCATCGGGAGTGTCACTATTCATCTCAGCGACCCCGAAAACTATGAATTCGATTCTAATATCGGTCGTTTTCGATTATTTTTACACATCACCCCCTTCCCACCCCTAGGGGTGTCTTACCCCCACAGTATTTTTTTCCAGATAGTAAGTCATATGTGTACCAAGTTTGGTTGAAATAGGTGTTCCAGAGTTATGCTGGAATATACATACAAACATACACATCCATTTATGTATGGTAATTTCTTGGTGGTATATGTATAATTCGACGAACTTTCCTTAAGTCTGGTTAAATACATTATAGTTTGTAGAATTCTGTTTCATAAAAATAAATGGAAACCTTTTTAAGTAAGGTGTATAACTTCTTATTTTAAAATGACTGGTAAAGTTAAAATAAAGTTATTCTAAAATAAGATATGTTACGTTAAATCAGAACGCGGGAAGCCATACATTGTACTTCAAAAATATTTCTTAATTTTGACATATTTTCATTACAAGACGATTAAAATAAATTTAATTTACAATTGTTTTTCATGTTTCATGGGTATTATTGAAAGCTGTACTCCATAGTCAAGTAACTACATCTATCATTCTAAATAGGTACGTGGTTTTCATATAAAAACTGGGTCTCTCAATTGAAAAAAAGTATTAAGGATTCGATTTAAAACTAAATTCTTCTGTTGGAGGAAAGCGAATTTTAAATAAGACTTTGCTGATCGTGTTATAATATCACAGAAAGGAAGTATGTAAACTAAGACTGTAAAATAGAAATTTGTTGTCTTAAGTGGCAGAAGGTCGAGGTTGTTTACTTGAAGTTGGAACTGTTCGCACAACTTAGGTACCTGTGAAATATTCATTGAAGGCAGTGATTTTGTAAAAAGTGTAATCGATTGAGTTTGCTTTGTCTTCACTGCTGACATTTGTTTTAAAAACAAGCTCCGTCATTCCACGTGCGGCAGAATAGAATTTTCAAGAAAAAATGTGTGCTTCAAAAAAATTAACCACGAGTACCATAACAGTTTAATTTGCTATCCTCTCACAATAATAATGTAATTCGGAAACATCGAATCCATAGTGCAAGGGTACCACAAATAATAAATATTGATTGGAAAACTGAGTACAAGATTATACGCTGAAAGTTCCTCATTTTTTCTGAAAATGAACTTAATTGGCCTTCGTAATCATTCCAAAACTCAAAATCAACTTCTGAAGAAGTCATCTCAGAAAAAGCTTTTTTAGTTTGTCTTACAGCAAGAGTGATGAATATGAAAGGGATTATATGGATGGATATATTATGTATACATATTTGCGTCCGAAGTCAATTGTAGAAGCTATGAAAAAGTTAAAACGATGTTAAAAAATACTTTCTGTACACTTAAATGATGCTTGCATTTTTCTACGAAATAGAATCAACATTTAACCAATTCAACCCGAGCAACGCGGGTAATTCTGCTTGCATATATATAAAGCAGAGTTGGTGTCTGTCTGTTCTCAATATAAATCTACACAGTTTGACCCATCCACATCAAATTTGGCACACTTATTCTTTAGAATCCTGCGGAAATTATAGACTAGATATTAACCCCGTTCTAATTCTCCTGGACCTTTAGAGGGGCGGCCAAAAACAATTATAACACTCCTTAGGAATAACATTGAGTAATATTACGATGAATTACAAACAATTCAACCCGATCAATGCCGGGTATTTCAGCTAGTGAGCAATAAGCTGATCCCACACCGGAGAGTTTCGAAACCATCCGCGTAGATGAAGAGGGGTTTGGGATGCGAGAAGCATCAATGAAGAATTTTGCTGCAAATGAGTGGATTGGTTTGGGGGTTTTATAGCGCAATAACCCTATTTGTCCATGCTGCGCCAGACACAAGATAACGTCAAGTAATGCACACGAAGAAAGTTTAATTGTGACACAGAAGAGAGAAATACACTCAGAGAGGAATCGAACCTGCGATGCCTACAACTTGCAGATTGCTAGCATAGACGTGAAATATAAGTTGACTAAGGGTTCCTATTGACAGGAGCTTCAAAAAGTGGGACCAACATGTCGATTATTAGTTCCGTGACTACTCTGTGAAAAATGAACTTGGTTGACCGATTTGGTATCTTATTGCCTCGTTTGGCGATGTAATCTTATGAGCAGGTAGGGGTTTGAATGTGCAGAGTGGAGACAAAAGTGGTGAAATGGCCGAAGTCTACTATTATCTGCGTTATCTCTCTACTATTAACGCACGAATCAAACAGATGACTTAATGGATGGGCGTCCTACCATCCATTAAGATGATGAATGTTAGGTTCCACCCAGCATACGAAAGCAGTCTAAGGGTCATATGACTACTAGTTTCGATCACATGATCCTGAGCAGATAAAAAGGTTACCCTTGCTCACTCTACTTTATATATTGCCTCTATGTTTACTAACGCATTGGGCATATTCACTGAGGCACAATTGCTACGACAAATGGATTTAAAAAAACATTCAAAATACAGTAGGTAGGTAGTTCATTAGCGTCACACTGGAGCAGCGAACGGGCCGATCCGGAATCCATCCCGAAGGGAACGATACAAGGACAACGCCTCGTTTCGAACTATCCGTTGCTCTTCCAACTGGTTTGCCCCATAAAATGCAGACCCTATTTCGATTACTTGCATTCATTTTTGTCGAAGCGTCTTTGTCAACGCCAATCGCGTTAGGGAGACAATGCTCCCCTCGCGTCCCAGTGATCCCGCACAGAGCGTCGGATGCTATCTCGATCACGACCATTCACAGCCTAATCTAGTGAAGCTGTCATCGGTTTCTTCGGAGTGCGTCCCATCATGGGCAGAAAGGACGCCACAATGGGCGAAGGGGGCCTTTGTTGTGGTTTTATCAGCTCATTAGCGCGGACACCGACTGATGCACCGCTTCGATCTCCATCCTCCGAGTTGCTTGACCTTTATCAAACTGCCCTAGGGTTGCCAGCCTCTGTTCAAAGTGTCATCACTTGTAGGTATTGCAATTAAAGCCGCTCTGGAGCAGCACAATGGGCTATTGGCGATGGTCCAGGATCAAACATGAAGGGAAAGTGCCGAGGACAACACCACGTAATTTTGAATCACGGTCAAGGTAAACACCAGGTCACACCTGAGCTATCACCCCACTCCCTAAAATTCCACACCACGCCAAAGTGAATAGCTCGCTGTGTTGCTCCAGTGCGATATTAATTAAAAAATACCATACCTACCACTCCAACGTGAGGCCCGACAGATTTAACCTGCACCAGCCCCCTCTGTACACGACGGTCTTTGGTTGGATTCGAACTCGCACTCCTTTAGAGAAGTTTCGCGTTTGGTAGGTAGGTATTTTAATTAACGTCGCACTGGAGCAACACAGCGGGGCTATTGGCGACGGCTCGTGATCAAACCCGAAGGGAAAGATCCGAGGACAATACCGTCATTTTGAATCATTGTCAGATGACGAGGCAACATCTGAGCTGGCACCCCACTCTCCAAACTTCCACACCACGCCAACGTAAGGACATCTGAGGCCACGACAGATTTAACCTACACCAGTCCCCTCTTTACACGGTCTTTGGTTGGATTCGAATTCGCAACCCTCCGGTTGCGAATTTGTTACTCTTCCAACCGTGCTACCTCGGCCTTACCAGTTGTAGGTATGGGACAATTTATGTTTCCCACTTAAAGTAATGTGACGGTTTTGTCTCGTTGTTGAGTTTTGGAATCATTAGCAATCGAATGGCGAGATTTGGTTAATCTCTCATACAAATATCGAATTGAGATCCAACTCATCTCATGTGAATAAGATTAAGCGATATAGCTCATGTATGTGAATGGAATGGAGAGGTTTAACTAAGTTCTTATGCAAATAAAATCGAGAGATTTAAGTCATAAATCTGTTAAAATCGATTTGAGATTTAGCTCATCGTTTCAATGAATCAAATCAAATTTAACTTATCTTCTTACGAGTCTAATTGAGAGATTTAGCTAATTTATTTATTCAAATAAAATCGGGAGATATTTACCTTATTTTTATATGAATTGAATTATGAGATAAGCACACCCTCTCAATTGGATTCGTACAAATAAATTTCAAAAGGGCCTACCGCACTTCATGCGTTTGTTTTAACTTTTCTTCCTTTAACCCTTCTGGTGATTTATCTTCGTGTGGAAGGATGCCCTGCAGTGTGCAGCCTCTGGTGCAAAAACCTGTTGAAAACCGTCACCAGTTCTAGACAAGGGACAAATTGTTTTTCCTACTGGAATCTTCATTCCCAATGACGAATAAGACAGTTTTGTCTCAACGAGATATCTCATCGCTAGCGAAATCGGCCAGGTCTGGTCTTGAAGCAGGGAACGCACCTGCTCAGAAAGCTTAAGCCCCTCCCAGACCGTATAAAAACCGAACATACTTATGTAATTCAATGATTGCTTCGTTTAAATCGTGTATAAAGGTGTTTTGATATTTTCTCCTCACAGGGAAGCAACTAATATCTATGTAGTGCTTTCAGCCCATTAACGACCCATTTCCTATTTACTGAGCTTGGATAAAATAATTAAAAATTCTAATAGTGTTCATTAAAACACTGCCACCTTTTCACTTGAATGCAGCTCCTATTCGTCTTAGAGTAGTCACTTTAAAACTAGTACCTATGTCACCCTCTCTAAAACTAGTACCAAGGTAACGCACTCTGAAACTAGTGTCTTAGGAACACACCCAGCCTTTAGGTAACATACTCTAAAACTAATCTCTGATTAAAAATACACTACTCTATATTTAAGAGAAATTTTAAAATCTCTCTAAATAAAAATGGATGCAGATTGCAAACCGCTGCAGATTGATACCCTAGATGCGGCCGCCTCGGACAAGATGTCGAAACCACTTAGAGGATTAAACAGGCGTTCATAGAGTAGAGATGGTCAAAACTGTTATTTTAGAGTAACAGTGTTAATTCTTATTCCACGATAACCAATTGTTGCTAACTGTTGATATTAGCAGATTTTTTATCTGTTAGCAACTCGTTGTAAGTTAGTAACTAGATTTAACAATTTAAACTGTTATTATTGACTATGCGACTGTTAGGTATCAATCCCGACGGGAAAGATCCAAGGGCCACACCGTCATTTTGAATCACGGTCATATGACGTGACAACATCTGAGCTGGCACCCTACTCTCCAAACTTCCACACCCCACCAACGTGAGTATTGCTTCAAAGGTTAAAATTCGTTTAAAAGATAATAAAAGATGTTAGATGTTTACTTACGCTTTTTCTTGAATCTTTACCCTCTTTGGTACTTACGTATTAACCGCATGCCATTGGCGAATATCAGCCAAGTTTTGTTTCGGGCGGAAAATGTTTAGCAATTGCCCTTAGGATGGCATCAAACATAGCAATATCATTATAAACTGCGAGGTAGGGACTCGAGGTGGTGGCGAGATGTTCCTCGATGTTTTTAATTTCACCATTTTTCACTTCCCCAGATGCGTTCTATATTCTGTGTGTGCGTGCCAGTTTCAGAATCAATGAAATTGTATTTGTGGTTCACTTGGCAGTGAATGTAACCAGATTGTTCCAGTTTTTCCTTCTTATACCCTTTCCAACAGTGGGAAAAAATGGTCGATCCATCTTTAATGTGTTCTTTTATTTCGTTCATTAATGTGGTAGTACTACGATCGGGGACCATAACAAGAAATGTTTCTCTTGTTTCGCGACAAATGCCCCCAAATATCCATTGGGATGGGAATTTTCTTCCAGCATTATTTCATAACGATCAAGCGTTACGTAAAAATTTACTTCGACGTAAAAACAGAACACGAATATCTAATGCAACTACGCACCGAACACTGAATTGTGGTTCTAAAAAAGTTTTGCAAAACAATCAGAATCAATGAAATTGTATTTGTGGTTCACTTGGCAGTGAATATAACCAGATTGTTCCAGTTCTTCCGTCTTATACCCCTTCCAACAGTGGGAAAAAATGGTCGATCCATCTTTAATGTGTTCTTTTATTTCGTTCATTAATGTGGTAGTACTACGATCGGGGACCATAACAAGAATTGTTTCTCTTGTTTCGCGACAAATGCCCCCAAATATCCATTGGGATGGGAATTTTCTTCCAGCATTACTTCATAACGATCAAGCGTTACGTAAAAATTGACTTCGACGTAAAAACAGAACACGAGTATCGAATGCAACTACGCACCGAACACTGAATTGTGGTTCTAAAAAAGTTTTGCAAAACAATCAGAATCAATGAAATTGTATTTGTGGTTCACTTGGCAGTGAATAGAACCAGATTGTTCCAGTTCTTCCGTCTTATACCCCTTCCAACAGTCGGAAAAAATGGTCGAACCATCTTTAATGTGTTCTTTTATTTCGTTCATTAATGTGGTAGTACTACGATCGGGGACCATAACAAGAAATGTTTCGCGACAAATGCCCCCAAATATCCATTGGGATGGGAATTTTCTTCCAGCATTACTTCATAACGATCAAGCGTTACGTAAAAACAGAACACGAGTATCGAATGCAACTACGCACCGAACACTGAATTGTGGTTCTAAAAAAGTTTTGCAAAACAATCAGAATCAATGAAATTGTATTTGTGGTTCACTTGGCAGTGAATAGAACCAGATTGTTCCAGTTCTTCCGTCTTATACCCCTTCCAACAGTGGGAAAAAATGGTCGATCCATCTTTAATGTGTTCTTTTATTTCGTTCATTAATGTGGTAGTACTACGATCGGGGACCATAATAAGAATTGTTTCTCTTGTTTCGCGACAAATGCCCCCAAATATCTATAGTGATTCACTCCCTCCTGATTGAGGAGCGGCGCTGCTAGCAGCTCGTTTGTATGACGTCACATGATATTATATAATAGCGCATACTTGTTCTTTCTCTCTTTTCTCCTCTCTCGCCAGACACGCCGGCTCACCTTCTAATTTGTTATGTTTGAATAAATTCCATGTTGGTTTATTTCCGAGTATTTCCTCTTTCATCAGCACTCACCACACCAAACCACATAAATGGTGACCCTGATGCTGGACTTTGAGGTATGAATTTATTTCGCTTGTTGTAACTTTTGAATGTGGCTTCAAAACTAATACACAGTTGATTTGGCCTCCACCATTTTCTTTCTTATGGCGCCAAGTATTTAGTTTCTTTTCGAACGTTTCCTGACTGGATACTACTGGATCGCACGTTCAGTTTGATCACGAAATCTTTTTATTTTGTGAACGTTTTATTCTGAATCGAAATGGAGGAAACCGCTGCTGTTAAAATTCCCAATTTTATTTCGAATGATCCAGCCTTATGGTTTGTGATGGTTGAGGCTACTTTTAAACTGGCTGTTCCGAAGCCCATCACCGACAACAAAACTAAATATAATTATTGTCTTGCTCATTTACCATCAGAAATAGCTTCAATTGTTCGAGATATCATTTTATCTCCTGATTCAACAGATCCTTATGCACAACTCAAGGAGCAACTAATTTCCAGATGTGGTGAAACGAAATCGCAAGAAATACGTAGATTGTTAGCTGGTGAACAATTAGGAGATCGGAAGCCTACAGAACTTCTTCGTGTTATGCAACGCCGTGCCGAAAGCCATAACATCACCGACGTTCTTTTATTGGAATTATTTTTACAACAATTACCACCTAATGTACAATCAATCCTTGCTTCAATTGAACCTTTGACGCCACAAAAGGCAGCTGAAGTAGCTGACCGCATTCTCGAAGTTACGCCTGCAGAAGTAAGTGCCGTTTCCGCTATTGGTAATTCTAGTTCCAGTGCTTCAAACATTCACTCTATCTTGATGCAAGAAATTAAAGATCTTCGAAAAGAAGTTGCCAATTTGCGACGTTCAAGGAGTTTTTCACGAAAGCGGAATAATTCCGGTTATCGACATCGAAGCCCTTCTACCAAAGCCCAAGACATCTGTTGGTACCACCGTAAGTTCCAATCGAAAGCAAATAAGTGTTCCAAGCCCTGCTCATTTTTCGGAAAACATCAGCGGCCAGGAGTAGCGGCGACATATTCCTCGCCACCAACCTCGCGTCGCCTTTTTGTGATTGATCAACGCACCAATATTAAATACCTTGTGGACACTGGCAGTGACTGTTCTATCATCCCAGCAAATAAACATGAAAAGAAACTTAAACTTTCACAAACTTTTAATGCAGCAAATGGAACACCTATTGAAGTTTATGGTAAAAAATTACTTTCTTTAAATTTAGGCTTACGACGTAATTTTGTTTTTCCATTTTATATTTGTAATGTTACAACTGCTATTCTTGGTGCTGATTTTTTGCATTATTTTAATTTAAAACCCGATATTCGTAATCGTCGTTTGACTGATTCATGCACAAAATTAAATTGTCATTGTATTTTAGATGATTCTACTATTGTTTCTGTTAAAACTGTCCCTGATAACAATGATTTTTGCAAATTATTGGGAGAATTTCCAGATGTTACGAAATCTCCTTGTGCCAATCAACCCTTGAAACATAATGTCATGCACTATATTGAAACTTTTGGTCCCCCGGTTTTTGCTAAGCCTCGTCGACTTGCACCAGATAGGTTAAAAATAGCAAAAACTGAATTCCAATACATGCTTGATTTAGGACACATACGTCCATCTAGCAGTAACTATGCATCACCATTACACATGGTCCCAAAAAAAGATAGTGATGACTGGCGTCCAGTTGGTGATTATCGTGCCTTAAACGCCCAAACAGTCAAGGATAAATACCCAATTCCTAGCATAGTGGATTTCACAAGTGAATTGCATGGCACCAAAATTTTCTCTCATGTTGATTTAGTAAAAGCATTTCATCAAATTCCCATTGCTCCACAAGATATTAACAAAACTGCTATTTGTACCCCTTTCGGACTCTTTGAGAGTACTAGAATGCAATTTGGGTTATGTAATGCATCCAGTACATTTCAGAGATTTATTGATGAGGTCACTAGAGGTCTGGATGGTGTTTATGCTTTCATTGATGACATTTTAATTGCTAGTAAAACCCATGAAGAGCATATTCTCCACTTACGAGCTCTTTTTGAAAGATTGAATCATTATGGTCTCACAATTAAACCTTCTAAATGTATTTTTGGAGCATCTAATTTAAACTTTTTAGGTTTCAAAGTTTGTGGTGAAGGACTCGCACCTCTTCCTGATCGTGTTGCAGCAATTCAAAAATTTCCCAAACCACAAACTATTACTCAACTTCGCAGATTTCTGGGCATGTTTAACTTTTATAGGCGATTTATTCCAAAAGCTGCCCACATTTTGGCTCCTTTAATAAAATTTTTGGAAGGACAGAAAAACAAAAAGAAATCCTCTCGTCCGTCTTCCAAAACCGATATATCACTTGTATGGACTGATGAAACAGACAAATCATTTTCTGCCGCAAAACAGGCACTTGCTGAGTCAACCTTGCTTAAACACCCAGTGCCTGGTGCTCAATTAAGTCTTTGGACTGATGCATCCGATGTTGCTATAGGCAGTTCACTTATGCAATTTGCAAATGAACAATGGGAACCTATAGCATTTTTGTCAATTAAACTTAATAACAGTCAAAAGAATTGGTCCACTTACGACCGTGAATTACTGGCTATTTACACATCCATTAAGAAATTTCGACACATGCTTGAAGGTAGAAATTTTGCTATCTATACCGATCAAAAACCCCTTATATATGCCTTTAAACAAAAGCCCGATAAATGTTCTCCGCGCCAACTTAGACACTTAGATTATATATCCCAGTTCTCCACAGATATACGTCATGTCGATGGCAAACAAAACACAATTGCTGACGCATTATCTAGGATAGAGATTGATGCTGTCTCCAAACCACTTGCTTTGGACTATAAGAAACTTGCTGAAGCTCAACTTCACGATGAAGAATTAGAGCAATTAATTCAGCAAAACACATTAAAGTTGGACAAACATTATTTTCCTCTTGAGGACATTACCTTGTTATGTGACAAATCAGTTGAAAATCCTCGACCTTTCGTCCCCAAAAATTTCAGACAACTAGTTTTTGAAAACTTGCATTTTCTTTCTCACCCCGGAATATCAGCCACAACTAATATAATTTCTAAACGATTCTTTTGGCCTGGAATGAGGAACGATATTAAAAATAAAGTTCGCACTTGTGACAAATGTCAGCGAGCAAAAGTATTTCATCATACGAAAGCTCCACTTAGCACATTTTCTCAACCAGATGCTCGTTTTTCTCATATCCATCTAGATTACATTGGACCTTTTGCTTCTTCCGATGGCTATAAATACTGTCTTACAATCATAGATAGATATACTCGATGGCCAGAAGTGATTCCTACAGCGGATATGTCCGCAGAGACAACAGCACGAACTATATTACATGCATGGATCTCGCGATTCGGAACACCAGTCACTATCACTACAGACCAAGGACGAAATTTTGAATCAGGACTATTTCGCGAACTAACAAACATGTTAGGCAGTCATAGAATTCATTCCGCATCATACCACCCTCAAAGCAATGGTATGATTGAAAGATTTCACAGGCATCTTAAAGGCGCTATTATTGCTCATGAGAACGTAAAATGGACTGAGGTTTTACCAATTGTATTGTTAGGATTACGCTCAGCCATTAAAAACGACCTAAACGCAACAACCTCTCACTTAGTTTATGGAACAACTTTACGTTTACCATCAGATCTCATTTCGACTGATTCTCTACAACAACCTGCTACACCAACTTACGTGTCAAATTTAATTTCAATGATGAGAAAACTTAGTCCTATTGCTCCTGCAACACACGGCAATAGCAAATTTTATGTACATCCATCTTTAAACACATGCACACATGTATTTTTGAGAATTGACAAAATTCGACCACCGCTTACACCTCCTTATTCTGGACCGCATTTCGTTCTCAGTCGTACGGATAAAAATTTCGTTGTTAATTTAAATGGTAAAAACACTACTGTATCTATTGATCGCTTGAAACCCGCATATACATTTTCTGCTGACTTACAGCCATTGAAAGTATCTTCACATTTAGATCAGACAAACAAACCATCCAAGCAACAAACAGTAGATCAAAAAGCTTCTGCACCTGCCATACAACCTAGGATTACCAAATCAGGTAGACATGTTCACTTTCCAAAAAGATTAGTTATGCGCATGTAATAGCTATAAGAAAAATCCATGTCACATGTTTAATAATTTTATAGCATATATATTGTATTTTCTTTCATTAGATGTATTTTTTTTTCATGTAACATTTTACTGTATTTTTTTTATCATTACTTGTACAAGAATTTTATTTCATAGTCAATTATTGTAACATTGTCAATTACTTCGTCATCACTTTGTAAACATTCCTATGAATATGTTTCGTTCCCTTCGTCTCTGGAGGGATACTCTATAGTGATTCACTCCCTCCTGATTGAGGAGCGGCGCTGCTAGCAGCTCGTTTGTATGACGTCACATGATATTATATAATGCCGAGCGCATACTTGTTCTTTCTCTCTTTTCTCCTCTCTCGCCAGACACGCCGGCTCACCTTCTAATTTGTTATGTTTGAATAAATTCCATGTTGGTTTATTTCCGAGTATTTCCTCTTTCATCAGCACTCACCACACCAAACCACATAATATCCATTGGGATGGGAATTTTCTTTCAGCATTACTTCATAACGATCAAGCGTTACGTAAAAATTGACTTCGACGTAAAAACAGAACACGAGTATCGAATGCAACTACGCACCGAACACTGAATTGTGGTTCTAAAAAAGTTTTGCAAAACAATCAGAATCAATGAAATTGTATTTGTGGTTCACTTGGCAGTGAATAGAACCAGATTGTTCCAGTTCTTCCGTCTTATACCCCTTCCAACAGATTTGGCGATTAATCGCTGGCATGCGGTTAATACGTAAGTACCCCCTCTTTTCTAGGGCTGGGCAAAAAGATCGAATTTGTTTTATTCATGCCTCTCATTCATTCTTTCGCTGAAACTTATCTATTCATTCACACAATGAAGCTCCACCGAAATGAAAACACATCCTATAAATTTCGCTAATCTTTAACTGCGCTGAAATATATTTACATTTTTCACAGAAAAAAAGGACAGAACATTTTCTACAGTGAATACGCGCTTCCAAATCAGTAATAATTAGTTCTAGCTGGTTTTTTCCTATGTGCGCATGCGCGGCAAGTCCGCACAAACGATGATAGGCTCGCACTCGCGACAGTGATGATATTTGAGGCCACGTCAGATTTAACATGCACCAGATTTCAGTGTCCCTTGGTTTGGAAGCTATTCCATATGCAAACACAAATTTATTTTGCGTTTTACTGTGTTTTGTACGATATAGACTGCATGTATACTCAATTTTGTAATAGAAATTTGTAAATTTGATATTTAAAACCACACTAAAAATATTACAGCAAGTATAGAATTGTTTGTAATGGTGTACTTTAAGCATCCTATAAGAATCAAGTTCAAATTATTATTTATTAGAGTTTTGGGTTTAAAAACCAATCTCTTCAAGGTATATACTCAATTTGGAGAGCCACTGTATATGTGTACTTAACTATTCCTATAAAAGTTAAATTCAACTTATCTAATAGTATTCAATCCTTTGTATTACTTTCAATACAATCTAATACTTTCAATGAAATGTACTCAATTTGTGGAACCTATGCTATAATTGTCAGTGTTTGGAATATGCTTATTTTATCAATGTTGCCAAAAACTGTAGCTAAGCCAATTGATGAGAAAGATATTTTAAAAATATCTTTTATATTTTTTATAAAAATATCTTCACCGATGTATTTATTATTCATTCTTTACTTTTTCTTTGAAAATGTACCGAATCCTCCTAGGAAATGTTAGGTCTGCAGTAGCCCAGTTGGAAGAGTAGCGGATTAGCAAACGGAGGGTTCAGTGATGGTAATGCTGCTCCAATTGTGCCAGCATGCGCCATAGCGTATTGCCTGCTCCAGACTGCTCCAAAACGCCCATTTTTGCTAAGATTGCTCCAGAGCTGCTCCAAATCGCGTTCGAGTAATAATAAAATCCACTCTTGAGGTCTTCCCCGCTATGTAAAAATTACATTCTTGCCTTCATCCCATGATGCGAACTGAAGAAAAATCTTTAAGATCTTTGAAGTTTTTAGCAGCATCTTTTCCATTTATAGTAAAACCAAGTGAAGGATCTGCTCTATTATATGAATGGATCAAATATCAATGTGAAACTATTGATAGCTTTCATTTTCCAGAAGTTTCAACATGTAGTCGTATAGACCATTATTGGAGGAATATATTTAATATAAGAGAATCATCTGGCAAGTTTAAATTTGAGATTTTGCCTATTTTTGTCAAGTCTCTTAAGTTATCACATGGAAACTGATGTAGAAAGAGGCTTCAGTGAGAACAATCGCATGTTGGAAAATAGGAGTAATCGGACTATACAGTATAAATGGTATAAGGCAAGTTAAGTCGCATTTTACTAATACAGAAAGCATAAAGAACTTTCAAGTTATTACGGCTTTGATTAAATTAGTTCGAAATTCCTAGAGGCGGTACCATGACAGATTGCTGTTAGCATCAGAACAAAAAAAGAGAAAAGTAGAAAATATTTGCCATAATGAAAAAGATTTAAAATTAAAGTCGAAGTAAATTGAATTGCAAAAGGAACTTTCACAAAAACTATTAAATCATGATGAAAACAAGATTTCACAAGGTATTGCAGACAGATGAGTGCTGTTGAAAGCGAACAGATTCTTTTTAAAGAAGGTAAAGATAGAATGTCTAAAACGATATGTGCCTTAGAAGAAAACAGAAAGGCGCAGTTGGAATGTAACAAACATAAGAAAAGAAAGTAATATTTTTTTGTTTAATAAAATGTTTACTAGTCATGTTAATGTCAAAGTTATTTCTTACCTTGCACATAACTTTATGGAAATGGAAAACACTCGGTAAGTTTTTATTATGTTTTTCTTATTCAGTATACATATTTCATCAATTTTAGTAAGTATTTAAAATGAATTTTGTAATAGTTTACAGTTATGTTTATTGTTTATCATTCATACAGTCATGTTTAAAGTTTAAAAACCTGAGTTTTATTAGTTTCATTATTAAAATATCTTCCACTGCTCCTTTGATGTGCTGCTCCAAAAGACAGTCTGGATGCTCCAAAATGTTAATTTACCTGCTCCAAGATTTGCTCCAAAATACTTGGTAGCAATTACCATCACTGAGAGTTGCGAGCTCGAAACTAGCTTCAACCAAAGACCGTTGAGTACGTGGTGGCTGGTGCACGTTGCATCTGCCGAGGCCTCAAATGTCCTCATGTTGGCATGATGTGGAAGAGTGGGATCAGGTGTTGATCTCATCATCTGGCCGTGGTTCAAAATTACGAGGTGTTGTCCTCGGATCTTACCCTTTGGGATGGATCCCAGACCGTCGCCAATAGCCCACTGTGTTGCTCACGTTTGACGTAAATTCAACTACCTACCTTGAAAGTAGATCATTAACTGTGTGATGACTTTGGGTTGGGTTGCTTTGGGGTTTTATGGCGCAAGGGCCCGCCATGCTGCGCCAGACACAAGACATACAATATCAAGTAATGGACATACACAAACAAGGTAAGTTTTACAGAAGAGAGAAATACACCCAGGGAAGAATCGAACCTGCAACGCCTACAACTCGCGGGATGCTAGCGCAGTGGGCATACCCACAGAGCCACGACGGACCCATTGTGCGATGACTTTGAACGTGTGTCGGTGCTATTAATTTAAAAGTGGTTTGTCGCAACTCTCTTTAAGAACCTTTGCGGAAAGACGTTGCAGCAACGACACGAAAAACACGCACTAATGAGTTTGGTCACTTTGATGAGGGAGGTATAAACAAGTTCATTAGGGCTTCTCTCTCTTATAACACGAGGAAAAGGAAAAAAGCCATCGCACACCTCTCGCATCTTCATTACGAACTCTGCTTTGAACAAAAAAGCACAAAAGAACTTTAAAAAAATGGATGAAGACGACTGGCTGCAAGTGGAAATAAAAAAAGGGCTTTTCGGGGCCGAGGGTGATATTAAGTGGGTTGGAGTTATATTTAAAAAACTGGAGAGGAGAAAAGGAACAAAAATGGCGATCAATTTGGAGATAGCGTGTTTAACGAGGCTTGTGCCGTCCGCAGTAATCACTGAAATTTCATTCTGGAAGGATTTTTTCTGCTTCGCTTTGTCTCCAACTTTCTCCCACAAAAGGACGGTGCAGCGAAATTGCAGAATGTAGCACATTTTTGCCGGTCGCCTCTTTTCAAGCTTCCGTAATGAGATGGGATTGAAGTAGGCGAGTTGGTTTAATTGCTGGTATTTGTGTGTTTCGTAAAGTTCCCCCGCCTATTGCTTTCTGAACTCTGTTGGAAAGGAGCTTTCCCCGCTCATAGCCAAATAATTACATTTCGTGAATCAGAAATTTGCCACGAACCAATGGACGGTATGAAATCGCTGGGTTCCAGGGCAACGCAAGTCGTCTGGTCTTGGGGCGCAGCTTGGCCTCATACAGTCCTCGTGCCTGGTGGTTTATCTTAGGGTCGTAAAGTGTCCTGTTGTGACCAGCCTCTGGTGCAAAAACCTGTTCCAAACAGTTCTAGGCAAGGAAGTTTTGTTTTGCCTACTTGGACTGCCAGACTTGTACATCATGCAAACGTGAGGCCACGACAGTCTTTGGTTGGATCGAGTTTCGAACTAGCAACCCTCCGATTTCTAATCCGCTACTCTTCCAATAGTGTAAAGCGGCCTGACAATCTAGGAAATTTCGCTCAGTTTGAGAAACCCCTTACTTTTTAAAATACTCTGCTGTTTCACTCGCATATACCAGTGACTCGCACAACCCGATTTCTAACCCGATTTCTAACCCGATTTCTAACCTTAGTCATAGAATCCTCCCTACGATTCTATCAACCTATCGAAGCAGTCATTAACGCTCTTCGTGCTGTCTCGCAGATGACCAGATCTGGAGAGACGAGGCATCTCGTCATAGGCAAAACCCATCAGATCCGGATAGACGAGATATCTCGTCATACAAGAGCGGCAACATCTTGATGACGGGATTGAGTGGTGCCAGCTCAGGTGTTGTTCTCGTCATCTGACCATGGTTCAGGGGCCGCAGTAGCCCGATTGGAAGAGTAACGGATTAGCAACCGGAACAAAAGACCGTCGCGTGCAAAGGGGGCAGGTGCACGCTAAGTCTGCCGTGGCCTTAAATGTCCCCACGTTAGCGTTGTGTGGAAGTTTGGAGGGTGGGGTGCCAGCTCAGGTGTTGCCTCGTCATCTGACCGTGATTCCAAATGACGAGATCCTAAACCGATGATCCGTCGCCATAGCCCATTGTTTCTCCGGTGCGACGTTAATTACCTACCTTGATGACGAGATATCTCGTTATTGTCAAAATTAGTCGGATCTTGTGGTGTACCTCGCCGAAACCTCTTGAAGGGTTAATTCGGATAAAATCAATAATTCGGATATCTCTCGACGCTCACAGGCTTGACAGAGCTATAACGTCTCCAGTAGGTTCGGTTTCTTCCTACTTTGGTCTGCCCAGTAAGCCTGGAGCCTCACGTAATGAGTTCAGTGCCAAGCACTATCTCCCAAAGTTTCCTCCCTGGGTTTTTCCCCAAGCGGGACATTCCTCGGGATCTCTCCCGAATGGATCCCGGTTTCCCGGCCAAATCGCGACTTAACTCCGGTGGCCCGAGGGTCGAGAGGAAGATAAAACAACGGAGGGGTGCTGCTGCCGACACACTGATTACCCAAGAAACAAAAAAGACCGAACAAAATTCCATCATTCTTCGCGCTGCACCCTGGAGCGAGGATTTGTTATCTCTCCGTGATAGGCAACTCGTACGTCTTAGTCGCTGGAGATGGATACGATTATTCGTGCCTCCCGGCCACTGCCAACCGATGATACGCTGGAGAGTTCGAACTATTTGGCAAGGGGCGAATGCGGGCCTTTTCTTATTCCAAGTACGTCGTGCCTTGCTTGCCGCGAGGAGTCTGTCTGGAAGAATGATGGATTCTGCCTTTGTGGCAAAAATGCTCCGAATTCAAACACCCCCGATTCACTAATGGCATTTGGTTTTGGAATTTTTGCTTCCTCGAGATGTGCCTTTACGGAGATATAAATTTACTGCCCTGCCTGTTATGACAATCTTTTAAGACGGGGCAGCGTAGCTCGGTTGGTAGTTAGCGGTAGGTATTTTAATTAACGTCACACTGGAGTAACACAACGGGTTATTGGTGACGGTCCGGGATCCATCCCAAAGGGAAAGATCCGAGAACAACCCACGTAATTTTGAACCACTGTCAGATGACGAGTTGGCACCCCACTCTCCAAACTTCCACACCACGGCAACGTGGGGAGATTTCAGGCCACGACAGATTTAACCTGAACCAGTCCTCTTACTTAGCCAGTTATTCTTCCACCGGGCTTCCGCGGCCCTAGGGTAGCGGATCAGCAACCGGAGAGTTGCATGTTGGAAACTCAAACCAATCAAGACGGTCGTGTACATGGGAGCTTGGTGCACGTTAAATCTGTCGTGGTCTCAAATGCCTTCACGTCCATGTGGTGTGGAAGTTTGGAGAGTGAGATTTTGATCTCCTCATCAAAATTACGAGGTGTCCTCGGATCTTAGCTGCGTGATTAGTCGCCAATATCCCATTGTGTTGCTTCAGTGCGATGTTAATACTACCTACCTACATTTCAACTCAGCCTTTTCTCTACCATAACACTGACTGGCAGTCAGAGCCGCGATAGCCCAGTTGGAAGAGCAACGGATAAGAAACCCCAGAGTTACGAGTTTGAATCCAACCAAAGAACGTCGTGTACACGGGGACCGGTGCACGTTAAATCTGTAGTGGTCTCAAGCCTCCTCACGTTGGCGGGGTGTGGAAGTTTAGAGAGTAAGGGCCATCTCAGATGTTGTTCGTGTCATCTGAGTGGGGATTAAAATGACGAGGTGTCCTCCTATTTTTCCCTTCGGGATGGATTCCGGATAGTCACCTATAGCCCGTTGTGTTGCTCCAGTGTGACGCTAATTAAAATACCTACGTCCTGTTATATCTAACAGGCTAAAAAGAGAGCGTTCGTGAGTCTGACAATCCAATTGGTTAGAAAGGATTTTGTAGGTAGTCTGCGTTCAGTGAGAGAGCACGAAAACACACTTAATGACAGACTAGAAACTCAGGGCTAAATTTGATTGATTGTCGCTTTGGCGGCGTTTGGCGTTCACTCCATCCGCTATTCAATTATTTTTCAGAGCCAATACTTCGCTGAAGAGCCAATTGGAATGTGTACATTGCGTATATTTTCAGTTAAATAAAAGTTCAATGCAATTAAATGTAAAGAGGGAACATCCAACAAAAGGTGCTGGAAAAATCTGACGAGTCAAATTCCAACCGAGATCCATATAAGAGACTTTAAAGAAATTTTGGATTGATGACAGACCACTATTTCCAGGCTGGTTGATTGTTTTACGGCGCAAGGGCCAAACACGACAAACAATGCTAAATATTGGACACACAATGAAAGTTTTACTGACACAGAAGAGAGAAATACAGAGGCTGTTCGGACATTTTTTGGACGATTTTAATGGACTGAAGAACAATTTTTTACATGAATTTTTGTGTTTTAAATGTTCTATTTGATAGCCCGTATTGTTAACTGTCTTTCTATACCTAAATTTCCATGATAATAATGACTTTTGTAGTATCGACAGAGGTATTTAGTCCCATTCTTGTTCCACAGTTTTCCAAAGTCCTTAAATGGTTTTCGGTGGACGTTTCGATAATGGTCTTTTTAAAAGTCCAAAAGTCCATGGGTGAGACATCTGGAGATTTAGCAGGAATATCAGTAAAGGGTATTGACTTGAGACCAGTTTCTTGTTCCATTTTTTTTCCAAGAATTTAATAGTCGATTTAGATGTGTGGCTGCTTGCTTTACCCTGATGCAATTCTACTGATTGTTGGCACTGTGGGTAAAGATATGGTATTTCTTTTTTGAATATTGGGGATAAAATAGAGTTTTGATAGTTTGTGGAGTTGATTTTTACATTTTTCCACTCTACTTTTAATTTTCCATTATATGCAAACCGGCAACAATCATAAATCCCTTGAGAAAGTTTCTTTAGAATCTTTGAACCACGTTTTAAGATTTTTTCTTCTCTTATTATAATAAATTGTTCTTTTTTATTGGAAATCATTTAAATACACCCACGCCTCGTCTATTGTCATGACATTTTTTCATCTTTCTCCAGCTAAATGCTTCTCATACAGAATTCTGCTGCGAGTTCTACTTTCTGCGATATGTCGTGGAGATAAAAAGGCTAACAATGTTTATCGTCTAAGATTCAAATCTCTGTTAATTATTTGATTTAGAATTAAAAAACTGAACATTTTAATGACTTTGCAATAGTCCTTTGACTTGGCGGATTCTCTTTTAAAATTAAAGATCTTACCTTACAAATATTCTCCGAAATTCTTTTCTTTTTTTGGACACGTATTTGGAAGTATTTTTACGTTTTTTTTCCTTTCTCATTAATAATATTACTTATAGTACCTTTAGATATAGAAAAACTGTGACTTTTACATCGTTTTTGAATAATTGAATAAGCATAATTCTCTTCGGAAAGAGGATGAAACATAGCCTTCCATCTATTGCTTATTTAAAAGTGCCATTTTGAACGTAAACAAAACTGAGTTAGCAGACGATAAGTTATACTTTAACTATTTAACTGCTGCGAAAATGAAATTCTAGCATACAATTTTTTACAGCTCATCAAAATCGCTCAAAAAATGTCCGAACAGCCTCTGTACACTCAGGGAGTGAGCGAACGAAGCTGCTCCGCCTACAACTCGCATGCTGTTAGCGCAGTGGGCCTACCCACTGAGCCACGACGGCACCTTTTTTATCACAAGAATAAAAGATTGAAATTCAGAGAAGCATTCCAAATGCGAACTCCTTCAATCTTCCCGATTTCATTTCAGTATTTGGCTGCATTAGCGAACACCCGAAAAAATCCTCAGATATACATCTCGGCTAATGATCCTTGGGTCCCATAATTTATGTCCCGAACAAGTATTGCCTGTTGCAGCATCGCTTAACAGTGTCGGCCATAATGAATCAACTCATTCGATTATTCGGGCCTTTTAAGTAGAAACATTCTTTCTAAAAAAAGGAAACTACATTCCGAACGGTCAACGCGCGTTCTAATTGAAAATTAAACAAAGCGGAATGGCATCGCAAAACATTCGCGAACGTCCATTTCAATATCCGAACGAAATTGGTTTTTCTGGCTCCGAATTCCAAACGCACACAAATAAAACGTTCTTCGGGGGGACGTTCGATCTCCCCCAGGTGTGGCGGAGTCCGATTCCATTCGGAGAAACGCTATCGATTGTGGAAGTGAAAAACAAAACCAATTATATTCGAGAGTACGAGAACGAACGCGGGCATGTCATCGCCTTAATTATATTCGTTCGGCGTAACAAGGGAGGGGGAGGGATATTCGATTAACTCCCTACCCTCTCGTCCCTCGTAAATGAATTCCGAAATTGGGCAGAAACAATCGCGGTTCGGTTTGGAAAGTAAGAACAGCCATTAACATGCACCGGATCAATAGACCGGACAAAAAGTGGCTGGGCGGTGGGTGCTCGGTTACGACGACATTTCGACCCCCTCAGTGAGTCCTTAATCGTGAAATCTCTACGTGTAGCTAGAGAAAAAACGAACCACTCCTTTTCAATCCCGCATAGCTCATACTAGAGCAAATTCAAAGGTACCATTCAAATGCAAAACCTTCCGTGAATTACGGGACCGCAGTAATCCAGTTGGAAGATTGACGCAACCGGAGCGTTGCGAGTTCGAAACTCGATCCAGCCAATGCCCGTCGAGTACACGGGAGATGGTGCACGTTCAATCTGTCGTGGCCTCGAATGTCATCACGTTGGCGTGGTGTGAAAGTGTGGAATGCCAGCTCAGGTACTGCCCTAGTTAAAAATTACGTTGATCTTTCCCTTCGGGATAGATCCCGGACCATAGCCAATAGCCGGTTATGTTGCTCCAGTACGACGTTAATTAACTACCTGCCTATCTATCTATGAAGTACATGCATAAAATTTGCACTAGATACCGTCTTCATATTGGAGCTTGTGTATGGTTGGTTTTATGGCGCAAGGGCCATATTTGGCCAAACACAAGACAACGCCAAGCAAAAAATGTTTGAAAGGGAAAATAGAGATAGATTGGGGAACACGTTAGGGATGAAATCAGAGCATGGGTATCCCAGACATCCGTGTTTACTAAAGACAATGTGAAAAGAAAAGATCACTGGAAGAACTCGAGTTCGTGAAGCCCTTACACACTAAAGGTAATGTGCCCAAAATAGCCACGTGTAAATAGAAATCTACGATGCATTAATAAATACGAATTTATAAAAATCCTGGTAATTAGGTTAGATAAGAAAATCGATTAAAGTACGTTGAGCAAATGAACATTTCAAATAAGCTTATGGAACAGAGTAAACAATACGGCCGTCCTTCTCAAGCTTATCTCCGGTCACTCTCTTCACTTCTGATCTTACTTTACACTTGATTCAGTTTGTCACAATAACAAATTAATTTCCAATAACACCCCATTCCAAATACTGATAGCTACCAAGTATTTGGCAAGTTATTGCGTCCTGCCGTTTCTGGGTAATGAGTATGGAAAATTCGAGCCACATAGTGTTAAATTAATATATCTCCCAGGATTTTTATTCATATAATGATCTTCCTATCACAACGAGGTAGGTAGGCAATTAATTAACTTCGAGCACACAACGGGCTATTGGTGACGGTCCGCTATCCATCCCGAAGGGAAAGTTCCGAGAACGGACAACACACCGTAATTTTGAACCACGTTCGGATGAAGAGGCCACACCTGAACAACTGTATTGTTACACCTGACAATACACCCCTGTGAGCTGGCACCCCACTCTCCAAACTTTCACACCACACCAACCTGAGGACATTTGAGACCACGACAGATTTAACCAGCCTCATGCATATACGAAGGACTTCGGTTGGATCGAGTTTCTCTCAATCTCAAGTTGGTAATCCATTACTCTTCTCTCTAGGATACTGCGCCCCATAACTCGACAAAATCTTGTTATTATTTTTGTTATTATGGTACTATTTTTACTAGCTTGAGAAGTTATAGGTAGAACTTAAATATTCTGTGTGTCATCGATGTCCAAATTTTAATTCTTGACAAATGATGTATCGGTTAATATCAGGCAGCGCATTATGTCCTTAGAAACCACTCGTAACAAATCACGTTTTTTATGTTGCATTTGGCCGCGGTGGCCCGGTTGGAAGAGTAACGGACTAGCAACCACAGGGTAGCGAATTCTAATCCAACCACACACCATCGTGTACAAAGGGGGCTGGTGCACGTTAAATCTGTCGTGGCCTCCAATGTCCTCACGTTGGCGTGGTGTGAAAGTTTGGAGAATGGGCTGCCAGCTCAGTATCTGCCAACTCGTCATCTGACAGTGGTTCAAAACTACATAGTGTTTTCCTCGGATCTTTCCCTTAAGAGATTGATCCCGGACCATCGCCAATAGCCCGTTGTGTTGCTCCAGTGCGACGTTAGTTAAAATACCTTCTGTGGTGATAGCCGATCCCTCTTTAAATAAATATCCGAAAGGAAACCTAATCACACGGTAGTGAACTAATTGGGATTTAGCAAACACAGGGTGAAGAGTCAAGTCATTCTTACCCTCGTCTCATTCTCTTTACTCATGTTACAAATAGATTCTTAATTTATTTCTATCTCAAGGGCCATGATCCGTTTATAATTTACTTATCAAAATATATCATTATGCCCCAGCTGTATTACTGGTGATGAGGATCATTATTTAAATGTAAATTTAATGAACAGACTGTTTCAAACACACACGGCCTGAATAATATTGTAAGTAAATCTCTATCGATAGATTGATGAACTGTATAAAATTACCAAATATTTAACCGAAAACATTGTATAATTCTAACGGTTATAAATGTATAAGGCTGTGTGTATGGATATAGATATGTTTAAGTATATATATGAAAGTTTCATAATTATGTTTACGTTTCCATTGTCTGATTTTTATGCTCACTTCGTAAATTTTGTAATTACTAGTCTCTAGGCAGCTGTCCTGCGGGATGCAGTGTCTATGCAACATTTCTTTTGTTCCTTTCAATCATTTAGTGCATTGTTACTTATGTAACTCTTATTTGGTCTACAAGATGTGGACGACTTTTGTATTTATGACGTTTTTGGATCGTGTTTATTTTTGTAACTTGTTCTTTATGAATCAATTGAATTTTAGACTACCCTGTTGGACTAAGGGCCATGTGAACCTTATGGGGCATGACAAGGGTAATTCCAACCGCCTCTAGTGTAGCCTCACACAATCTGGGTAGGCTTTGAGGTCTTACAAAAAAATTAAAATTCTTAAGGCCCCTCACCAACGGAAGGCAAGATGTAAATAAATACTAGAAAGGAGATAGATAAGTATACACGCATGCGCAGTTGCGATATGATGCACTTGGAAAAAACTGACCCCAGAATCTAGTATTTAGGTAGGTATTTGAATTAACGTCGCACCACAACGGGCTTTTGGTGACGATCCGGGATCACCCCCCAAAAGAGATAGATCAGAGGACACACAACACCTCGTCGCTTTGAACCACGGTCAGATGAAGAGGTCAATACCTGAGCTGGCACACCATACTTCCACACCATGCCAACGTGAGGAAATTTGAGGCCACGACGGATTTAACGTGCACCAGCCCCCAACCTACATGACGGTCTTTGGTTGGATCTAATTTCGAGCTAAGGGCCCTGAGGACTTTATGAAATCTGACGAGGGTCTTCTCGTGTCATCTTACACCTTCTGGGTGGTTGATAGATTGTTGGTTGTTTTCGGGTTTTAATGCGCAGGGGCCATATTTGGCCAAGCTCAGCCAACACAAGATAGATAATACAATGAGGGGAAGAAAAAACAGAAGGGTTGGCAAGGGGATTAAGGGCATCCCAACCCTTATGTGCCCCTGACTGGGTGATCAGGATCTTTAAAATAATTCTTAAGGCCGACGGAGGGAAATAAGCATCGGGATATCGTCCGATAAGTATAAGCGCAGTTGCGCTATGGTGCATTTGGAGAAGAGTGGCTCCCGAATCTGGAGTCCGTTCCCCCATCGAGAACTGCTTCGTCTTTTTGTCCCCTTCAGCACTTTGGGAAGTAAAACAAGAGTCGGTCGATTCCTCCAATGGCTCTTGGTGGTCCGTAATTGGGTTCTCCTCTCCCTTTGTGCGAATAAATAGGAACGAAATTCGGCGTGAAGCGGCGATAAGAACGCGCGGCGACGACAATGCCCCATGAAGAATGCACCGAAAGGAAATAAATTATTCAAAGCAGCTCCGTCCATTTGCTTTGGATATATTATCGCCTTTTCCCTTTTAATTTATTGCACCCATTCTCCTTTTTTAATCATATTATCAAAACAGCGCTTTTATTGTACGCGATCATAAGTTAATGCGGAACGAGTGCCTAATGTTCCATTTTCCGATCAGTCTTCGGGTTTGAATGGGTTCGACCAGGATCGGACTGCCTTCTGAATTTTATTGTGCAAGATTTTGAACGTTCTATTCACATAATTCAGAATGTCTAATTCACAGAAACTTCAAATTACTTTTTTGTTTTTCATGAAAATTTAATTATTCAATGTATTTTAATTTTTATTATTTTATTTTAATCGTGATGATAATAATGAAAAGAGTACATTTTTCTGTTTCCATTTTCACTGGATGGAACTAATAAATAAAATGAAAAACTGATGGATTCCAGCGAGAGTTTCTTCTGAATTATGCCTCATTGCATTTTTTTTATCCCCAATATTGCTCATCACTTAGTTTTCAGTAAAGATATAGATGGTTGAATGAGTGCCAAAACACATATAAGATAGTACAAAAACCATGCATATTTTATTTTGTATCAGACATGACAGTTTTCCAAAAAAACTTCAACTATTGATTTGGAAAATGTATATTTTTTACACTTGTGAACTAGGTTTCAACTATTTCTCTTCAGTTAAACCATTCTCACATTTACAGATTTAAAAACCCTAATGTAAACCTTGTGTCTTTATATCTATTGACATTTCCCTTTCTTGAAGCGGGATCCCGGTTGGGAGAGTAACGGATTAGCAACCGGAGGGTTGCAAGGTTTGAATCCAACCAAAGACTGCCGTGTACAAAGAGGCTGGTGCATGTTAAATCTGTCGTGGCTTCAAATGTTCTCACGTTGGCGTGGTGTGGAAGTTTGGAGAGTGGGGTGCCAGCTCAGTATCTACCAACTCGTCATCTGACAGTGGTTCAAAATTACGTGGTGTTTTCCTCGAATGTTTCCCTTCGGGATTGATCCCGGACCGTCGCCAATAGCCCGTTGTGTTGCTTCAGTGTGACCTTAATTTAAAAATACCATACTTTCCCATACCCTTTTCTGAGGCACGATCTGGAGAACTACAAAAATTCCCCTCTTCGTACTTCCTAAAAGTGTCTTTCTGTTAATTGGCAATTTCATATGCCATTTCTATCGTTATATACACCTAATTATGTTTTTACACGATAGATACGTTCCTGAAGAATACGTGTAAAAAATTTCGTGTAAAAAAAGACATTGTATCTATGGAAGAAAAGTGGTTCCGGATCTAAAAAGTTCAGTAAAAATAATTTTAAAAAATCGTATGAAAATATTCGTTTTAAGCTTATTATTTTATTTCGACAAAATACACATGTAGTAATGTGTAATGAAAATGAAAAAAAAAATATTCATGAACAAAAAAAATCTGTTTTACACAAAATTTTTTATTCATTTTCACTTTCTGGCAATAAACGGCGCATACGTTTGCGTACGACTGGATTATCACTGCTATCACTAGAAATGTTGTGGACATCGTCTTCTTCCTCTATTAATGAAATTCTTTCTGTGATCTCTTGAGCAAAATCAGCACGAGTTTCTTCTGGTGCTGATGTTTCACCGGTTTTACGAACGAATTCAGCTATTAACCGTTTTCGAAACCCGAAATTATCTTGAGGAGTGGATTAGGAGGGTTGGAGGTGACTGATTATGAATCGTTAAAGATCTAATGATAGCAGACCCAGTCAAAAGACGGATCTCTTTTGAAGTCAGGGAACACTTTATCGACGATTGGGCAAAAATTAAGGACCCCAGCAAATTAGCCGAACTGTTAGACTCCTATGAAGACCTGCGGAAACCTAAAGAGAAATCGTTCGAAAAACCAACTAAAAATGCACACTACTCATCGAAAGTGAGGGAGGGGAAATACGGATCGACCCCCACTCGAGAAACAAACCCCGATTCTAACCCTCCAAGTTTCCGCGAAAGGAAATTCGATACATTCGAAAGGAGACGCACTCCCCGTTATGAGTGTAACTTGAGCAACCACTTACGTCCTAATTGTCCGAAGTTGGAGAAAAGGGCTTCGGTAGAGCCTGTAAATAGACTGCAAGGGGTTGTCGAACATGAATTTTTGACACCGTATATCCAAAAAAGGATTTGTAAACGCGCAAGAAGTAAACATACTTCGAGATTCGGGATCAACACTGGATTTAGTACACAAAAAGTATGCGGACCCTAAATCCTACACGGGAGACAGTTTGGGTTCAGCAACCGCTGGACGCCTATCAGATTTCGTTATCTTTAGCTGAGGTAAAAGTAGGTTTCGGATTATTTACAACCAAGGCAGCTGTGTATTCAAACACTGCCGATGTTCGAAGGTACATCCTTGAGAACCGAACAGCTCAAATGATTCGCGAGTTAACGGGGTACGAATTCTCGGAATCAGAGCAGATTAGTGCTGTTCAAACCCGCTTGCAGAAGAGGCAGTCAGAAGCGAATATTTCAGGAGGGGGAGAGGAAATTCCCCAAGTAGTTGCACTTTCGCCCCCGACGGACGAAAATGAAACCGAGAGTTGCGGTCGGACGAGCCGATTATTCTTCCCACATGGAAGAGGCCAGCGGCATGGAATTGGATCTCCTGGAAGCGAAGAGAGAGGATTTTAGGGAAGCGCAGGAAATTTGCCCTAGTTTAAAGGATATCCTAGAGACGGCGTCCGATCCAAAAAGATCTCAGGGAAATAAAGCATATTCCTTTGATAAGGGAATCCTTGTAAAAGGTTGAGAGGACCGAATAGGACACGTTAAAAAATTGTTAGTTGTGCAAAAAGAGTTAAGGTTAAAGGTTTTGGCGTTATGTCACAAATCTGCGCATTTGGGGGCACGAAATCGAAGGATAAATTAGCGCGGTATTTTTATTGGCCCGGGTGTTTTCGGGAGATGGAAGATTATGTGCGGACATGTGATCCTTGTTAAAGAGCGGGGAGGCCAAATGACATAAAAAAGGCTCCGATGAAATTGGTTCCGATCATTGGAGGTGTTTTCGAAACTGAATTTAGACGCCTGTGGGCCGTTTCAACCCTCGCCTAATAGTAATCGTTTCCTAATTACCGCAATTTGTATGTCTTCAAAATACCCTGAAGCTATTCCCGTACCAGATATACGATCGGTCACTGTCACCGACGCTTTGTTGACCGTTTTCGGTCGCATGGGATTTCCCCAAGAAATTCAGTGTGGCCATGGCACATCTTTCACCAACGAGCTAACTTCGGAATTCTTCAAACTTTTCGGAATTAAAGTCCGCCACAGTTCCGTTGCGAATTCAGTTGAGGTTCCATCGAACCTTTAAACGATTATTGCGCCCGTTCCTAGGCTTAGCAGGCTATTATAATAGATACCTCCCTATGTACTCCGTTGTTGCGGCACCGTTAACTGATGCCTTAAAAGGGAAAGTAAAAAAGGGAGAAATCGTTTGGACCAAGGAATGCGAAACAGCATTCCAGGAATTAAAGAATAAATTGACGAGCGAACCAGTGTTATTTGCACCCGATTTCGAACGCGGGTTTATTGTACAGTGCGATTCTTCAGATATCGGGATGGGTATTGTACTCACGCAGTTCAATGTTAAGGGAGGAGAACAAACACCCCATTTTATACCTGAGTAAAAAATTTTCCAAAGTAGAGAAAAATTATTGCACCACCGAGAAAGAATGCGCTGCCATTATTTTCACAATAAAAAAGGTGCACTATTATCTAGATGGGAAAAAGTTCGTCGTCGTCTCTGATTACAACCCACTTGTCTGGTTGCGAACCAACGCCAGTTCGAATCCCAGACTAATGCGATGGGCACTGGCACTCCAGCCGTATAATTTCGAGATTGTCCACCGATCTGGGAATAAACACCAGAACGCCGACAGTCTTAATCGCACTTTCCATGAAAGTTCAGAAAGCATTTTATGAAACATTCTTTTCTGTAGACGTTGAATATTAAAATTGCGAATCATGTTTTTGTGTGTCGAGTGTAATTGATAGTTGTGCATATACAGTAGTTCACTTAATTATTTCATTATGTGTAGTGTTTATATTTCTTATTTAATAGGTACTTGTAGTTCCTTGAGTGACTATGCCGTATGGGAGTAGAAAACTGGAGTCCGTTATATGATAACTTTAAAATTGAGTAACTTAACCTATTGCATTGTGTATATTCTTGAGTCACGGTTTCAAGATATGGTGATGGTGAGTGATGTTGCTCTTTTGATCTGTGTTTGGGTGTTGTGTATTGGACACTCAACGATGACCAGTGTTGATAAGTGCGTCTGTGTATATATGTGCCCAAAACTTTTCATCTTTGAGAAAGGTTTTTCTCAAGGGGGAGGAGTTGTACCGGTCGGTCTGGCATTCCCACATCTGGAATTCAGATCTCCTTCGACTGCAAAACAAGTTGTCAACACCTAAATTATCTTGGGCCCTCCATGAGAGGAATGCAGACGGACCACCCCCAGGAAAACACTTGTTTACAGTTCTGTGGAAACCCGGGCCAGAAAGACATTACATCTGTTCTAGGGTCTGGAAGCTGTGGAGGTTCACATGACCTTCCGTTGCAGATGGCGTGGAAACACCGATATTAACATTCCAAGACTGATACGAACTCCCCCTCAAAAGATGAGACCAGAGTAGATTGAAACCACGAAAGGAGCAGTCGCATCCTTCACTCTCAGATTTTGGCGAGCCTCCTGGCTCCTTGGCAGATTCGATGTTAACAGCTGTACCCACATATTTTTCAATCGTATATGTAAATAATCTTTAAATTTCTCTATTCTGAATAAATATTTTATTGTGCTGTAAACAGTCTTACGCCTAATTAGAGACCGGAAACGTTACAAGGCCATGTGTTTAAACTTTTGGGACTTTGCATTTGCAAAACTAAGAACTGGAGAACTATTGCCAAGTAACAGATCAAGATGTAACAAAACAGAAGAAAAGGCCGCATTGGGCTGTCGAGCCAATGAAGTTATCTGTCGACAGAATCTTTGTCACTCTACAGGGCTTGCAAGTTACGTAGATAAGTAAACACGAAAGAAGCTGTCATCATCGTTTCCTTCATACTTCATTAAAAATACTTCATTCTTTCACTCTGAGGATGCATTATTCCACAATCCAACCTGCAGTTTTCTTTGCATGGCTTCAAACCAGATTAGAAATCTTAACCAATAGAATTGTCTGTAGGATTGTTTCAACCAATAGGCGTGGTTATTTAACGCTCCAAATGGTTTTGACGAAATATCTCGTCCATCAAGATCTGACCAAATTTGCTTGCTAATGTCGCGATATCGTGTCTAGATATTGCCGACTTTTTTGTGATGAGATCAAGATCTGGTCAGTTTTCTTCTAATGACGAGATATCTCGTCCTCACGATCTGGTGAGTTTTGCTAATGAAGACACGACAAACACCATTAGGGTTAATCGTGAAGTGTGTTGTGGAGTAAAAAAATAGCATAGTGCTGGGAACAGCCACGAGGCTCAGAGGGTTTAGTGTAATGCAATATATAAGTTAATTAGTTTAACACGTTGGCGTGGTCTGGTGCATGTTAAACGTTGTCATGGTGTGGAAGTTTGGAGAGTGGGGTGCCAGCTCAGGTGTTAACCTCGTCATCTGGCCGTGTTTCAAAATTTCGATGTGTTGTCTTCGGGTATTTCCCATCGGGATGGATCCGTCACCAATAGCCATCTATGTTGTTCCAGAGTGCGATATTAATTCATATACCTACAAACCGTCGGCCTGGACGGTACAATATAAAGGCACTGTTATATTTCCAGTGGGTAGATGTAAAGTGTAGAGAGAGTGATATAAAATGGTGTGCAGAGTGATACAAAATGAAATGTAGAGTGATACCTAAGTGTGAGTAGTATGATGTAGAGAGATACAAAATTTCCCTCACTCCGATCCCTGTCCATCGAAGACCATGAACGTAATTTGTAATTGGCGAATTGATTGGCCGGTAGGGGTGTAATTTAAAGGAAGGAAAGGAAAATACAACGGCACGTAAGAGGGAACCTGGTAAAAATCGACCGGACTCCCTTCTTTCTCGGATCAATGTGAAGAACAATCTAGGGTGCGCCCTGCCCTTGCGCTCTTCCATCCCCTTCTCGTTTGCACACCCCTTCTTCCCTAATTCCCCGTTTCCTTCACAAGCTCGGCCCTCAACCACTTGTACCTGCTTGACCTCTGCAAGGATACTGGCATGCATCTCTGCACCAATTCCATTCCACTTTTCGACACAACCGGTAATTTCTTCTTAACCCTACAAGTGGTTTCGACGAGATATCTCGTCCACCAAGGTCTGACCAATTTTGCTAATGACGAGATATCTCGTAATCAAAATACTGTCCAATTTTTTTATGATGACGAGATCAAGATCTGGTGTCAGTTTTCTTCTAATGGAGAGACGACAACCAGGAGGGTTAACGTCGCACTGAAACAATGGACTATTGGAAATGTATGACGAGGTTAACCGCTTGTCAGTTAGGAAATAATGACGATATATCTCGTCCATCAAGATCAGGTCAATTTTGCCAATGACGAGATATCTCGTCGAGACAACCACCAGGAGGGTTAATGATGTAGGGGGAAGCGGTAGCCCAGATGGTAGAGCCGTGGATTAGCTACTGGAGAGTTGCTAGTTCGAAACTAATGACCGTCATGTACGCGGGGGCTATTGCACTTTGAATCCGTCGTGGCCTTAAATGTCGGCATGCTGTGGAAGTGTGGAGAGTGAAATATCAGCTTAGGTGTTGGCCTCGCCTTTTGACCGTAGTTCAAAATGACGATGTGTTTTCCTGGAATCTTTACTGACCTTCGCCAATATCCCGTTATATTACTACTTCGGTGTAACGTAAATTCACTTACCTACCGTAAAATTATATAAATTATATAAATCATAATGATTTTCCCATTGGATTTATTCCATTATTTCGTTGGATTTATCCCATTATTTCGGTGGATTTATCCCATTATTTCTCGGATTTATCCCATTATTTCTCGGATTTATCCCATTATTTCTCGGATTTATCCCATTATTTCTCGGATTTATCCCATTATTTCTTGGATTTATCCCATTATTTCTTGCATTTATCCCATTATTTCTTGCATTTATCCCATTATTTCTTGCATTTATCCCATTATTTCTTGCATTTATCCCATTATTTCTTGCATTTATCCCATTATTTCTTGCATTTATCCCATTATTTCTTGCATTTATCCCATTATTTCTTGCATTTATCCCATTATTTCTTGCATTTATCCCATTATTTCTTGCATTTATCCCATTATTTCTTGCATTTATCCCATTATTTCTTGCATTTATCCCATTATTTCTTGGATTTATCCCATTAATTGGTAATCCACGCTGTAGATTTTATGTTGGTCTTTTGAGTCTGTCATTAGTATTCCTACTGACCGAACGAACTTCATTTAATGCGTTTACTTAGCCCTTAATATATCACTAAACCATTTTGCGATCAAATGGTATTCAGCAAAAGAACACATTGTAATGATTATGAATTCCAATGGAAACAATTATAAAAAGTACATTGTGCATTGGAATAGATGTCACATGTAGTACTCATGCCTTATTAGCATTAGGTAGGCGATAAAAGTGGCGACCTGATGGGTAAAGACATTTTTATTTCTCCTGTCACACGGGGTAGTGCTGCTCACCAAATCCATAGAGGAAATATAAAAGTAGAGTGAGAAATGTAACCTTTTTATATGCACAGGATCATGTGACCAAACTACTAGTAACGTGACCTTCAGACTACTTTCATCTGCCAGGCGGAAACGAATATTCAGCATTTCATTAATCAACAGAAGATGCCAGTTCATTGATTCATCTTCTGATTGATTCTCGTGACAAAGTAGTAGACTGCCGATTTCAAAATTTTTTGTCGCCGCTCTATAGAAATACGCATTCACACACCTACCCTGTCATAAGATGTTATATCGCCAAACGAGGCGATAAGGTGCCAAATCGGCCAACGAAGTCTATTTTTCAGAGCAGTCACATGACTACTAGTCGACCTGTTGGTCACATTGTTTCCTCTCAATAACAATGCTCAGTCTATGGTTAAATCGAAAGGACTTACAAGCTGCGCCATCTGTTGTTTCTTCGACTAACCAGGGTTCGCTTTTAATTCCTACTCAGATATGACGATCTACTAGGATCGTGTCACCCTGGTCGTAAGTCAACGAAACGTAGTAGGACTTCCCGGTAATCCCGTCACTGGACTTCGTCCCGTACACGTCTCATTCGACCAATTAAGTTGAAGAATAATTTGTACTTAATTTAATCCTTATTATGGTTTAGAAATCTCACAGTTCAAACTTTTAAGCATGTAGTAGGCTAATGTGAAACTTTCGAAGTTGAGCCACTTTCTCAAAGACGGTCCAAGTAGGCCAACTTCAAATCTTTCACTTCTGCTCTCGATCCGATCACAACGAACTGAGGGATATGATTGTTTCGTGTCAGGCAGCTTCATCTCCTAAAGAACTGGGCCAACATTTCATTTCGCGTCTAAAACTGGAAATTCAGTAAAGAAATGATGTTTTGGATCTCATTTTAAAGGTTTCAGTAAAAGTCAGTATTTAACATTTTTAACCTCTCCATTCCTGGAGTACCGTTAGAACTGATTATTTACCCTTGAAATATCGAAATATTTTCATCAGTTCCTGCTGTCCCCATTTAGTTATGGTGACCCGGCGGTTGAACGAGCAGCGGTTTAGGAACCGGGAGGTAACGAGTTCGAAACTGCATTCAACCAAAGATCTCCGTGTACGTGGCAGCTGGTGCACGTTAAATCTGTCGTGGCCTTAAATGTCCTCACGTTGGCATGGTGTGGAAGTTCGGAGAGTGGGTGCCAATTAAGGTTTGGACCTCGTCATCTGACCGTGGATCAAAACTACGAGTTCTTGTCCTCGGATATTTCCCTTCGTTATAGATCCCGAACCGTCGCCAATAGTCCGTTGTGTTGCTCCAGACTGACGGTGATTCAACTACCTACCGTAACACTCAGAGAGCTGGCGATTGATGGTTGTGTTTTATGGAGTAAAAGTCCTATTTTGGCAATGCTGCGCCAGACACAAGATAATACCAAGTAATGGACATACACGAGGAAAATTTTACTGACGAAGATATAAATACACCCAGAGAGGAATCGAATGTGACAGGAATTGAACCTGTGCAGCCTGCTACTCGCAGGTTGCTAGCGCAGTGGGATACCCACTGAGACGCTACGGCCCACAGAGAGCTAAGCTGCGGCCAATTTGGCCAATTTAGGAATACATCGCTGAATGTCTCATTTTCTCATAATCACATCAAATAAACACTCAACAATGAACTGAACCTGATTCTCGTTGTAGGTATTTTAACGTCACACTGGAGCAACACAACGGGCTATTGGCGTCCGGGATCAAACCCGAAGGGAAAGAACCAAGGACAACACCACATAATTTTGTACCACGATGAGATGACTATGTCACATCTGAGCTGGCACCCCACTCTGCAAACTTCCACACCACTCCAACTTGAGGAGGTCACCGACAGATTTAACGTGCACGAGCCCCCCTCTATACACGACTGTCTTTGGTTGGATTTGAACTTGCAACTCTGCGGTTGCTAATCCGTTACACTTCCAATCGGGCTACCGTGGTCCTAAACCTGATTCTCGAATTTTATACTTTAAGCCAATCCTCGGACTCTAAATCCCAAAACACTCTTTCAGTAAACAGGCACCCCTCACAAAGATTCCTCCCTTTATAAGCGATCCAATCACAAAGCAATGGCCAGCAGTGATTGGGCTCGCAACTTGAGGCGACTTATGGATCCCCGTCCTTTGTGCCTTCCTTGGACAGAGTGGCGATAAAAACCTCAGCAAAGCGAAGGACGAGAGCAAAAAGGGGGTAACAGATGGACGTGTTCCGCTTTCCCGCACAAAAGGAGGACCCCGCTGCCATGGTTACAGCTTCTGAATGGAGAACTTGCCTTTCAAGGCGCATTCTCTGAGGTGGAGCCACGTGTATGAAGGACAAAACAACTCGGGTGCGCTTAATTCAGTTTGTCATCTGTTGGTGCTTATCGGCGGATAGCAACTGACTTTTTGAACACCGTTGTGAACTTTAAGATACAATGCTGGACGGCATCTAGAAAGTTGAGTCTCGGCTGTTGCTGTAAGTGGTCCGTGGCCAAACCTCAATAAGCGTCTCTCTTCACACAAATGCTTAATGCTTTTTTTTTTCAAATCTGGTATCTTATACTGCCTTTTTGAGTATCCCAGACTTCTGATTTGACTTTTTTTTCTCTAAGCGGTAGCAAATTTCCGAGAAGTGCAATATTGCTTTATCCCACAGCACACGCGATTGGAAGAGTTTCAGATTAGCAACCGGAAGGTTGCGAGTTCGAAACTCGATCCAATCGTGGGGGTTGATGGATTTTAAATCTCTCAAATGTCCTCGCGTTGGTGTTGTACTTGAAGAGTGGGGTGCCAGCTCAGGTGTTGGCCAAATCATCCGACCGTGGTGCAAAATTATGAGGTCTTGTCTTCGAATCCTGGATCGTCGCCAATAGACCGTTGTGTTGCTCGAGTTCCCCTTTGAATACGGTCTTTGGTTGGATCCGAACCCTCCGGTTGCTAATCCGTTTCTCTTCCAACCGGGCTACCGAGGCCCCCTAGATCTAGGAAAGGAGTGGCGCAGCTATATGGAAGCGGCTCCAAATTCCACATGGATTCTTGTATTTAACGTCAGTGTGATCGTGCTTCAAGACCTTAGAAGGTTTATAAAAATTTTCATTTTTCCTATCAATAAAATCATTGAAATTGGGACCTTTACATCTCTCTCTACCATTGCTACATCAAATTAAAATTACACATTCTGAACATTATTTCATTGAACTATCATCTCCTGCAGACAGATATGAACCCTGAAAAATCTGCAAAATCTATCATTTTCCAAATCATTAAAATAACGGCCGGTCCATCAATTCTATCCGGCCGACAATCGCTTAAAAAGGCAAGTTTCGTAAACAAGTACTAGCTATAGACGTGAGATATATCTAGACTAAGCCACTGCTGCTATAGAGAGGAGCTTTAAAAGGTGTGACCAACATGCCGGCAAGTAGTACCGTAACTGCTCTGTGAAAAATTCAATGAGTTGACTCATTTGGCATCTTATCGTCTACCTTATATCTTATGGATAAAACATCTTATGATAGAATAGGCGCATTTCTAGAGTAGCGACAAAAATGCTGAAATCGTCAACTAGATGACTAGTGCGGATTGAATCCGACAGATTTACTAGTTCTACTAAAATAAAATCGTATTTTGAATTGAATACCTCAAATTATAAACGTATAATTTGAGGTATTCAATTTATTTTAATACATACAAATTGAAAACTTTGAATGTATTGTATTATAATCATTGCGATTAGTATATAAAATCAAAGTAATTAGCAATTTTAATTGAAATTTACTCGCAATTAAAATAATTACAGATCAAATTAAAAACAATTCGTCCATTTTGCGCTCGTGCAGCATGCGCTTTGTAAAAATGTTTGTATTATTTTCTCTTTTTAATAAATGCATCCAGGGACTGCCCCTTGACATGACTTAATCCTAATGTTGGCAGGTAGAAACAAAACCTGAAGGACAGCCTGCACTTCCTTAGAAGTGCATTATACACGACTCCTACCATTCTTAAGGATTACGCTTAAAGTTAGTACCCCGTGTAATGAATATGGATGTGCGCTTTCCAAGATGTGGTGCGAAGAAATATTTACATTTTGCATGTCACGGTGGATGAACTGACTACAGACCGTTCCTTCCTTCTGACGTCTAAAAGCTTGTCTTTCCATTCATTTTTTTATTCGTTGCTAAAGGTAGGTATTTAATTAACGTCGGATATCACCTAGTCATTTTGAACCCTGGTCAAGTGATGAGGTTGGCACTTCACTCATTTTGATAGTACATAAGCCTATATGAAATATACAATTATACAAGGATATATCAAAAAGTAAGGTGAATTTGTCTCTAAAACTCAGTTTTTTTGCGTAGCTAATTAATTTTTTTATGTTGCAAGTACCAAGGTGATAGAAGTGTGACGGCTTGTAGAAACCTCTACGTCACCCCGTCTGGTGCAAATCAAAGATGGCGCATCGACTTGAACATTACTCCAAGGAGGAGGTGCCATTCGTTTTTTATGGGCCAAGGGGAAAAAACATGTAATATTCATCGAGAATTGTTGGAAGTCTATGGAGAGAGTGTTATGTCGCAGAAACAAGTGTACGTGTGGTATAACGACACGAATGTGGCTGTCGTCGATGCCATGATTCGTGAAGACAGAAGAGTGAGTTTGCATGTTATTGCAAATGAATTGAATAGCTCATATGGTTCAGTGAGCAGTATTACCATTTTTTATTACCATTTGTTTGGCCCCTGAAGAAACACCTCCGTTTCAATACACTGGAAGAGGCACAACACTTACCTGGTTAGGGAACCTGGAGCAAGATTTCTTTGAAAAGGGCATGGATGATTGGGTGCCACGTTGGAATAAATGTTTAGACCACTATGGTTCCTTTGTCGAATGATAGTGTGATACGATTTGTCAAACATAATAAATTTTCATATATTTATCTTCTCTGCACGTTTTTCTGTCAATCAAAAATTCACCTTACTTTTTGATACTCCTTTGTATATTTATGACAAGAACAGATGACTCTATGAACCAACTTGATCTTCGCACAATTCAATAAAATCTCACTATGGTGTTCACGGAAATGAATGGCTTAGCTAAGGCCGGTTCCCTCAGCCATATCCTCCCATTGAATACTAGTATATAGCGAAAAGGATTATAAATAAGAAAACCAAATGTTTCCGACTTCATATTTACAAAGATGTAACTAAAGACTAACTTCTTACTCAAGTCTTGGTTGCCCTCAGATCTACCGAGAGGTATAGGAATCGTTTCTTTCTGTGTCTCGGGCCGCAGTAGGTACGTAGTTGTTTTAATTAACGTCGCACTGGAGCAACACAACGAGCTATAGGTGACGGTCCAGGATCGAACCGGAAGGGAAAAATCCGAGGACAATACCACATTTCGAACCACGGTCAGATGGCGAACGGGCTTCACGACCCGAAGTACTCGAGTGATCCCGTGGGGCTTGCCGTCTTTACGAGGGTCGCGCACCCGGGACACAGCCAAGTAATCTTTTTCTGTTTTCATTCCATTCCCCAATGCCTCGTTCCCTTTCTCGGCATTTTTTACTTGGCGTTGTCTGTCTTATGTTTGGCACAGCTTGGTCAATATGTCCCTTGCTCCATAAAACTTGCGCAACCTCTTTGTGGCCCTTCAGACGTGACAGGAACCAACTTCAATACTTGACCTGATCTTACTGATATCGCAGTGAATTAGCACTTCTGAGAGTGTTTCATATTTTATTTATGTTCCTAGACTAATGGGCTGGCAGACAGGGTAGATAGGTATTTAATTAACGTCGCACTAAAACAACACAACGGGCTATTGGGGACGGACTGGGATCAAACACTAAGGGAAAGATCAGAGGAAAATACCACGTAATTTTGAATCAGGGTCAGATGACGAGGTCGACACCTGAGGCCACCCAACTCTCCAAACTTCCACATCACGCCAACGTGAGGACATTGGTGGCCACGACAAATTAAACGTGCACGCACATCCCTTGTACACGACGATCTTTAGTTGGATTCGAAATCGCAACCCACCGGTTGCTAATCCGTTACTCTTCCAACCAGGTCCTGCCAGACAGGGACTTGCTGCGAAAAGGCTGAGGTCTGGAGTAGGTTGGTTGTTTTTATGTTTCATGGATCACATAGGCCTTATTTGGCCTCGCTGCACCAAACACAAAATAAAGTCAAGTAAAAAACGTGAAAGGAAGGAGCATTGGGGGATTGAATAATGGGATGAAAGCAGAAAAAGGTTGATTTGTCTGCAGTAGGATATAAAAAAATCTCAAACCGAGGATCTGTACACAAAAGCAGAGGAGCGATAAAAACCCGGAAACCCACCTACACCAATATTGTGATCCACACATTCCACATCCTGGACTAACAAATCGGATCATGATCCGTTTCATTAACAGCCGGTCACCCGAAAGAAGCGACCGAATCCGGGAGAGCCACCTCAGCACAATCCAGACAATCAGTCGCGGTGGGAAAGGGGTGGACCCCGCTGTTCGGAATCAGAGTCCCCAGATTCGACTCCCTCCCTTTTTTCACCGATTGACCCCCCTCTCATCCACGCTTGGCTTCTCCCCGGAAGCCAAACTGCAGAGACAAGCTGCTTTCGCCACTCGGAAAGAAGATGAGGAATAAACTAAAAATATAATGAAGGGAAGGAGCTGAGTCAGGAGAGTTCGCTCTCTAGAGTTATCTGCATTTAACATCAGGCGCAGGAGCACGTTCGGCAGGAGGCGCCCCAGCACGTGACGAAGGGGCGCTTTTTATTCGTGCGAGGCGGTCGGTGTCGTTAGGGGCTTTTCTTGCAGCGAGGACGAGAGAATCTTGGAGGAAGTGACAATAGGACGGGATCGGGAATAATTGTGCGGAGAAGACAAGATGATGCGATTGGAATGTCCCGCTCAGAGCCGCTTCGCACCAAATTGGCGTGGTGTGGAAGTTTGGAGAGTGGTGTGCCAGCCTCGTCCGTGGTTTAAAATTGCGAAGTGTTGTCCTCGGATCTTTCCCCTCGAGATTTGCACCGGACCGTCGCCAATCGTCCGTCGTATGCTCCAGGGTGACGTTAATTAACTACCAGTGGCTCATTTCCTTGAGGTGTATACCGGCTTCCCGGCTCCGAGATACTCCAGCTATCCTTTCGTTTCAGATACTGTCTTTAGTAAATACTCTTTTTCGACCCAATTACTAAATCTCTTTAGCCGAGCTCCGGAGATCTTCTACTCTCCATCCCACGTCTGTTCTCAGGTCCCTCATTTTTTTCCCTTTCGCGACATTTTGTATTTGACGTTGTCTTGTATTTGGCCAAATATGGCCCTTGCGCCAGAAAATGCCAAATTAACCAACCTGTCCATCTTTACAATACCCGATATTTCAATTAAAATGCTATTGACACTTATCGAAAATTAAGAACAAAATTCATCGGTATCAGTTATCAGAACGGAAAGATAAATCTAAAAATATTGAGATTGTTTATTTATATTATGTGCTCGTGTAACCAATCATTGGCAAACTAGTGCAGTAATATTTGAGTTTTATGTGTATCAATTTCTTGCGAGCACTGTAATTTTGCTATTGAAAATTTTATTTCAAATTGCACGTCTTCCTGACAAAGAGCCTTCGAGTTGTAGGAGGCGCAGGTTCGATTCTTGTTAGGTGCATTATTCAATGGGTGTATTTCTCTCTTCTATGTAGGTAAAACATTTCATTGTGTGTCTATTACTTGATATTGTATGTCTTGTGTCTAGCAGCATGGCCAAATAGGGTCCTTGCGCCATAAAACCCCAACAAACCACCTGCCAACGACCCGCAAACCGTTCAGGAACGGCTCTGCTAGACTCCCTCCCCGGTGTTGATTGGTTGAATTGGGTTTCATGGCGCCATATTCGACCACATCGCGCCAAACATAAGATACACAGCATTAAGTAATAGACGTACACACAATGAAAGTTTTACTAACAGAGAAAAGAGGAAATACTCCCAGAAGGAATTGCACCTAAGCCGCCTACAACTCGCAGGTTGCTAGTGCAGTAGGCAGTGATTGAGCCACGACGTCCCCTCCCTGTCAGCCACTGACCCCCAGACCAAAGAACATTCGAACGACTTTTGATCCGCCAGTTTTGGGTCACTTTCAACCCCTACCCTTGACCGGTTCCAGCAGGAATATCATCCAGATATTGATCTCCAAAATGGAAGGAACATGTCAGGGTTCCACAGAAAAAAAACAATACCCATTTCACCCGGAAAGTATCCTACTCTCCGATGTGGAACCCACAGCGTGTCCCCAATCTCCTATTCCGATAAAACTTTCGATGCCCTCCTTCCTGCCGGCCCGTGTCCCGACTTATCCCTTTTTATATTCGACCCTCCCCCTCTTTCCAGTTTTTTCCCTAATGCCCCGGATGCACGTTTGCTTCTGGCGTGATGCCATCAAATATCGGGGATTTAATCTTCCGGTGCTATCAGCATTTCGCCTCCGATTCCGCTCGCCGTCGTCGGACGTGCCGCACGACACAAGAATCGCTTTTAGCCTCGAGTAACACGATACGAACTTTTATCTGGTCCCGTGTGGAGGAAACGCACGTCTTTTCGTAAATTTCTTCGTCCTCCGCTTTTGTTTTGGAGGGAGGTAACTTTGTTTTCAATCTGCGGTTGTGTCGCACGCGGTTGCATCCGGATTGAAACTCGCCGCGACCGAAATGAGAGGTTTCGGTTTGATTTTGATCGTGTAAGGGATGGCTTATGGGCGCAGTTTCGATCATAGACGCGAAATATAAGTAGACTGAGTATTGCTATTGAAAGGAGCTTCAAAAAGCGGGACCAACGTGGCGACTAGTAGTCTGAATAGTGGACTTGGTTGGCATCTTATCACCACTTTTGGCGATATAACATCTTATGGCAGGGTAGGTGTTTGTATACTCATTTAAATAGAGTGGCGACAAAAGTGGTGAAATCGCCAGTCTACTATTATCAGATGAATCAATGGACCAATCAGATGATGAATCAATGCATAGGCGTCTTCCCCGTCCCGTGAAGCAATCAGATGATGAATGTTTGTTTCCACCCAGCAGATGAAAGCAGTCTAAGAGTCATGTTACTACTAGTTTCGACCACATGATCCTGGGCACATAAATGTTATTGCTCACTCTATTATTATATTTCCTCTAGGATTCAAATCCCTAATGGACGGAGTAGTTCTTTTTCTCCTTGATGTGCATGTTCCGTTTTGAATTTCGGAATCAGAAGTATTCAGATTATAGTTGGTATAGTCAATTGTTCCATAAAAACACCTTATAACACAAACAGTTTATTTACAGTTCTAATACACTCTTACACTCTTTGCTTTAAATCACAAAATAACACTCAGAAGCATTTATGGCGTAAATAATACTTATTAATTCTCTCTAAAAATACGAAAAAGAACTCAAAAGCCATTTCTCTACTTACATAAAACAAAAACTAGACTGTTGCCATTCGCAACTTAACTTACCAAATATATCAAAACAAAGATAAAAATCAGGTAGAGTATCAATCCGACAGTGCAGTCATAAATATACACTGATGAGAATGACTCAGTTCCTAAAAAAATCATGGAAATTTTAAAGAATATCTTTTAGGTATAGGCTGTTCGGGTAATTGTGAAGGTGAACAAGGTAGTAAACTCTTCTGAAATGTGTCTTCCTCAAAGGAATATATCTTTACTATCTATCCCCTCTTCCTGTAACACTACTCCTAAACATCATTCACTTGTAAAACGTAATGTAGGCCTAAGGGGTTCCACCTTAGAAATTGATTCTAAAAAGCTAACAGGTTGGAAACCTGATTTGAAGAATTGATTAAGGCTAGCTGTTAATATCTGGCATTTTTATGTGATCTCATTTCAATCGGAACAAGAATGCTCCACGATTAATACAAAATAGATATGCGCAGAAGCAAGAGCGCGCATGTTTATTCTAGATTAGCTATTCTGGTTTACATGGATGCATTCAGATTCACCACAAAAGCGTGCACTTCACACGTGCAGCACTGGAAGTTACTTCTGTGACCAGGATAAAATTGTGTTTAAAATTATAAAACATTTTTTTTCAAGAAAAACTACAAAACGTTTAAATAATTTTTGAAACGCCGCCCACTCTTGAACATTCCTTTACGAAAAATTTAAAGAGAGTTCCATAGATTTCTATCAAAAAACGAAATTTCGTTTCATAGAAAAATTCTATAAAATTCTAGAGAAAAGAAATTTCGTTTCTATAGAAAAATTTCTAGAGATTTCTATAAAAAAAAAACAAAATTTCGTTAGAATTCTTTAGATATGACTAGAGTAACTAAATTTCGTTTCTATAGAATTATATAGTTTTGTAATGGAAGATATGCATTTTAATTAACGTCACACTGAAGCAACACAACGGGCTATTGGTGACAGTCCGGTATCAATCCCAAATGGAAAGATCCGAAGACAACACCACGTAATTTTGAATCACGGTCAGAAGACAGCTTTGGAATGGACTGAACATGCGTCGCTCTAATCATTTACAACAGTTTAATTTAGAAGTTAAAACATAAAATTTACATTAAAATATATCGGGGGGGGGGGAAGTTACAGGGGTGTATTCGTTATCGCAGCCGACGTGAAACTGTTTCCGTTCGGCAACAGTTCTGAGGTTTATAGCTCCGCAGCTGGTGCTGTGCTCGTAGTTCACTCGTTAGTCTCCCCACTTGTTACGATGACGTCTCGACGAATAGCCAGAAGTGTATCAGGAATATCAGGAGATGCAGGATTTGTAACGTAACTCATTGGAGAACGCTGTGTTAAAATCAAATAGGGTTTGTCTCGACGAGGTGCAAATTTCGTTGACCTCTTAGCTTTGTTACTCACAGGGTGTGAGGTTACCCATACTTGATCTCCAGGTACGTATTGGATAACTCTTCTTCCTCGATCAGCATATTTCTTTCTCTGATCCTGCTCTTGTTCGACAAGATCTTTTATCTCCGAAGAAATTTTTACAAATTTCCGTAAATACGGTGTGATTTCTCCAATGAAGTTGCCATTGTTGATCACTGACCGTAAGTCATGTTGGAAGTTTAGTGTTCTAAGTTCTCTTCCAAACAGTAAAAAGGCTGAGGTGTGAGGAATGGTGTCACATTTTGCAGTGTTCAGGGCAAAACGTATAGTTGGGAGCTTTTCTGACCATGTGGTGTGGTCATCACAGACAAGAATGGCAAGTCTTGGTATTAAATCCCTGCTTTTTATCCCTGTTGAGGACAGCGCTGAAGAATTGGGATCCATTATCGCTGATGAGACGAATAGGCAGACCGTATCTCATGAACACTATAGGATTATTCTAATCCTATAGTGGTTAATAATATAATAGGTTCTAATAGGATTATTGCACATTCCTTTGCAGTGGCGTTTTGGAGAGAAAAGCTCCACCCATTTTGTAGAAGTGTCTTCAACAATGAAAATCCATTTCTTTCCATCTTGAGTTTCTGGCAAAGGACCGAAAAGATCGATCACCAACGTCTCAAAACGCTGTGAATACACTGGTATTCTCAAAAATCCCACAGGCTTTTGGTTACTTGGCTTATATCGGCTGCCCTCAGTGCAATTCTTTACATAATCTGCGATGTATTTTCGCATTCCAGGGAAGAAATAATCCGTGGCAATCTTGGTTGGGGCATCGTGGTATTCTTTCAGAACTCTTTCAAGTTCCTGGATTGGAACTACCAACTTGGCTTCCTGATTCGGAATTAGAAACGTATCGATATAAAATACCCTGAGACATTATATAGCCACGGTTGGTCCAATTCACTTAGCTTTCATCCTTGGAGACACTCTCAAAACAGTCAATGATTTTCTTTAAGTCATCGTCTTGCAATTGCCCTTCTCGTATATCATTTGCTTTCCTGGATGGTAGATCAATAATGGTGACGGAGCAAATGTCGCATGTGGGCCTTCCATGTGTACATGAAGGGTGAAATAGCATGCCTGCAATGACGTTTGCTTTTGCTGAAAGATATTCAACTTTGAAGTTGTAGGACTGTATTTGAAGGACCCATCTTACCAGTCGACTGGTTGGTGATTTTAAACTCAACTATTTCAAGTGTTGATGATCTGAAACTACTTATTTCGGCTCCTTCGACATATCCTCAAAATTTATCCAGCGCCCAAACGACTGATAAGGCTTCGCGTTCTGTAGTATAGTACCTCTCTGCTGGAGTAGCAGACGACCCATGTACTCGATCGAATGTTCTTCTGGCCTTTTCCTTGGATATGGACTGCACCCAAAGCATAACGTGACGCGTGAGTTCTGAGGACAAATGGTTTAGCCTCATCCACTTGTTTCAGTACGAGCGGTGAAACTAAGCTCTTCTTCAACGACTCAAATGCTGTCTGTTCCTCTTGACCCCACTTCCAAGGAGTTCGCTTCTTGTTGAGAGTGCTCGAAGGCCTTGAGATCTCTGCAAACTGGGGGATGAAGCAACGATACCAACTGTATGTCTATAAAACTCTGGACTTGCTTCACGTTCTTGGGAGAAGGGATCTGTACAATGGCCTCCACCTTAGCAGGGTCTACTTCTATTCCAGAGCTCGTGATATAATGTCCCAAATATTTGACTTCTGGGCAAGCAAAATGGCACTTATCTCGGTTGGTATGCAGGTGGAACTTTTGGAGTCGGTCAAAGACTAACAGCAGGTCCTCCAGGTGTCCTTCAAAGGTTGCTGACATCATAATATCATCCAGGTAAGCTAAAGATTTTACTTTTAGCACATTTAGGAAAATGTCCATGAATCTGGAATGTGGCAGGGGCTGTTTTTAATCCAAATGGCATTCGAGTAAATCGAAAAACTCCAAACTGACAAACAAAGGCTGTCTTGTCTTTATCAGGAGGATACATCTTGACTTGATGATATCCTGACTTTAAGTTTATGGTAGACATAACGGCAGTTTGCTTAGCATTTTTCAAGAGATCATCCATACGCGGAAGAGGATATGGATCAGACTTAGTTACTGAATTCAATTTCCTGTAATCGATACAAAGGCGTAAATCACCATTCGGCTTGGGTATTAAGACCACAGGTGCTGCGTAGGGAGAGTCACATTCTTCTATTACTCCCGATGAGAGAGAAGTGCATCAATCTCTCTTCAAAATTTCTTTTCTCGCAGGAGATAACCGGTAAGGAGCAACTGGATGAGCATCGCCTGTGTCAATCCTGTGTTCGATATAAGCTGCATGGATTTTCTGGTCTATCACTTTCTTTAATATCACAAGATTGAACTTGAGCATTCGCAACGAATGAGAAACATTCATTTGCCTTATCGGCGTAGAACCAGGTGTGGTCTCGAAGATTCAGAACAAACCTGCTTTCTTCAGAAAATCTGCTCTTAGGAGTGACTGTTTCCTTTAGCCTCTGGGAGGGCAAAAAGGAACGTCCTTCTAGACATAGAATTACACAGGTAGTGTGAACTTCCTTCTGTCTGACTTCCATCAGCGATGGTTTTGGGGCGAAAGGACTTTTCGAATACTACCCTTTCATCTTGAAGTATATGGTACAATCTTTCGCCAGCAAGAGTGACTTGTTCCACTGTCTGCACACACTGTGCCAAATATTCTATTTATCATAATATTCATAACTGGAACTTCATTAGACCCCCCAAGGCTGGTCTATCAATTTGAATCTTCAAAACGAGTTGAGGTAGATTTCGTGGAAGGATTGCAAACTGGACAGTTGGCTTTAATGAATCCGACTTTACCACAGCCATAACAAGTCGGTGCTGCCATAACTTCAGCTGTCTTCTCTCTTTTTATCCGTTCGATAATGTTGAGTAACATATTTTTACTAGTTCATCATAGTTTTCGGCCCTTGTTATTAAATCTCTTAGTTCCGTCACCTTAAGAGTCTCTTCCCCATCCAACCCCATTTCCTGCGCAAAGAGTTTCCGATCTTTTCCAAGAAAGGCCATCTTTGTTAAAGCACAGTAAAGTCCTTGATTTGAACATTATTCACTTTTTTAAGTTCGATGTTTCGTGATTTAATTAATATATAGTTTATACAAGTCCTGAGCATGTATTTACTTCTGAGATTAAATATTCCAAAAAGTATTGGTAATATCTTTAATACAATCACTATATTCCACTACTGTGAAAAATATTATTACTTACAGCCTAATCCCTGTTTCTAATTCAACACAATAAATTGAATAAAAAGTATACATGTATGTAGGATTTTAATTCTTGAGTATATTAGAATCTGGCAACACATTTTGCTACCGGAATCTAAAAAACGCCGGTGATGTTACACTTGGCACGAATTTTCGAGGTCGAACGAGCGTTCTTTTTGGAGATGGCAAAAAGAGTGGTTCAGCGGTTATGCTGAGATTTTATTGATAGTTGATATTAATAGTTCATCGATATTGCCGGCTGTATTTGTTACGTTATGTAGCGGATCAAACTGTTAGGCCCCGTTCACATGAGGCGTTTTCCAACGCGCGTTTTACGTCTAAACAAAACGCGGGTAGCCAAAGTACATAGAGTTCTACTGGAGTGTTCACATGCAGAAATCGCGAGAATCCAAGCGCTAGACAGCTTCGGCGCTTCAACAATCTCCGGTCGTTCTCGCGATTTGAAGGCGTTTGAAGAAGCATAGGTTTCTTCTGCTGCGTTCACATGACACGCGTTTTGACGGGCGTTAGGGCTTTTTTATTCCTCTAGTCCAAGTTTCTATCTTCGCGATCGTTAAAGATAGAGTGAAAATTTCAACGGATTTGAAATCTGCGGAAAATTTTACATCAGATCGATACATTGAATTTGATTTTCTTTAAATAAATAATTTTTCAACTGTAATTTTACTATTTTCGCGATACGGATTTGATGAATATATTCATTACGAACACAAAAGGGAGTATTCATCTCGTTTTTATAGAAAAGATATAACTTGATTGGAGTATTTTGTCTTAATCCACTGCTTTATACTTATGGCCATTAAAAATAGGATGAGAAAATTGAATCGTATTCGATTTATTGAAGAAATTTACCCTGCTTTCACACAAAACTTGTAAAAATGTGACAGTTTATATCACTTTTGAAAATTAACTTAATTTACTGTGAGCTTAATTTTCATAGAATTTATATTTTAATCTTGCAGTTAGTGTTATTACTACTTTAATCAAAATTTTTATATTATATATACGTGTAAAAACGCAAATTCTATTAGCAATCTCTTGGTTTTCGATATATACTTCTTTTTGGTTTTTCTTTGAGATTTTTTTAGTTTTAACATAATTTTCTCGTTTCATCGAGGGGTTTAATCAAATTTTAGTTGAAATATTTTCCAGTCATTATTCCATTCGTGGTTCCATTTGTGCTACAAAACCCCTGAAAGAGGATGGTTGGAGGGTTAGTATTCGTTTCGGATAGTCGGAACTCAGGGAAAATTGTGTTTAAAAATTAAAAAACTAATTATTGTTATATATGTGTTATTTGTGCTGATACATTAAAATGTTTAGAGATATGTCTTAAAAAGGGAGAGATTTATTTGAAGGAAAATTAAATAAAAATTAGCTATAGATCGTAGGAAACACGATAAAACCTGCAAAAATAGCATAAAAAAAGAAAGGTTATCACCAATGCCGGATTTTGTTTGCGCGTCATCTTTTGATAGTACTTCGTAGACAATGCCATATAAACAGAAATTCCGTTTGCAATTTCCTGGTTCTAGAAATAACGTTTTTTGGGGATATATTTTTACTTTACACTGTCAATTTTAAAAATTTAAGAAAATTGTTTGGTCATTTTTAATCAAAGTATTACAGAAATATTCCAATTTTTCATACGCAGTTTCGCTTTTACGATAAAACGCATTACAAATGACTCATCTGCGAACTTCTTGAGCCCAAAAATCCGTGATCACCCCTTAACACAAAATAAATCCTTCGTACTATTTTTATTGGTGGGTGAATCATCGACACTGGAGAATGAAGGTTATAGGGTTTCTTCCTCTAGTCTTAACAGTAAAAAACGAATACTTTAAGATTTTAGAGTTAATGAAAATGTTTAATAATGCCACAATTTGAACTACATAAAGCACTGTTTCTCTGTGATCCGCTGGCTCTTACCGGTTCCTAGGTCCAAAATATCCCGTCATTCGAAAAATTTTGAAAAACGTACGAAAAGCTAACGTTCAAAAATTTACAACCGAGGTTGATGGCATTGGCATTGCACTGGAATGCATCGTATACTACACGTTACGAAAGATTTACCTGTTTATGTCACTTCTGTTCAGCAAGTCGATTATATTGCATTTATTTATGTACAAAGATTAAGTTCAAAAACACTTTATTCACAGCAAATAGGGAACGGATGTTTTACAAATCGAAAGAATATCAAATTTTTATGTCGTTTTGAATATTTTTTAGATTATTTTAGGCATTTTATTGCACATTATACATTTCTAAGTTAACCAAATCCAGGATCTTGTGAATACAGATAAATCAATTTTAGGTTGGGAAAGAAAGATTTTTATCCTATTTTAAATGGCTGTAACATTAAATCCTCTTGATAAGGAGCAACAAAATATCTTATTAGAGTGACATTCCCTTTAAAAATAAGGCGATACTTTCGCTTACGCTTAGTATAAATGAATATCTGAAAAAAGATTAGTTGCGACTATTGACAAAAAAATAATTTTTTCAAAGAAAATCATGATTTTGGTATCGATTTAACGTAAAATTTTACTCTGATTTGAAATCCGTTAAAATTTTGGCTCTATCTTTAACCATTCAAAAGATAGAAAGTTGGATTAAGGGAATAAAAAAACATTTTAATGCATAACGGAAACTGACCTTGAAAAGCGCCCAAGTGCTGTTCACATGGTAACGCTTGAAAATTCTTTTCAAACGCGCGTTGCAAAAAGTCCATGTGAACGGGGCCTTAGTGCATTGAAAGTGAACTGAACTATTGACATCCTAATTACCCCATAAACCCTCAACCCCTTGGCACGTCGCCAAGTACGTCATCGAACAAATAACATTTTTTCCTCCTTGAAAAAAGAAGAAAAGTTCTGCCCCTTCCTTCCACGTATCAGGACCACAGCGATTGCGCTGTGGTCCTGTCTTTGTTTTCTCGTTATTTGTACCCAAAAAAGTAAATAAATTGTGTTAATTTTACCCCGAGATGCTTACTCGACTAAACACCGCTCACCCACCTGTTAGGCCCCGTTCACATGGACTTTTTGCAACGCGCGTTTGAAAAGAATTTTCGAGCGTTACCATGTGAACAGCACTTGGGCGCTTTTCAAGGTCAGTTTCCGTTATGCATTAAAATGTTTTTTTATTCCCTTAATCCAACTTTCTATCTTTTGAATGGTTAAAGATAGAGCCAAAATTTCAACGGATTTCAAATCAGCGTAAAATTTTACGTTAGATCGATATCAAAATCATGCTTTTCTTTGAAAAAATTATTTTTTTGTCAATAGTCGCAACTAATCTTTTTTCAGATATTCCTGTTATACTAAGCGTAAGCGGAAGTATTGCCTTATTTTTAAAGGGAATGTCACTTTAATACGATATTTTGTTGTCCCTTATCAACTGTTTTAATTTTACAGCCTTTAAAAGTAGGATGAAAATCTTTCTTTCCCAACCTAAAATTAATTTCTCTGTATTCACAAGAGCCTGTATTTGGTTAACTTAGAAATGTATAATGAGCAATAAAATGCCCAAAATCATCTAAAAAATATTCAAAACGACGTAAAAATTTGATATTCTTTCGATTTGTAAAACATCCGTTCCCTAATTGCCTGTGAATAAAGTGTTTTTGAACTTCAACCTTTATACATAAATAAATGCAATATAATCGACTTGCTAACCAGAAATGACAACCTAAACAGGTAAATCTTTCGTAACGTGTAGTATACGATTCCAATGCCATCAACCTCGGTTGTAAATTTTTGAGCGTTAGCTTTTCGTACGTTTTTCAAAATTTTTCGAATGACGGGATATTTTGGACCTAGGAACCGGTAAGAGCCAGCGGAGAAGCAGTGCTTTATGTAGTTCAAATTGTGGCATTATTAAACATTTTCATTAACTCTAAAATCTTAAAGTATTCGTTTTTTACTGTCAAGACTAGAGGAAGAAACCCTATAATCTTCACTCTCCAGTGTCGATGATTCACCCAAAAAAAAAAGGATTTGTTTTTTGTTAAGGGGTGATCACGGATTTTTTGGGCTCAAGAAGCTAGCAGATGAGTCATTTGTAATGTGTTTAAGCGTAAGTAAAAGCGAAACTGCGTATAAAAAATTGGAATATTTCTATTAAACTTTGATAAAAAACGAAACTAATTAGAAAATGACCAAAGAATTTCCTTTAAATTTTAAAATTGACAGTGTAAAGTAAAAATATATCCCCAAAAAACGTTATTTCTAGAACCAGGAAATTGGAAACGGAATTTCTGTTTATATGGCATTGTCTACGAAGTACTATCAAAAGATGACACGCAAACAAAATCCGGCACTGGTGATAACCTTTCTTTTTTATGCTATTTTTGCAGGTTTTATCGCGTTTCCTACGATCTATAGCTAATTTTTATTTAATTTTCCTTCAAATAAATCTCTATACTTCTTTAAAACCTATATCTAAACATTTTAATGTATCAGCACAAATAACACATATAACAATAATTAGTTTTTTAATTTTTAAACACAATTTTCCCAGAGTTCCAACTATCCGAAACGAATACTAACCCTCCAACCTACCCTCTTTCAGGGGTTTTGTAGCACAAATGGAACCACGAATGGAATAATGACTGGGAAATATTTTAACTAAAATTTGATTAAACCCCACGATGAAACGAGAAAATTTTGTTAAAACTAAAAAATCTCAAAGAAAAACCAAAAAGCAGTATATATCGAAAATCAGGAGATTGCTAATAGAACTTGCGTCTACACGTATATGTAATATAAAAATTTCGATTAAAGTAGTAGTAACACTAACTGCAAGATTAAAATATAAATTCTATGAAAAATAAGCTCACAGTAAATTAAGTTGATTTTCAAAAGTGATATCGAGTTCAATGTAACACGAGGATGTGAAAAATGAATGAAAATTGAAACCTATCTTACGCATTTCACCCGTTGAGGAAAAATAAAAAAATAACTAAAGTTTAGCTCTTTTAAACTGAATATTTTATTTAAGCTTTATTTTAAAGACGTTTGCCGCACATGAAAACTAGAACGGACAGTTGTCGGTATACGTTATTCTCAGAAACAAAATTACCCACTATCCTCTTTAGTTATAAACTATCAAATTTTTGCAAGTTTTGTGTGAAAGCAGGGTAAATTTCTTCAATAAATCGAATACGATTCAATTTTCTCATCCTATTTTTAATGGCCATAAATATAAATCAGTGGATTAAGACAAAATACTCCAATCAAGTTATATCTTTTCTATAAAAACGAGATTAATACTCCCTTTTGTGTTCGTAATGGATATATTCGTCAAATGAGTATCGCGAAAATATTAAAGTTACAGTTGAAAAATTATTTATTTAAAGAAAATCACATTTCAGGTATCGATCTGGTGTAAAATTTTCCGCAGATTTCAAATCCGTTGAAATTTTCACTCTATCTTTAACGATCGCGAAGATAGAAACTTGGATTAGAGGAATTAAAAAACCTAACGCCCGTCAAAACGCGTGTCATATGAACGCTGCAGAAGAAACCTATGCTTCTCAAAACGCCTTCAAATCGCAAGAACGACCGGAGATTGTTGAAGCGCCGAAGCAATCTAGCGCTTGGATTCTCGCGATTTCTGCATGTGAACACTCCAGTAGAATTCTATGTACTTTGGCTACCCGCGTTTTGTTTAGACGTAAAACGCGCGTTAGAAAACGCCTCATGTGAACGGGGCCTTACTGGAGTGTTCACATGCAGAAATCGCGAGAATCCAAGCGCTAGACTGCTTCGGCGCTTCAACAATCTCCGGTCGTTCTCGCGATTTGAAGGCGTTTTGAGAAGCATAGGTTTCTTCTGCAGCGTTCACATGACACGCGTTTTGATGGGCGTTAGGGCTTTTTTATTCCTCTAGTCCAAGTTTCTATCTTCGCGATCGTTAAAGATAGAGTGAAAATTTCAACGGATTTGAAATCTGCGGAAAATTTTACACCAGATCGATATCTGAAATGTGATTTTCTTTAAATAAATAATTTTTAAACTGTAACTTTACTATTTTCGCGATACGTATTTGACGAATATATTCATTACGAACACAAAAGGGAGTATTCATCTCGTTTTTATAGAAAAGATATAACTTGATTGGAGTATTTTGTCTTAATCCACTGCTTTATGTTTATGGCCATTAAAAATAGGATGAGAAAATTTAATCGCATTCGATTTATTGAAGAAATTTACCCTGCTTTCACACAAAACTTGTAAAAAGGTGACAGTTTAAAACTAAAGGGTATAGTGGGTAATTTTATTTCTGAGAATAACGAATACTGACAACTGCCCATTCTAGTTTTCATGTGCGGTAAACGTCTTTAAAATAAAGCTTAAATTAAATATTCAATTTAAAAGCTAAACTTTAGTTATTTTTTTTATTTGTCCTAAACGGGTGAAATGCGTAATATAAGTTTCAATTTTCATTCATTTTTCACATCCTCGTGTTACATTGAACTCGATATCACTTTTGAAAATCAACTTAATTTACTGTGAGCTTATTTTTCATAGAATTTATATTTTAATCTTGCAGTTAGTGTTATTACTACTTTAATCGAAATTTTTATATTATATATACGTGTAGACGCAAATTCTATTAGCAATCTCCTGATTTTCGATATATACTGCTTTTTGGTTTTTCTTTGAGATTTTTTAGTTTTAACAAAATTTTCTCGTTTCATCGTGGGGTTTAATCAAATTTTAGTTAAAATATTTCCCAGTCATTATTCCATTCGTGGTTCCATTTGTGCTACAAAACCCCTGAAAGAGGGTAGGTTGGAGGGTTAGTATTCGTTTCGGATAGTTGGAACTCTGGGAAAATTGTGTTTAAAAATTAAAAAACTAATTATTGTTATATGTGTTATTTGTGCTGATACATTAAAATGTTTAGAGATAGGTTTTAAAGAAGTATAGAGATTTATTTGAAGGAAAATTAAATAAAAATTAGCTATAGATCGTAGGAAACACGATAAAACCTGCAAAAATAGCATAAAAAAGAAAGGTTATCACCAGTGCCGGATTTTGTTTGCGTGTCATCTTTTGATAGTACTTCGTAGACAATGCCATATAAACAGAAATTCCGTTTCCAATTTCCTGGTTCTAGAAATAACGTTTTTTGGGGATATATTTTTACTTTACACTGTCAATTTTAAAATTTTAAGGAAATTCTTTGGTCATTTTCTAATTAGTTTGGTTTTTTATCAAAGTTTTACAGAAATATTCCAATTTTTCTTACGCAGTTTCGCTTTTACGATAAAACGCATTACAAATGACTCATCTGCTAGCTTCTTGAGCCCAAAAAATCCGTGATCACCCCTTAACACAAAACAAATCCTACTTTTTTTTTGGTGGGTGAATCATCGACACTGGAGAGTGAAGATTATAGGGTTTCTTCCTCTAGTCTTGACAGTAAAAAACGAATACTTTAAGATTTTAGAGTTAATGAAAATGTTTAATAATGCCACAATTTGAACTACATAAAGCACTGCTTCTCCGCTGGCTCTTACCGGTTCCTAGGTCCAAAATATCCCGTCATTCGAAAAATTTTGAAAAACGTACGAAAAGCTAACGTTCAAAAATGTACAACCGAGGTTGATGGCATTGGAATCGTATACTACACGTTACGAAAGATTTACCTGTTTAGGTTGTAATTTCTGGTCAGCAAGACGTTTATATTGCATTTATTTGTGTATAAAGGTTGAAGTTCAAAAACACTTTATTCACAGGCAATTAGGGAACGGATGTTTTACAAATCGAAAGAATATCAAATTTTTACGTCGTTTTGAATATTTTTTAGATTATTTTAGGCATTTTATTGCTCATTATACATTTCTAAGTTAACCAAATACAGGCTCTTGTGAATACAGAGAAATTAATTTTAGGTTGGGAAAGAAAGATTTTCATCCTACTTTTAAAGGCTGTAAAATTAAAACAGTTGATAAGGGGCAACAAAATATCGTATTAAAGTGACATTCCCTTTAAAAATAAGGCAATACTTCCGCTTACGCTTAGTATAACAGGAATATCTGAAAAAAGATTAGTTGCGACTATTGACAAAAAAATAATTTTTTCAAAGAAAAGCATGATTTTGGTATCGATCTAACGTAAAATTTTACGCTGATTTGAAATCCGTTGAAATTTTCGCTCTATCTTTAGCCATTCAAAAGATAGAAAGTTGGATTAAGTGAATAAAAAAACATTTTAATGCATAACGGAAACTGACCTTGAAAAGCGCCCAAGTGCTGTTCACATGGTAACGCTCGAAAATTCTTATGAAACGCGCGTTGCAAAAAGTCCATGTGAACGGGGCCTTATAGTTATTAATAAATGTTTTATTGTGTTAACGATCGTTCCAGTTCTCGTTATCTTATTAAAAACCGAAAACTTACCCTAGACGACTGAGCAGGATGGACACTCCTACATGTATATCACAAAATAAAGAATTAGGATGCATGTGGAAAGAGACATAACAAATCACGAAATGGGTAATTAAGATTCATCAATAAACAGATATACATATGCATGGGAAAATGAATACTCATTAGACATGAAAAAAAGAATCAGAATAAATAATTGACTCATCAATAGAAAAAAATAGAACAGCGTAACGAGGAAGTTATGATTTGTCTCGGCGCATTAGCGCCCTAATGGCCTCTCGTTTCTTCCGATTTCAAATGAAAATGGTAGACACCCTACCATAAGAAAACAGATCACATGTTAAACACTTTACTAAGCACTTTTATGCCAAAGGATTAGCACTATTTAAACTATTAAATAGTATTTATTCAATACTATTTAAACACAAAATCGAAACTTAAAAATTCCGTTGCTAAGCGCGTGTTGGCCAAATCGAAAGTATTGCTAGACGAGAATGATTTTTTCAAAATTAAAATAAACTTATTTCATTCTTCATCATTACTCGGGGATACATGCATAAGGATGATCCGTGGAAGGGGTTTTCAACTACGACGCAGAACACTAAAACCCTGTCCCCATGTTAGGGGAGCCAAATTTGTAATGGAATGAACACGAGTCGCTCTAACCATTTACAATAGTTTAATTTAGAAGTTAAAACATAAAATTTACATATACAAGTAGACAAACATTAAAATATCTCGGGGGAAAAAAAAGGTTACAGGAGTGTGTTCATGATCGTGAAATTGTTTTCGATTTCTATATTTACATATTTCTATTTTTTATTTCTATATATTTATTCTATGGAATTTCTCTCTCTATATATAACATACATTTCTATATATTCTATGGAATTTCTATCTTTTTAATTCTATATATTCAAAAAAGAATTTTTATATTATATATTTCTATATGTTCTATAGGAAAGTGTAGTCGTGGAACAAAAATTAGCTTCTATAGAATTCTAGTTAGATTTCTAGACTTTCTATATAGAGGTTACTTTATAGAGCTTATAGAGAAATGGGCCATACTTCTATAGGTTTCTATAAACCACATTCTATAGAAATCTTTATACAATTCTATAGAAATCTTTCCATAAGGGTTAGCACCGCGACAAAGCCATCTGAGATACGCGTCTGATTATGAGGGGCTGTAGACCTGATAATGAAATCCACTTTGTTGAAACATTCGAAGGTACTCTGCAATTAAGAGCAATCTGTACTCAGGCCTTTCAGCGGGTCTAAAAAAACATTTGGGAACGATACATTCGATCATTACGCTGGCGTCGGTTTTTCCATTGAGTGGATCTTCACAGAAGAGCACAACTTTAACAATTGATATATGAGGCATTCATTATTCAGCGTGGCTTTCGTGCGCAGCTAAAAAATCGGAACCAGAAAAGGCGCCTTTCTGTCTGGTTGTATATTCGCTGTGGTTTCCCAAAACCTTTCGAATGCATACACTCCCTTTTCCAGGAGAATCAGAATTAAGCATTACCAACGGCTAAGCTCAGAACGGCTCGCTCGAGCTTGGTGTTTGTATTGAGTTGGTGCGAAAGTTCGTCCCTCTTTTTTGATGAAGAATTATTTTATTTATTAAAAATTGCATTTTGAATCCATATAGTATGTGCCGTTCTCTTCGATGGCCTTTCTCCATCTCTCCAGTAGCTGCATCATCCCGCGCTCGTAGAAGTTCTGAAGTTTCTGGATCCAGGTGATGAAACTTTCTGAACCACTTACGGCACCCTACCCAACATATATCTACTTTTGCGTCTGCGAAGCATTCTTGCCTTTTCGGAAATAAAAAGCATAATATATCGAAAATACTTATTATTTTCTGCCATTTTTAATGCTTAACAAAACTTAAAAAACACAACCCAATAACACAATTTTTCCCCAAGTATTCGCTGAAATTCCTTCTTTCAAACATCAAAACTTTACACGTGCGAAGTAGATAACACTTCGGTTTAGCAATGCAATGTTATCTAGCGCCCAAAACGGGACCAACTTTTGCATCAACCCAATATAATATGTATGGTGGGAGATTTTGAATCTATTCTATATAAATAAAAATGGAGTGCTGGTACATTGAATATTTTCGACCCATTTCAAGTTATTTATCCGTTTTGGGCCACTTCTAATGCAAAATCCGTGTCTTGCGCGTCTGCCTGCCTTTCTGTCCATCTGTGCCCGTACTACATCCAAACGGTTGAATAAATTTTCATGAAACTTTGAATACTGTGTGAGTACTTACATTAATTCAATGACTGAACTTAATTGCGTTGGTCTGTCTTCCCGTTTTTCGTGTCTGTTGGTGCGGTATCACAGAAAATTTATTCAACATATTTAAAAACAATGTTCTATATTTTACGAATCCTATTTTAGTTTAGTGAATGGGTGAATCCATTCAAATCCAGGTAAGGCTGTTCACCTCACCATCTTCGAATCAAATGATATTTTGCATACAGGTACATTTTGGGTCACATTGAATCAACATATTTTTATAATCTCGAAAAAAGTTTTCTTCGAGATACAGGGCTGTGAAAGTGACGTCACAAATAGAGCAACTATTGACACTAATTTCATTAGTAGTACTGGAAATAAGAATTTTTCAATTTGATCAATTTTAAATTCATTTTTCTCACAAAAGCCATCTTTTAAAAATCTGATTATTTTCTCCAAGTTCCTAATGCTATCAGAGTGATCACTTTTTGCAGTTTTTGAATAGTTAAGCTTCAACTATTTTGTGTAGTGACCCTGATCTGTGAAAACTCAAAGCGCGGATCAGAAAGTACCGTCAAATTTCTTTTCGAAGTACGAAAAATCCCTAAGCGCATGTCAAATTCCCTTTCGAAGAACGAAAATTCCCCAAGCGCATGTCAAATTCCCTATAAAATGACGAAAAGGTTTTCGAAATCCCTAAATTAAATCGGGATTCCCTTTCAACCAGTGGGAACTACGCTTTCTGTATTTGCTTAAAAATACTTAATGTTACTCAACGTTAATCGAATAATAATGAATAATAATTTACAGTATTTACTTAATTTGAATAAATTATCTATCACAAAATTATATACACTCATGTCCGATTTGCTTATCAGAAACCGTTTGATCATTTTTGATTGGATAATGCTAATTAGGCTTGTCTTTCACACATTTCCTGCAAAAATGGATTACATCGATTGGATATTTCATGGGATATCATTATTTTTGGGTATGTAAAGATAAATTTGGACATGAGTGTATTAAGATGTATGTATACACTAGAAATCACGAAAATTGACCAAAATATCGATCTTTTTCAATAATTCATTGCCCAACCCCTTAGCTTTCAACGATACCAAAATCTTGGAAATATTCGAAATAGTTTTCTAGTTACAAGGGTTTGGGTCAAGTACTGTCACCATAGACAAACACGTTTCCAAAACTTTAAACTCGATTTCTGATGAACTGTTTTCGCAATAGGTTGGTTGGTTTTGGAGTTTTATGGCACAAGTGCCATATTTGGGCCATGCTGCGCCAGACACAAGACATACATCAAGAAATAAACATACACACACAATGAAAGTTTTACTGACAAAGAGAAATACACCCAGGGAGGGAGTTTTTGCAATAGGATGCTCTTTCGAACAGTGATGACTCAATAATGAATTGACCTATTATTATAATTTTGTGTCATTATAATCTATGTAATACAGTGGAACTTTTGACCCTCATTTGAAGTTATTGGTTAAGAAATGAATTTTTAGTTGACTTTTAAATGTTGAAATTCGTGAAAAAATCTTGATTTTTTAGACTTCCTTCGTGAAAAAAAATTGTAAAAAAGAATGTACTTTTCTAGCATCTTGATGGAGGGTCAAAACATGAAGAATAATATTAGGAATAACTTCCAACAGGAATTGTCTTTCTGAACACATTAGAATTTGAGATATCAGTGTTCAAGAAACATGCTAATTAGCTAATTATATCTAAATTATATAATTAATGAGTAGCTTAATCAGAATTGTTCACACTAAAACTAGTTTAATCACAAACCAATGACCTATTGTGAAAAAACTGGATTTTTAAAGTCCAAAGTTTTAAAAAATATTCTACTATATACATACATCTTAAACATGTATACAGAATTTCAAACATGCTGTTCATCTCACTTCAAAACCAAATTTAAAAGATACACCATAATTGTTTTGATAAAAAGGGGCAGAAAAATGAACTACATGTTTAAAATATTAATAAATTCCTATAACTATATTAAAGCATTTGAACAGTATTGAAACTAGTAGCGCAAAACGTATTGCCCTATAGATCCTCATGAAACAGTTCTAAAACTGCATAGATAAGAAAAATGTGAAAACTCGGTAATATTTAACATTGCAGATAAAATAATGATACATATTTTTATTAAAAACCATACGAAAAGTTGCTAAATTGATTGTTAGTTAGGTTAAATAAATGATCAATTAAAATAAATTGAGATTTGTTAAATTCGGCGAAAGTGTTCAATCTGTCCTATCTGCCACAAAACTCTAAGAGAGGATCAACGGATACTTCAATAAATGACTATTTCAATGTTGAACTTCACGAATGCAATTCATAACAGCTTCTGAATACAGCTTCTAAAATAAATAAACTTACTTTCAATCATCTTCGATTCATGTCACAATATTAGATCGGATTTCTGTGTATGACAAGAGGCCGACTTTGTCACATGAACGCACCACTGGAAAACTTCCAACAAGAGTGAACTTAGTAATAATATTCTTTGGTATTTTTAGAAATTCTTTTTGGCATGTATCTTTGGTAGGTATGTATTTTAATTAACGGGCTATTGGCAACGGTTCGGGATCACACACACACACAACCTCCGAAAGGAAAGATCCGCTGAATCATTTATTATACTTTTGGTAAATCCTTTTATTTTTAAATGGCATGCAAGGCATTTATATGCCTACTCTCGATTATTCTCTGCATTCTGGGTAACATTGGCATAATCTAGAGGTAGGTAGGTTGGTATTTTAATTAACGTCACACTGGAGCAACACAACGGGCTATTGGTGACGGTCCGGGATCAATCCCAAAGGGAAAGATCCGAAGACAACACCGGGTCGCGGTAGCCCGGTTGGAATTGCAACGGATTAGCAACCGGAGGGTTGCGAGTTCGAATTAGCCAAAGACCGTCGTGTACAAAAGGGGCTGATGCACGTTAAATCCGTCGTGGCCTCCAATGTCCTCATGTTGGCGTGGTGTGGAAGTTTGGAGAGTGGGGTGCCAGCTCAGGTGGTGCCTCGTCATCTGACCATGGTTCAAAATTACGTGGTTTTGTCTTCGGATCTTTCTCTTTGGGATTGATCCCGGACCGTTACCAATAGCCCTTTGTGTTGCTCCAGTGCGACGTTAATTGAAATACCTACCAAGGACAACACAAGTAAGGCACAATTTAGAGACTTTCTTACTAAGAATTTAAATTATACTAAAATGTAAAATTTGACATTTATTTATATATGTGGATGGATGTTTGGGTTTTATGGCGCAAAGTATTTACATTTGTGAAATTGTGTATCTTTATTAGAGTGTAGTAGTTACGTGTGATGAAAATACGAATTACAATTTATTAACGGAAGTTAACCAATTCAGCCCGAGAAACGCGGGCTAATTCTGCTAGAATATAAAAGCAGCAAAACGATCAATTACAATCAAAGATGTGATTCAAAAGTGTTTGAAAATTTGTACATGTGTGAACGGAAAATTAAATTTCTCGAGTGAAATATAGCTCATATTCTTGACTTAGTGAACGAATAAGGTAAATTTTTGGAAGTGGGAAAAATGGGCAGTGCTTGATATCTTTTAAATTTAATTGTAGTAATTAATTTTGATATATACTATGTATATATTGGTTTCGTTAAAAAATGAAGGCTAACATTGAATACTTAATATATACATGATCGATGGTTGTTTGGTTTTAGGATTTTAGGCGCAAGGGTCAAGTTGTGCCAAACACAAGACAATGTCAAGGAATTGTGAAAAGAAAGGATGGTGAAAAGTAGAGAAAGATCACTTGGACTTTCTGAGGTCACGACCTCCGTATTTACCAGAGGCAGTAAATCCTAAGGATAAAGAATAATCCCCTCGTGTTCGCGAAGCCCGTACACCTAAAGATATGCCTCTGAAAGAATGCTGGAATCTAATCAAGTATCCATCATTTAACAAGTTTGGAGAGTGGAGTGCCAGCTCAGGTGTTGATCTCATCTGACCGTGGCTCAAAATGACTAAATGCCCTCGTATCTTTCCCTTCGGGATGGATCCGAACCGTCGTCGATAGCCCGTGGTGTTGTTCCAGTGCGATGTTAATTCAACTACCTATCGATCTGCCGTTTCGCGAGGCTTCACACAGCTGCAGAATTCCTAATGATCCTAAAGCACTCACTAGATATATTGCAAATATTTTATTTATTCAAAGCAACCTTCCTTGAGGTCAGCTTAACTTGATAATACAGAATACTCTACAGTTAGATAAAAGAGAGTTCCACGACCATAAATATACTGCTATGATTTCAATTCTCTCACTATCGTCACGCGAAACATCAGTGAAAGAGAGTAGTGAATGTGTTATGCTACAACTGGAAACAGTTTTATTTTGTCAGTAATACTCTGCTTTTGAAACTGCTATTTAAATTTCAGTGGAAAAAGCACACGAATGCTTAACAAAACCAAATGAAAACAGGACATGCCTCTTGATAATAGTTTTCAAGTCATTTACCTACAGTTTGTTGTGGATTCCGAATCGCGTCTCCCAATCAAAGTCACGCAAATGAACGATTACTTTGAAAAGCACCAACCACCGGATTCGGCGCATAGATCCCTTCATTTAATTATTCCGTCACGTTGATGTCTCTATAGGGCACGGAGAAGCTAACGTGTGCTGAGCGAAGCATTGGTTCGAATCATTAGCGTCAGTTGGTGCATAGGAAATTGTTTAGACACGTGAAGTTGGTTTTTTGGGGAGGAACTCGGGAAACAATTCAATTGATATTTTATGGTAATCGGAGAATGATCCTTTTGTTTGAAAGGTCTTTCGGGTCGTTACAAATTTTTTGGGTAGGTAGTTGAATTGATGTCGCACTAGAGCAACAGAGCGGGCTATTGGCGACGGTCCAGAATCAATCCCGAAGGGAAAGCTACAGCTGGTAATTTTGAACCAGATGACGAAGTCAACAGCTGAGCTGGCACCCCGCTCTCCAAATTCCCACACCAAACGAGAAATTTGAGGCCCCGATCGATTGAACGTCACCAGCCCCCACGTACACAACGCTCTTTGGTTGTGGGTTCGTGACCCTCCGGTTGCTAATCGGCTACTCTCCCAACCTGGCAACCTCAATCTGAATTTCGAATGGCATTCATTGACTTCACACACCTAGCAATGGCACGTTGGTGTGGTGTGGGTGTGACCAGATCAAGTGTTGACCTCGTCGTCTGACATTCGTTCAAAATAACGAGGTGTTGTCCTCGGATCTTTGCGATTGATCCCGTACCGTCGCCAATAGCCAGCTATGTTGCTCCAGTGCGATTTAATTAACTACCTACCTCAAGAAAACTACGAAACCGTTAATAAATATTTTCGAAATACCGCGCCTTTAGGCACTTCCCGAGATATTCCGCTGGATCCACAGATAGCCCAATTAGTAATCAGAATCCCCAAAGTTTTTTCTGGAAGAGTTCCTATGATTGCTGAACGATGCCAGATACCACCTGCAGGGACTGTCATAAGAGGACTTCGAGCTATTTAGTACATTTCGGTGGAGCGAACAAGGTCAATTGGGGGCCAAGATTCAGTCACAGAACAAGAAATGCTGTTGACTTGGATCTCAAGAGCGACGAAGGAAGAGGGGATGACATGTTTATCTTCCACGGGAAACGGCTGTTTTTAGAACATGTCCCTAAAGACTACAAAGATTGAAAACGGCAAGCTCCAAAATGTCAATCAATCAAGCTTTTTCAAGTACAAACCTGTTTTCTGGTTTTCTATCAACATAACAGCAATTATTGTATGTTTTGAGATTACTTTGTACTACTCGGTTTTTATGTTGCTACATTTTAATAAAAACGAGCTATTCGATTGTCTTGAAAGTATGCTCTGTTAACTGTTCTGTGTAACGCTTGAGCAACTGATGATGTTATTTTAAAGCTTCTTTTTACCTTTCTTTTCAAGGCGCCGTGGGTATGCCTGCTGCGCAGGCTACCTGCGAGTTGTAGGCGGCGCAGGTTCAAGTCCTCCCTGGGTGTATTTCTTCCTTCTGTGTCAGTAAAACTTTCTTTGTGTGCGTGTATGTCCATTACTTGATGTTGTGTGTCTTGTGTTTAGATCAGCATGGCCAAATATGGCCCCTGTGCCATAAAAAAAAACCAATCAACCAAACCTTCTCTTCTACACTAAACAATTTCCAAACAGCATTCTGTCACTATAACGTCGTCGCTAGAGTTTAACAATAACCGATGTTCTCAATATAGGGGGGTATTTCAATTAACGTCACACTGGAGCAACACAACGGGCTATTGGTGACGGTCCGGGATCAATCCCGAAGGGAAAGATCCGAGGACAACACCACGTAATTTTGAACCACGGTCAGATGACGAGGCAACACCTGAGCTGGCACCCCATTCTCCAAACTTCCACACCACGCCAACCTCAATATAGGTAAATTACCTACGAAAATCTCACTAGCTGTTTTTAGTCACCGGATTGCAGTTCAACTGTTACAAAATGAGCAATAGGATTAGTGTTGTGCTGTCCTTTGGTAAATATTCTATGTATTTCTCTTATTTATATATTATCATGCTGAGAAAATGTATGAGTTGCAGCCCTAATAATACTGGTTATAGTTACTGTGTTCAAACTAAGCCGATTATTTCCAAGACCCGTGGGGCCGCGGTAGCCCGATTGGAAGAGTCGCGGATTAGCAACCGGAGGATCGCGTGTTCGAAACTCGATCCAACCAAAGAGCGTCATGTGCCTGGGGGCTGGCGCACATTAAATCTCTGAAATGTCCTCACGTTGGCTTGGAAATTGGGTGTTGAGGATCAGATGTTGACCTCTTCATCTGAACGTGGTTCAAAGTGACGAGGTGTCCTCGGATCTTTCCCTTCGGGATGGATCCCATACAGTCACCAATAGCCCGTTGCGTTGCTCCAGTGTGACGTTAATTGAAATACCCCTAAATACCCCTCTTCGATGTTTGCTGCTGCGGAAGGGTACCTTTATTTAAGGTACGTAGGTCGTTAATTAACGTCGCTCTGGAGCAAAACAACGGGCTACTGGAGACGGTCCGGGATCAAATCTGAAGTTAAGGAGCGAAAGATAACCTGAATCATGGATGAAAACGCCCTTAAGGCAAGGCCATGTCCCAAATCTTGAAATTTAAACCAAACTATCTCTTTAAGATAGGTTGGTATGAGACATTCAAAGTATCCTATTCATTTACGTGACTGATTACTCTCAAGAACTGCTGTAAAAACACGCTTTCCCCAATACATTTATAGACAAGCAGCTCATAACGAAATTCGCGTCAGCAATTTGTACTGAAATGGCTGACAAAACTCAAAATGGCCATTGTTAGAATGGAAAAAAATGCTTTAATAATACGAAACAGCATCTGTCTTGTTCTTCCGGTGCAGCCTTTATCGCGAGTAATATAACCGGAAATATACAAGAGAGTGATAAACTCTCATTTTTCTGCGAGTGAAATGAAAAGATTCCGTTTTTATTCCGTTCGACTGACGCCATGAATCACATTGTTTTACTGCCGCCATTCATCAGACATTTGTACAAATACATTTGTACAGAACGGCGTCACTTAAAAGGCGCTATTGATTTGTAGTACACATTTGCTGAAATTCGATTACCTAAATATTTATTGTATGTACAGTAACCCTAAGATAAAGCACTTATTAGTGAGTCAAGATAAGGTACCCTTTAGTGATGTGAAGCGATATATCGTACCTTTAGCGATGGGAATTGATATTGTGATACGCCGTATCTTTAGTGATGGGAAGCGATGTGTACCTTTAAGCGATGGGGAGTTATCTATCGTACCTTTAGCGATGGGGAGTGATATAACTATTTCGTGTGTCTTTAGCTGTTGGAAGTGATATACCGTACTTTCGCTATGGGAGGTGATGTAGCGATATATCGTACCTTTAGCGATGGGAATTGATATAGTGATACATCGAGCTTTGGCTACGATAAGTGATAGATCGTACCTTTAGCGATGGAAAGCGATATAGTGATATATTGTACCTTTAGCTGTGGGAAGTGATGTATCGTACCTTTCGCGATGGGAAGTGAAATATCGATATATTGTACCTTTAGAGATCGGAAGCGATCCTTTAGCGATGGGAGCGATATAGCTATCTGTAAGACTGTTTAGAATGGAGAGAGAGAATTGGCGACCGCCAATACTAAAAACGTTCGCCAGCTTCCGACAGGAAGTGACAATAAGTCCAGTAGTACCGAGGAGGTCTGAGGAGCGAGATAGATCGCTTGGTGTAAGAAAAACACAGGCGTGTCACCTGTGTATGATTTGTAAATCCCATAGAGGATATATTATTAATTTCAATTTTCTTAAATGTCTTATGTTCGTGTTGTGTTCTGTTAAATAAACGTGTTTGTGATTTTAACTGAAGTGGTTATTGAAGAGCCAAATCATCGTGGTAAAACAGCATCACCTGCTGGGACTAACCTAGTGAAGTACACCAATTATACTAGTGAACTAAAACTACATTAGTGTGAGTGAAGAAAGTGTAGTGGCGCAGTCGGTAGGATAATCTTGTACGCGGATGTCAACGAGCGAAAAAGAAGGTAAGAGTCTTGTATTATTCGCTAGTCCCAAATATTGTTTATAATGTTAAGATATTGACATACATGAAAGTAAATAGTATTTATGAAGAACAGAGTAGTTGCTCTAAATAGTTTTAATAATGTTTTTCTAACATAATTAAACTTGAAAAATATAGTAAAACGAAACGTATACATTTAAAAGGAAACTTGTTCTGATAGAAGTTATTTTGATTTTATTGGTATTCAGTAAAACGAAAGCGGAACTGGTATTAAATTGTGTTTATACAATTAATAATTGTGTCCGTATCAATGATAATATAGCATTGTTGTGACTAATATATTTAGCGAACGAAGATATTTTCATTTTATTGGTATTCAGTAAAACGAAAGCGGAACTGGTATTAAATTGTGTTATATACAAACCTTTCTCTCTTTTCGTATGAGAAATAAAAATTGGCAGTGTTCCAATACAAACCTTTCTCTCTTTTCGTATGAGAAATAAAAATTGGCAGTGTTCCAATTTCGTTTTGGCGTTAGACAAATCATTTTTTTCTTTTCAGAGAATTTTCTAGTTCCTGTGTTAAGTAAGGTAGATAAGTTTGTTGTGTTACATCAGAGAAAATAATAATTTTTCCGCAGTAAATTTTAATTAATTGATTTCAATTGTTTTAAAACGAGTGTTGATTAGTGCATAATCCAGTTTAGAATTAAATGTGTATTCTAAATATGTTTGCAACGTGTAACCAAAACGAAAGTATAGGTAGATATATTTATTTTGTTACAAATCGAAACGAGTATTGAGTTTTAAAATTATTACTGATTTTGTTTCATTATTGTTTGAATTATGTATTTGTATTATGAATAATTCGATTTTAGAGAATAATTAGGAGGGTTAATCACATATCGTATATTTGAATAGTAATTTGAATTTATTGTCGAAATTCTTTTACCATGTCGTTCTTGGGTAGAGGGAGGAAGGAGGACTTGATTGAACTGGCGACTGAACTGGGTATAGAAGTTAGTGCTGTGAATAAAGTGATAGAAATTAAAAAGTTATTGAAAGTGAAAACTTCAGCGTAGATGATGCCAAGGTTTCTCTGGGCAGGATTATCGAAGAACGAATTCAACGAGAAACAAAAGAAGAAACAGAACGAATTCGGCGAGAAACAAGAGAAGAAGAACGACTTCGGCGAGAAACCAAGGAAGAAGAACGAATTCGAAAGGAAGAACGAGATGAACGAATCAAGAAAGAAGAAAGAGATCACGAGCTTGAAATGAAACGGCTGGAATTAAGACGTAGTAATTCACCTATGGATGAAGTCATTGAACGTTCGAACGAAACAAGATCCAGAGTGCAACTAATGCAGATTACCCCGAAATATGATGAAAAGAAAGATGAAATGCAATTATATCTAGTAAATTTTGAGCGTCGTGCAGAGATGGCTGGTGTGCCCAAGTTAGAATGGATAGCTTATTTGCTGGGACTGTAACCAACAGAAATAGCTAATAACATAGCTCGAGAACCTCCTGAGAAAGCAAACGACTATGACTTCATTAAGAAAATGTTGTTGAAACGCTATAAGTTAAATCCCGAAAAATTGAGGCAATTATTTTTCCGACATCAGAAAGATCCAGAAGAGTCCTGGAGAAGTTACACTCATGCATTGAATAACTATTTTACTGAATGGGTCAATGAGCTAGAAGTGCAGAGCTTCGATCAGTTAAAGAAATTAATGGTGGCTGATCAACTCAAACGCAGAGTTCCAAATGAAGTGAAGGAGCATTTCTTGGACAAATGGAATAAAATGATCGACCCTCTAGAAGTCGCAGAGAAGGTTGATGAATATGAAAGTTTGAGAGACGGATTGAAGAAAAGGACATCCCTTGACAAAGCAAAGGACATTCATAGATGGCAGCAAGAAGAGAAATCTAAATTTAATGGGAAATTCGAAAATAGCAGAAACCAGCGATTTGTGATCACGACTAAGTATAGGGACAATGACAAACCCTTCGACAAAACAAAATATCAAGGATATTATCAAAAGGATAAAGGTGCCAGAGTATCTAAGCCTGCTTGTTTTACATGTGGGGATTCAACGCATTTCGCACGAGCTTGTCCTAAGAATAACAACCAAGGACCACGGAACAGAGCTGATAACTTTAGTAGTAATTTGGTCACTACAGAGAAAACTTTAGAAGATAGAGAAGTATTATCGGCTCGGATTACAGTGCCAACATGGACTCCGGTCAAGGCAAATTCAGTCAAGTGCGATAAACTGAAAAGAATAGAACTGAAGTGCGGTTCTGCTGTTTTCGATGGCATTTTAGATACGGGTGCGCAAATTTCAGTCATCAGACATGACCTAATTCCCATTGAAGATAGTGAAGGAGAAGGGACTCTTAAACTCGTATGTGCCTTTGGTTTAGCTGGAACAGCACCATTGGTGGTTTTCAACATGAAAGTGAACGATCCACAACATTGCGAAGTTCCAGTTATATGCGCAGTATCCAAAAAATTAGTGAGCGATATGCTGATATGTCCTACAGCGTTTGAGGCACTGAACGAAAGTATCCAACAATGCCAACCAATTGCCCCTCACGTGGGACATGAAAAACCAGAACTGAAGTGCAGTTTAAATGAAGTTACAAGGAATGATGAGGAAGAATCCTCTGAGATAAAGCATCTTACCCCATCCAGTGAAGAAAAGGAAGGTTATAAAGAAAATAGGTCAGAGTTTATAAAACTACAGCAGGATGACGAATCCTTGACGAATATTTGGAAGTTCGCGGAAGAACGTAGGAACGGCTTTGACGTGGATGATGGACTATTGATACACTCTGAGTGGGTGTGTGGAGAAAGAATCAAGCAAGTAGTGCTACCAACTATTAAGCGGGAGTTCGTATTGAAAACCGCCCATGAAATTCCGTTAGCTGGACATCTTGGGGAAAAGAAAACAAAAGAGCGAATAAAATATTCCTTTTTCTGGCCGACCATTAAAATTGACGTAAGAAAATTTTGCGGAAGTTGCAAGCCTTGTCAAGTCAGACGAACTGTAACTTATCGAGATAGAATCCCGATCCAACCAATTACAAGACCAGATAATCCGTTTGAGGTTTGGAGCGTTGACTGTCTGGGTCCGTTAGAACCCCCGTCCAGAAGAGGACATAAATACATCATTTGTGCGGTTGACTTATGCACTCGATGGGCTGAAGCAATTCCAACCAGAAATATAAAGGCCAAAACTACGTGCGACGTGTTGATGCAAATTTTCGCTCGTACTGGATTTCCAAAAGTGATTTGCACCGACCAGGGCACGAACTTTACGTCCAAACTAACTGGTGCTTTTGTGAATCTAATAGGAGTATCTCCAAGATTTTCAACGCCTGGGCATCCTGAGAGTATGGGAGCAGTGGAGAGGTGGAACAGAACTCTAAAAGATATGATGAATAAAAACATCCAGGAGTATGGAAATGAATGGGATGTGCATCTTCCACATCTCCTGTTTGCATACAGAGAAGTCCCTCATTGCACCACTGGTATGTCACCTTATCAGTTGGTGTATGGACGAATACCCAAGGGACCAACCGCATTGCTGAAGGAAGTTTGGACGGGAGAGAAAGTTGTTCCAATGACTGCTTCACAATCCGTGGAAAAGTATGTCGAAGAGCTACAAGAGAAACTCAAAAATGCTCACAAAATTGCCAATGAGAATGCCCAACTAAGTCAGCAAAATTATGCCCATAGGTATAATTTGAGATCCCGAGAGAAAACATATCAAGTAGGAGACAAAGTTCTTATTTTGATACCAACATCTTCTCACAAACTATTGAATACTTGGTCTGGACCCAGCGACTGTGATCCAACTTAGTAGACTACATTCAGCCATTGTTGAACTTGATGATGGTTCAAGAAGAGAACTACACTTCAATAAAATTCGACCATATGTGACACGTGTTCAGCACATAGGGCTTGTTTTTGATCAAGACCAAGATTTTGGGCAACTACATGCTGCTCCTACCGAGCGCGTTACTACTACTAAAAGTAATGTGGAAGAACACATCATCAGGGAAATGACAACCCCCTTAGATGCCAAACAACGTCATGAACTGAGTTCTTTGCTTTGTAAATATTATGATGTATTCAGTACTAAACCTGGAATAGCTAAAATCGAAGGACATGTTGTTAAAGTTACAAATGACTGTTCACCCAAAAGACTTCTTCCGTATCGAATTCCAATTACTCTGCAAAACGAAGTAGATCGTCAGATTCGAGAACTTCTAGAACTTGGTCTTATTGAACAAAGTGATAGTGAGTGGGCTCACCCTTTAGTATGCGTTGCTAAAAAGAATGGTAGTGTACGTCTGTGTATAGACTTTAGACTTTTGAACAGTTTCACTGTTCCGGATGCATATCCAATGAGACATGCTAACGAACTTTTATATCAAATAGGGGAAGCACAAGTAATCACTGTGCTCGACCTTACAAAAGGATACTGGCAGATTCCTATGAGTGAGAAAGACAGACACTATACTGCTTTCGTAACTCATTCCGGCCACTATCAATGGAGGGTTATGCCCTTTGGTATGAAAAACGCGGGTAGCACTTTTCAAAAATCAATGGACAAAGTGTTAGCTCCCCATAAAGATTATTGCAGGTCCTATATTGACGATGTTGCCATTTTTTCAGGATCATGGTCTGACCATTTGAAACATATCAGTGGAGTTTTCCAGACATTGCGTCAAGTGGGTCTCACTGTAAATCTAGAAAAGTGTGATTTTGGAAAAACGGAAGTGAAATTTTTAGGACACGTGGTGGGGTCAGGAAGACATTCTCCAGACCCAGAAAAAGTAGAAGCTATGAAGAAACTGTCGGCACCAACCAACAAGAAGGAATTGAGAACAGTGTTGGGGATAGCAAGCTATTACAGAGATTATATTCCAAACTTTGCAAGTATTGTGTTACCATTAACCAACTTGACAAAAAGAAGAGAGTTCCCAAGGACATTCCATGGAACCAACCTGAAGAGGAAGCCTTTCAAAATTTGAAGAGCCATTTAGTTAAAACGCCTTCCTTGTATACGCCACAGTTCGACAAACCCTTTCAGCTTTACACCGATGCGTCTGCTACTGCAGTCGGAGCGTGTTTATCACAGTTTGATAAGGATGGAAAAGAGCATCCTATAGCTTTCTACAGCAAGAAGCTTACACCATGCCAGACTAGATGGTCCACCATAGAGAGAGAAGCTTACAGCGTCATAGCCGCACTTCAAAGGTTTGATACCTGGATTTTTGGAACTAATATCGAAGTTGTGTCTGATCCTCTTTCTTACCTTACCCAGGGATTACCACATGGCGCTAAACTAGCACGATGGGCTTTGGCATTACAAAGATATAATTTAAAAATAACCTATCGGAAAGGAAGCAGGCATGGCAATGCAGATGCACTTTCCAGATTTCCATAATGCAAAGGTTAAATTGTATCATTTTGTAGTAATTGTAGCAGTGTATATGTTATATTAGTATTTTTGTTAACATTATTTTAGTGTATTAGAATCTTTAAATACTAAAAATTGGGCTAGCGAACAGGCTCTTTCTTCTATTAGGACACATTTAACTGTATTTTTTTTATAGCAGCATAGTCTCTAAGGAGAACTATGTGCTCCTTATGGAGGGACATGTAAGACTGTTTAGAATGGAGAGAGAGAATTGGCGACCGCCAATACTAAAAACGTTCGCCAGCTTCCGACAGGAAGTGACAATAAGTCCAGTAGTACCGAGGAGGTCTGAGGAGCGAGATAGATCGCTTGGTGTAAGAAAAACACAGGCGTGTCACCTGTGTATGATTTGTAAATCCCATAGAGGATATATTATTAATTTTCTTAAATATATATTATAATTTTCTTAAATTTCTTATGTTCGTGTTGTGTTCTGTTAAATAAACGTGTCTGTGATTTTAACTGAAGTGGTTATTGAAGAGCTAAATCATCGTGGTAAAACAGCATCACCTGCTGGGACTAACCTAGTGAAGTACACCAATTATACTAGTGAACTAAAACTATATTAGTGTGAGTGAAGAAAGTGTAGTCTATCTATCGTACATTTTGCGGTGGGGAGTGATATTGCTTGGAAAAGAAAATAAAGCTGATAAAACGCACTTGTAAAGGCACAAATGATGCATTATTTACTGTGCAAGTTAACCCTCTGTTGGTCCCGACAACTGCCCGGGGACTTTTTTTGCGATGTTACGCAATGAAAAGAACAACTAAAAATGTTTATTAACTTAAGTGACAACCTTTTTACCATTTATTTATTTCTTTTTAGTATATTCTAATACATCCCGGTGACCTCGTCATCTATAATAAACCTGGTCATCTGAGCGTGATTCAAGATGACGAGGTGTTGTCCTCGGACCTTCCCTTCGGGATTGATCCCGGATCACCAATGCCTCGTTGTGTTACTCCGGTGCGACTTTAATTCAACTACCGACCTTGTGTGTCCATTACTTTGCGCAGCAATATCAAATATGGCTCTTGCCCCATAAAACCTATTGAGACATATTGATATTTTTCCCATCTAAGACAGCCCTCCGCGGCACATCTCCTTTAGGACTCTAGTAATCTATTCTTTTCACATGGGGTCTTTAGTGAAACATGGGTCCCAGGATACCCAAACGATCTTCTGCTTTCATCCCATTCCCCAATCCTCCTTTTTCCTACTTTGACGACACTTTTCTTGTGTTTGGCGCAGCTTGATCAAATAGGATCATAAAACGCCAAAATCAATCAATCCACATAATTCAATTCCCTACACAAATTTTATTCATACAAATTCATCAAATTCCCTATTGAACGGTACCTTCGAATTTGCTCAACTATGAGCAACGCGTGAATAAAACGGGAGAGAGTCGATTTTTTTTAGCAGGCTGTACGTGAAGTCACACCCATCAAGGTTTTATTCTTCGAAGTTCGCCCCGAAGCATGACAATTCCTTCCAACTCGCTTCCACCGAACGCAGACGACAAATCAAAGAACGCTTTTCTGGATCACGTTCCTGTCGTGGGAGGTAGGGGGTGGTCACATCCCCCTCTCCCTCCCATAAAACAGAGCGGCGTGGATCTGGCAGGTAAGGCCTAGAACTGCTGCGTGGGAGAAAAGTGGGACATATCGCCTCATATCTAACAAGAATTAAAAAAAGAGAGACCGTACACAGGAGGGGGCATCGGCAGAAAAATAGCGGGGGGAGGGGATAACAAGTGCTGAGCAAACGATTCTCGCAGCTGCCGGCTGAAGAGAAGTCGAAAGGGGGGTAGGTAATCGCGTTTGGAGCTTCATCGGAAGTATTATTTACTTAGTTTCGCATCCGATGTGCGGATTCAGTTCCGGGAGATTAGAGTTTCCATATTTTGTGGATTCCCCGGCTACTTGTGGGACTTCGCCTCCCTTATCGGCTGACCTCCAAGTGGCCGAGAGGTGCACTTTTTCAGGTACGAGGGATTTATTGTGGGCCCGAAATGGTGTTGGTGTCACAAATATATTTATGCTGAAGTTAGCTTGATTTGTGTAAATCTCAGTTTTGTTAATGGGACAGTGGGTTTCCAAATCTCAAAATCGATTTTTTAATTTTAGCTTTAAGAATGGATGCAGCTTCAGGTGTAGGGGTAGTTGAATTTACGTGGCACTTTGTGGTCAGGACAAGCCATTCGTTACCCTGACATTTAAGTTAAATCTTTTCTCCAGCCATGGTATTTCATTGATTTGGTGTGACCAGTACGGCGATTTATAATGTATGTAACGTGGTTCTGTTACACAAACGAATGACAGTTAAAGTGGGAACTGAATCATTCACCAGACCAATAATTCAAAGCAGGCAGGAATGTGCGTTCCTCTGTTCCACCTACCTTCCTTCTTTTAGGGTGATAAAAAACTTGTGCAAAGTGAACAAATGTGTTATAAAAAGGTAGGTAGGTAGTCAATTAATGTCGCACTGGAGCAATACAATGGGCTATTGTCGACGGTCTGGGATCAATCCCGAAGAGAAAGATTCGAGTACACCTCGTCGTTTTGAACCAGTCATGACGAGGTCAACACGTAAGCTGGCATCCCACTTTCCAAACTTTAACACCATACCAACGTGAGGACATTTGTGGCCACGACAGATTTAACGTGCACCAGTCACCACGTACACGGCGGTCTTTGGTTGTATCGAGTTTCAAACTCAATCCTGCGGTTTTATATCCGCTGCTCTACCAACTGGACTACAGCGGCTCACACTTGAATAGTACATAGTCAGTGCAACACATGGAATGAAAATTATAAAACTTAATTAATTTTTAAGTAGTCGTTCCCCGCGCATGAGGTTTTTGAAAGTAAACAAATACCAGTAAAAGAAAAATATTTTCGGTTAATAACTAATATGACTTTTGACGATATTTGGAGCTAATTTCTAATGCAAGCGAAAGATGAAATTGCATTCGAGGGACATACCAAGCTGCGAAAGTGGGTATTGAAACACTGACGCCCTTTGTACTTAGCTTTACAGAAAATCCCATAGAGGAAATATAAAAGTAGAGAGAGCAATGGTAACTTTTTATGTGCCCAGGATCATGTGACCCAAACTAGTAGTAACGTGACCCTTAGACTATTTTCCTCTGCTGAGCGGAACCGAACATTAATCATCTGATTGGTTCACGGAACGGGAGAAAATGCGCATCCATTGATTCATCGACTAATTGGTCCATGGATTAATCATCTCATAGAAGTAGACTTTGGCGATTTCACCACTTTTGTCGCCACTTTACAGCAATGCGCATTCACACACCTATTCTGTCATACGATGCTATATTCCCAAACGAGGCGATAAGATGCCAAATCGGCCAACCAAGTGGATGTTTCACAGAGTACTCACGTGACTACTAGATGTTCGTCACATTTTTGAAGCTGCTCTCCATAGCAATACTCGGTCTACTTATATTTGACGTCTATGGAAAAACCCTCTCAAATCCAATAAATCCTTAATGAATTCCGTTAGACCCGGAATTAGGAGAGTGGGGAATTCGTTATTTCTATTTAATAAGTCGGATTCAACAGACACAAGCCGAGCAGCTTATTCTGACAAACGCAGCGACTCCCTTCATATTCAAAATTTCATCCGGCATGTCTATCCCAGCTCGTGTACCGAGAGGCAATCATTCCTCTCTTCACTTCCATTCTTTGTGCTCGCTCTCTAATTGATTCCGTGGTCGGGACACGGTGGTCGGCCACGCCCCCTACACGGAAACGGTGGATCGCAGTCGGGAGCGGGATTTTTCGGTGCCCGCAAATCTTGTGTTCGCCATAATTGTCCCGCTTGCGTTATTCATTTTTACCGCTCGGGTTTTTTTCCCCTTGGAAGACGGGGAAAGAACAAACTTTGGAGGTTTCGTGTGTCTTTCGAGATGGGAGTATTCCAATACAAAAGTATCGTATACTGGAAAGAATTCGTTGCACTGGATTCTTTCGAATACCAACCAATACCTCGATTCTTTCTCGCTGTTACGTTAGTAATCATCCAAAGAATTAGAAGCTCATGTGTTGCCTCGTCATCTGACGAGGGTTCAAAATTACGTGGTGTTGTCCTCGATCTTTCCCTTTGGGATTGTTCCCCAATAGCCCGTTGTGTTGCTCCAGTGTGACGTTAATTAACTATCTACTTACCTTCCACTCAGCAGACGAGTGCAGTATAAGGGCCATGCTACTACTAGTTTTGATCACATGATCCTGGACAAATAAAGAGATCACCATGCTCACTCTACTTGCTGCTCTGGTCAACACTGTCCACATAAACACAATATTCTTTCAACGGCTCACAAGTAGAGCATTTCGGTAACTCATTGAAAGTGTTTACGTGTCCTTGACCTCTATTGACTAATTGACTTTATCTCTATTGACTCATTGACCTCTTGACTCATTGAAAGTGTTTAGGTGACTTGCTGCTCTGGTCAACACTGTCCATATAAACACAATATTCTTTCAATGGCTCCCAAGTAGTGCATTTCGGTAACTCATTGAAAGTGTTTAGGTGTCCTTGACCTCTACTTGTCCGTGTCTCATTATCCAGTTTCACGAAACCGCAGTCGAAAAGGAAGGAACAGTTTCGAAAAGCCGAAAAATGGCAGGAGAGGGAAGACAATCCAGAACGCGCGAGAGGGAGGAGGGAGGGAGCAGCGAACGGAGTACAACACAGAGCGAGTGATGAAGAGGAAGGAGCTTGTTTTAAAAATGAAAAGGTTCAAACATCTCTGAATGAGGCGGCGCAGAAATAGCTCTTCGCTTTCTATTTCGGGGAGGAGCGCACTCGGAAAAGATCTGCGGGAAGTGTTGTTTCGGGGGCCGCGAGAGATGAGAAATGCCCCGGCTTAATTGCTCGGCTTCAACGCGACCCATTGTTCTTCGTCACGCGAGGGCACGAGATAAGGTTCGGAATCTACCGTCGGAAATTCTCGGTGCTGCTTTTTTCCTTAACGGGTTGACGTAGTCTGTCGTGTGTTTGGCCGAGTATGCCATACCAACCTTAAACGGAGGTACTCACAATCATTGAGATGGGACCTTTATTCAGATGGCGAGGTATATTTTAGGTCGTATTCCTGTTTTCGATTTCTTTTCTTTCTTCATACCTTATCTTTTATCATTTTGTATATCATGATATACAAAACAATTTTGTTTCCTTTTTACAAATCTGAAGGATACATGGTCCCCTTTTCGGCAGGTTGGTCAGCTATCTCATTTCCATGAGTACCACAGTGTAAGGGGTAGATAGTTCAATTGATGTCGCACTGGAGCAACACATTGGGCTGTTGGTGAGGGTCCGGAATCAATCCCCAAAGGAAACGACTGAGGACAACATCAAGTAATTTTGAACCACGGTCAGATGATGAGGTCAGCACCTGACTGGTGGCACCCCACTCTCCAAACTTGCACACCACGCCAACGTGAGGACATTTGAAACCATGACAGATTTGATGTGCACCATCCTCCGTGTACACGACGGTCTTTGTCTGGACCTGGTTTCGAGCTCGCAACCTTCCGGTTGCTAATCCGTTACTCTACCAACTGGGTTACCCCCCTCGCAACCGTAGCAACAGGTATCGACAATCCCTTCTCAGATGGCGATGTTTTAAGTCATGCCGAACAAATAAATGGAACTCTGTATCATCTTCTTACCTTGGTAATACGGTATCACGTAAAACTGATGGTGAATTCGGGTAAACTTTTCACGCTACCTTGTTCAAACACATGGTTGTTTTTCTGTAAAGTCACTTCGACAAATACATCTACTAACTCCCATGTATCTCATAGTGAACGTTAGAGCATAGAACAGAAAGAAAAAGTTCAAGAGTCCATCTCCTTCAGAAGTTGGTTCGATTCCTTTCTGGGTGTATTATTCTCTTCTGTGTCAGTAAAATTTGCTTCTGTGTATTCCCATTTATTGGAAGTTGCTAGTCTTTTGTTTGGCTTTTCAAATGAGTCCTTGGACTGAAACATTTGGGCAATGGTGTAAAATATAATTCCTCGAGCCCCGAGCTCTGAAGTATGATTAGATAATGCAAAAAATGAAAGCTAAAATAATAATTAAATATTGTTAATAGAAACCGGTAATGATGTTTCGGTAACGGCAATGCTCACCAATCTCACCATTTCTGGTTTTTAAACCCAGTACGCTCGTTGATTTGGTTTGTTTGATTGGTTTTCAAGGCGCAGCGCCATATTTGGCCAAACTGTCAAATACAAGACAGACAACGACAAGTAAAGACCATACACACAAGGAAAATGTTTACTGACACAAGAGAAAATACACTCATGGTCTTCTTTTGAAGGTTGGTTGTAACTTTGGTTTATGGCTGACTGTGCAAAGTGCAAAACTAAACTAAATTCAATATAAAAATTTAAACAAGCACCCAAACTAACAAAAAACAGATAAAAAAATTATAGACAGACATGAAAGCAAAAGTCTAGCCATATAAAATTTCAATTTGCTGACGAGAGCAATCAGATTAAATAAAAATAGGGACTCTTATACACTTTCTTGAATTCAATTTCCGTGTTTCATTTTTTTCCACAATTCTCAACTTGCATTACACAAAACCTTGAACATTCATTTTGAAGTTAACCCTCCAAGTGTTTCAACGGTCCAAGATCTGATTGCCCACAAAGCCACATCTCATTTAGGTGTGTACGGCCTTCCCGGACAGTCACCAATAGTCCGATGTGTTGCTCCAGTGCGATGTTAATTAAAAATACACATACATACCGGTCAATTTCGCTAGGTTTCTCTGATATTTTATTTAATGTTGCACTGGAGCAACACAACGGGCTGTTGGTGACGGTCTGGGATCAATACCGAAGGGAACGATCGAGGACAAAGCATTTTGAATAACGGTCAGATGACGAGGTCAACATCTGAGCCAACGTCCATAACATAGTGAACACACCGCTTCTCGTCCGATCACCGAAGTTAAACACCTTCGGGAGCTGTCAGTACTTGGGCACTTACCTGGAACACCGAGTGCCAGTTGGCATCTTTTTGATCTTTCGCTCTTAGTGTTACCTAGTAGGCTTACTTAGTATAGCCTACAGAACCACCTCCTCTGTACTTGTACTGGTCGGTCTAGAACCAATAGACCTCCTAGCAGCAAGGGCTACCGCTCTTGTTAGGAGACCCGCCAGAGCATAGGGTCGCTCCTTGTTTCCCCTTCAATTTGAAATAAAGCCTTCGCAGGAATCCACACATCGTTCATTACACCAACCCCCCAGCAACACGCGACCCAATCTACTCAGAAGAGTCTCAAACCCAGGATGGAACCACCTTTTGAGTGTTCCAGGACAATAGAAAGATCTATGAGTACACAACTCAGTTTTTCAAGCTGCCATTACCTGCATTCAGGGCACTTGGAAATTGCTCAGAAAACACATTTCTTGCCTCAGACAGTATGTCCAGCATGACTCTCTTGAGCAACCTTCTCACCCGAGAGAATCCATTCCATCATTAAAGCGGCAGTTCAAATCGACGTGCATATATGTCTCTTGCGCCAGAGGTCATTGCGGTGTTGAAGGATGCGAAACGGCAGATCATCTTGCAGGAAATGCGTCCATTCGTCTTCACCTCCTCCCGGCATTTCATCTGAAGAGGTCCATCAAGCTAGCATCCATTTACAGCTGGCAAGAGAGATGGATAAACTCCACCAAAAGTCGGGTTTTTCCTCACGGTCTGTACGAAGCACCTCATCTCACACACTTTTACACGGGACCGTTCTTGCAGTATTTATTTCGTATGAATATTCATTGCAGTGACCTCTGCATCTGTGGCATGGAAACGGACCCGCACCACTAGGTTACCACTTGTCCCATTATACTGCCCCATTGTGACCACCTGTCCCTCGGTATCCCATGATGGAGTTGAGTTGAGTCAACACCTGAACTAGCACCTCACTCCTCAAACTTCCACATCACGGTAACGTGAGGACATTTGAGGCCACGACAGATTTAACGAGCACCAGTTCCTCTAGTACACGACGGTTTTTGGTTGGATTTGAACTCGTAACTCTCCGGTTGCTATGCAATCTACTATGCAATACCAATACCAAACTTTGTGTACGTCTATTCATTATTACTTGAGGTGTTCAAAAAGAGAGAGAGAGTATAAATAATTTTCATAAAGAATCCCTCGGCCCTGACGCTGCAGGAAGTTCTGTGGTCGCTGATTGTTATCAACTCCAAGTGATCTTAAACAAATTGAACGGCGTTTTACTTCATACAAACGTGTAGCTAGCGTCGGATGAACCAGAATTTTTAAAAAATATTTGAGGAAATGGTGACGACAAATCCCAAAACATCGATATAGTTCAAAAAATTGAACGATCTTTTTGCTATAAAAATATAAAAGCGTCATAGGTGGGTATCGCTTTTGCGGTGGAGGTTTGGAGAGTGGGGTGCCATCTCAAGTGTTGATCTCGTCATCCGACCGTGATTCAAAATAACAGGGTGTTTGTCCTAGGATCTATCTCCTGGTTGGGTCCCGGATGATCGCTAATAGCCCGTTATGATGTTATAGTGCCACTTTAATTGAACTACCTAACATGATGAAAGAAATAAATAAATTTTAAAAAACTTCCAATAAACGTAGGTTTTGATCTGTAGAACAAATTTGGGATCAGATTTACTGTACGGTCACCCTCGGCGCGATTTTTTCCACATTGGCGATAAATTTTTTATATGGCAACCCCCATCCGACCCGACAAGGAATTGCAGCAACCCTATTGGACCTTGGAAAAGGTTGGTTTTTCGGAAGGAAAGAGCGCTTCTTTTTTTTTAACGAACGCATTTTTTTAACAAAATATCGATGTTTTGCGTTCTATGATTGGTTACCGTTTTAAAATTTGAATTCTTTTTGTGTTAGTTGATGTCTTAGCTTTTTAGAAGGATTGTAATTGGTTACCGCTTAACCGGGTCGCAACGGAATATATCACCGGGTCGCAATAGAATATATTAGCAAAACCGGAGAGCTTGAAGATGATTGATTTATTATTGCCCTATTCAAAAGGTTGTTCGCGTAGGAAAGTCCGCGTTTTTTTTTAAGAACATCCACAGGATTAATTAGACCGTAAGTTTTATTTATTTTTACTTATTATTGCTTATTTGTGTATTCCTCATTTATTATTGCCCTATACAATAGGTTGTTCGCATAGGAAAGTCCGCGTTTTTTTTTAAGAATATCCACAGGATTAATTAGACCGTTATTTTTTTTTACTTATTTGTGCATTCCTCATTTATTATTGCCCTATACAAAAGGTTGTTCGCGTACGAAAGTCCGCGTTTTTTTAAGAACATCCACAGGATTAATTAGACTGTTATTTCTATTTTTTTTACTTATTATTGCTTATTTGTGCATTCCTCATTTATTATTGCCCTATACAAAAGGTTCGCGTAGGAAAGTCCGCGTTTTTTTAAAGAACATCCATAGGATTAATTAGACCGTTATTTTAATTTTTTTACTTATTATTGCTTATTTGTGCATTCCTTGTTTATTATTGCCCTATACAAAAGGTTGTTCGCGTAGGAAAGTCCGCGGTTTTTTTAAGAACATCCTGGCTTTGGACGCAATCTTGATGGCGACAAAAATTGCTTGGCTACAAACATGTCTCGGATTCTACATCTTTACCCATTTTTCACTACGCTGTTTTCTTTAGATCTCGCTCGTGCAGGAAGTCGCCATTTTGGCGATATTTTGAAAAAGTCGCCAAGGGTGACCGTACAGTAAATGTTTACCCAAATTTGGAGTTCCGAAAACGTCTCCCTTCCCCAACAATTTCCCCCGTTACTGTAACTGTAAGTCGTAACAATCCGCTCCGTTGTTTTCCACATATTGCGTAGGCGGTTATTTACCGAATTGCCTTCGTTTTGTTTCCACTGTTAATGAACTCGTGCTGCCATCTTACGGGAAAGTAATCGGAATAGATTGACCGGAATCATTGGGATATCTATCCTCGCATCTAGATCGACGAAATGAATGAGTTTTTAAATTTTGGGGGGTTTTCAGAAGCCCCGTGATAGTGTAAGAAACTAAAAAAATCGTTATAGATTTTTAGTGACTGCAAAATTCGGTCTCAATTAGTCGAGGTATATACAAACAGTATACTCTCTCTCTCTCTCTCTCTCTCTCTCTCTCTCTATGTTACCTACCAAAAACATATTTCAAAAGATTTTAATTTTGTATTATTTGAGACTCAACCGTTTTAATGCTACAAATCCTACTGTTATTTATCAGATCCTTTTTCGTTCAAACCTGTTTTCAAAAATATCAGATACAAATATCTTATTCATTTTATGTAAGATAATTTAATTTAAAATTTTAATGTGTCTGGGTACCTTTAGGTCTTACTGCTAAGTTTTAAACAAATTTTTTTTTAATTTATGAATATATTCTAATAAACTTTTTAATTTCATTACTGATAGCTTAGACAGGACAGGTCCTGACGAAATAAAAATTAATCTGGTGATTAAGAGACACACGTTTTCTTTTCCGCAATTTCCCTTCAAAACTTGGACTATGGTAGCCCGGTTGGAAGAGTAACAGATTAGCAACCGGAGAGTTGCGAGTTCAAAACTCGGTGCAGCCAAAGACCGTCGTGTCCTCAAATGTCTTTGCGTTGGCGTGGCATGGAAGTTTGGAGAGTGGGGTGCCAGCTCAGGTGTCCTCGAATTTGTCCTTCAGAATGGATCCCGGACCATTGCCAATAGCCCGTTATGTTGCATCTGTGCGACGTTAATTCAACTACCTACCTTACCAGAGGGTTATATTAATATTCTATGAAAAATGAAATGAAAATGCACCGTTTTTCAAGTATCCTGCTTCCGTCTTGATTTTTCATGTGCCCTCAAAATTGGGCAAGGATAACGGACGCTCTATTCTCGTCCCATAATTAAGAAGCAATAACAAGCCTAAATGCGCCCAACGAGCCAGAAACAAAGGCCCAATTATAGATACAAAGATAACGCAGGGGCTGCCAACTTATCGCCGAGAAATCTCCGCCCCCTTTTTTGCGAGAGAGCTGTCAAACGGTGAGGGCACCGAAGAAAAGAACTATTTTTCGCAAAAGGACTGAAAAAATGCCACCCTCTCCGAGCAGCGAGGTTTTGAGCAAGGATTCCGCGGAAGCAGTCGTTATATAAAAGTTCGACGACAGAGGAACTGGCGCGGGGCCAAACCCTGCGAGTGAAATGCGAAAAAGGCTCCGCTCTTTATTAAGTCGCACAATTAATTTCCGCCATAGACCCACTGCCAAGAAGTGGCGTTTAATTTTGGAAGGGAGCGACTTCTGGGCATGTCTCGTGGGCGTCGAACGTGCTTGAATGAGAAAGGTTACAGTTCGACGGTGCACGGTGACGTCATCGATGGTAAACAAAGAGGAACACAACAACATTGGCCTGGGTTTCTGGCATTGAGATAAAGGCCTTTGGGTTCATGGGAAACCTCAAACGAGCACTTTCAAATGCCCTAACACCTGTCGCTTCCGCATAGAAACACGCTCACTGGCGCAGATTACCTTTCCCCACTCTCTTAATGTAGGGGTGGATCTTGGGGATGTAGACAGCTGAATCAACGTCCTATTGGTGACGTCCGGAGAAGAAAGATCAGAGGACATCTCGTCATTTTGATCCACGGTCCGATGACGAGGTCAATACCTGAGCCTCCGGCCATCCCCTCGTCTGGATGCTTCAGGTTGGAGACAGAAGAGGACTGCCGAGCCAAATACCGGTACAGATGCAAAATTTCCAGCAGTCCAAACTGTGTCCTGCGTGGAGGTAGTGACGACCACCCACCTTGGGGTTTGGCCAAAATTGTCGGGCGTCATTTTCAAAGATATTGGAAAGCAAGAATCCACTTCAAAGCCTACAGACTGATTAATTGTCGTTTATTGATGTTTTTTATCGTTTTGATGTTTTGTCTCCATGTTTTCGCGCTGAGTGTTTACTCTAGTGAATGAATGCATTTCATGTGCTATTGCTAAAACTACAAATAAAAGCACCTGTGCTGGCACTCCAAACTTCCACACCACGCCAACGCGAGGACATTTGAGGCCACGACGGATTTAATGTGCATCAGCCCCTCTTTGTACCCTACGATCTTTGGTTGGATTCGAACCCTACGGTTGCTAATCCGTTACTCTTCCAACCGGGCTACCATGTCCCAGTAAATATGACAGAGAGAAAAAGGGGAGGGGTAATTGACAAGAGAAAAGGCCACCTGAGCAACTGATTCGCGTACCTAATCGATAAATATTAGCAACACATTTTAAATACGTGATTGTCTCATCTTGGGCCCCAATATTTGTATGGTTGGGGACCTTAAGAGTTAAATATACAAAGGATTAAACACAAACATAAGGGGTAAATGTTACAAATATGCAGATACTAGTAGACCCGAGCATAGCCTACGCGCTAGCTTCTTAATTGTTCATATCTGTTGATGGCTATCGATACGCCCTCACTTCTCAGATAGTTGGACCGCTATGTCAGGATCCTAACACCCAGGGGCCCGGACGCCTAGGGCACCAATATTGTGATGGTTGGGAACGCAGGCATGAAATATAAGTAGACTGAGCATTGCCGTGGAGAGCAGCTTCAAAAAGTGTGACCAACATGTCGACTAGTAGTCACGTGACTGCTCTGTGAAAAATTGACTTGCCATCTTGACGCCTCGTTATAACATCTTATGACAGTGTGAAGGCGCATTTCCATAGAGTGGCGACAAAAATGGTGAAATTGCCAGTCTACCACAACCTCACGCTGACCAATCAGATGATGAATCAACGGATGGGTGTCTTCTCCCGTCCCGTGGACCCATCAGGTGACGAATGTTCATTTCAGAAGAAAGTAGTTTAAGGGTCATGTTACTGCTAATTTAGGTCACATAAAAGGGTTACGACTGCTCACTCTATTTTTGTATTTCCCCTAGGGTCAGGACCCCTTGCGATATAAGGTATATAACCATTGCAAATAAACTGATAATGTTGACAATGGACTGTACAAAGGAAGTTCCGAAAACACCTGTTTAAGGCGATTGGGGTCGATGTGTCCACTTACGAGGAAAGAACAGACCGTTCTTTGCCGATTGATGCTTTGGCGCCAAAACAAATGGCTAAAGAACAATTCCTATTACACCGCAACTCTGGTGGTTTTCAAAGGTGGTATGCTCGCATGGGGAAAGGTTGGTTGGTTGATTTGGGTTATCTGCTACAAATAGAACAAGCTGCGAGATAAGATACGATCCAATAAAAACAAAATATTCAAAATACAAGCCAGGCCAACAATAAAAGTTTTATTTAAAATCCCACGTACGTATAAAAGAAAACAAAATTCAAAATACTAATTCAAAAGCACCTGTTATGAGGGGAATTTAATCGAAATGTAGTTTCCCACATGTCTCTGTACGTAATCTGACATCAATTGGTTTCTTTTTTCAAATAAAAATTCCAAACAATAAATTGATGGTAGCTCGGTTGGAAAAGATTAGCAACCGGAAAGTTGCTACTCTTTATCGGTGGTGCCGAAACCTCCTTCAAACTGAGGGATACAAATTTAAAATGTACCCATAATGTTGATAAGGATCTCTCTAATAACCAAAGTAAAGAATTCCAAAAGCACACATACGTGATTCAAAATTATGAGGTGTTGTCCTCAGATCTTTCTCCTCAGGATTGATGCCGGACAGTCGCCACTAGTCCACTGTGTTGCTCTGGGGCCACGGTACTCCAGTTGGATGTAGGTAGGTTGTTACGTCGCACTGGAGCGTCAAGCCAGGCTATTGGTGCCGGTCTAGGATCAATCCCGAGGTTCCGGTAGGAAGAATAGCGGATTAGCAACCGCAGGTTTGCGAGTTCAAAATTCGATGTAACCAAAGACCGTCATGTGCATTAGGGCTTGTGCAGGTTAAATCTGTCTTGGACTCAAATGTCCTCCCGTCGACGTGGTGTGGAGTTTGGAGAGTGGGGTGCCAGCACAGGTATTGACCTCGTCATCTAACCCTAGTTCAAAATTCGGAGGTATTGTCCTCGGATCTTTCCTTGCGGGATTCGTCCCGGACCGCCACCAATAAATAGACCTTTGTGTTGCTCCAGTGAAAGTTAATTCAACCACCACCACAGAAAGCACATATGTGGCTCATAATTATGAGGTGTCCTCGGATCTTTCCCTTCAGGTTTGATACCGGGCACAGTTGCGCTGTGTTAATCCAGTGCGACGTAAGTTTCATAATCACATAAAGGAGACGAAATCACATGAAGGATGCACCTAGGGTTTAGCTTCCATCAATGATTGAACCTTTCGGTAAACGCACTGGATGCGCAAGACTTCTCAAATCTGCACGAAATTCACGCTAAAACTGAAACTTGGCACTGGTTCAGCCGCGGTAAAAGCTTCAGTTTTGGATGTGAAAATGAGCTTTGGATTTGACAGCTGTGCATTAAACGGTGCACAATGGAGCATGTTTCAGAACGAGCTGATGACGGTGATTTCAAATGCCAGGCGCTTGGCATGACGCCATTCACCTCCTTCCCAATACTTCGGAACTTAAGGTTCCTATGCTACAAAGCACAAGTTCGCTGATTTTGAGATCACCGAATGCAGGTGCACATCCGGAATTGTTCTTTGAGAAACTGATCAAAATTATGGTTCTTCAGTAGGTAGTTAAATTAACGTCGCATTAGAGCAACTCAAAGGGCTATTGGCAACGGTCCCGGATCAATCCATAGACGTGAAATATAACCAGACTGAGCCTTGTTGTTAAGAGTTTCAAAAAATGACTAGTAGTCACGTGACTGCTCAGTGAAAAATTGACTTAGTTGGCCGAACTTTATCTTCAAGTTTGGCGATATAACATGTTATGATCGGGCAGGTGTGAATGTACATTTCTGTAGGGGCGACAAAAGTGGAGAAATCGCCGAGGTCTACTTCCAATTAATGGACCAATCAAATGATGAATCAATGGATGGGCGTCTTCTCCCGTACCGTGGACCAATCAGATCGTGAATTTTAAGTTCCACACAGCAGACGACAGCACTCTAAGGGTCACCTTACTACTAGTTTGCGTCACATGATCCTGGGCACATAAAAATGTTAAAATTGCTCACTCTACTTCTGTTTCCTCTATGGTGCGCACCCGGAATAGTTGGGGCCGTCGTGGCTCAGTGGATATGCCCACTGCGCTAGCAATCTTCGAGTTGTAGGCGGAGAAGGCTCGATTCTTGTCAGGTGCATTCCTCCCTGGGTGTATCTCTCTCTCTCTCTTCTGTATCAGTAAATGCTTTCATGTGTGTGTGTCTATTACTTGATATTGTATATCTTCTGTCTGGCGCAGCAGGGCCAAATATAAAACCTCAAACTAACCAACCAACCAACCCGGAATCGTTCTTCGGAGATGTTGATAAATTGATCATAATTAGGGTACTGGAGCAACACAAAGGACTATTACGGCTAAAGGGACGGTACGGGATCAAACCAGAAACAACTAGAGATCCAAAGAAAACACCTCGTCGTTTTAACCCTTTCGAGCCTAATGGGCATATACGTCCCAGAGATTAGATTAGGTAAATAAATCCTACTTTTGAATGGGTTTTTACGTTTTCAGTGTTCTTAAGGAATTAGGGAATAAAAATATGACTCAAGAAACCTGGCAATACTTTCAGATTGCAAATGGCGGACTTATGGTTTTGAGCACGCCCATTCATTCTGATGAATGAGTGACCGTGGTTCGGAAACAAAAAGGTGGTACAAAATTAAACGTTAGTTGCCCAGAAGCCATTTCCCACTACAATATGTACATGAATGGAGTCGACCGCAGTGATGAAATGGCTACTTTTTATGGCCATGGCAGAAAATCAGACAAGTGGTGGAAAAAGATTAGTTATGATTTGTTTTGTGAATGCATGGATTACGAAGTGTGATGTGGAACCATAAAACAGAACCACTATTATCATTCATCGTCCCCTTAGCTGAGCAACTAATAAATATTGGAAGAGAGAAAGCAAACACAAAAAGAAAGCGAAAGTACGGTCGTCCGTCAAAAAGAGCAAAAACTACTAAATTATACTACTTTTCAGAGTTAAATTTTAATCATGCAAAAGTCGTGGCGAAAGGGTTAAACTACGGTCAGATGACGAAGTCAATACCTGTGATGGTACTCACTCTCCAAACTTCCACACCACGCCAACCTGAGGACATTTGAAGCCACGACAGATTTAACATGTACCAGTCCTCACGACAGTCTTTCTTTGAATCGAGTTCCGAACTCGCAACCCTCCGGTTGTCAATCCGCTACTCTTCCAAACCGCCCCCTTAAGTTTGTATAAAATAGGTTGAATAACCAGATCGCTTCGGTACCAAGTTTAATGACGACACAGAAACGTGAAAACTCTGTAGAACCAGGCCTTTGGAAAGTCGATCCTCGGTTTCAATTCTCTCTGATGCTTTGAGGAGATGTGAAGAAACCCTCTCTATACCTTCGAGCCAATAGAGCAGCAAGATGCCTATCTGCGCCATATTTATCTGCACACTGACTGTTCTATTTGAGGAACTATCAATTCTGCTGTCATTACCTACAAAGCGGCGCCCGATAATCGATCAAGGAAAGAAAGCGCACGGATTTTTAAAATATATCCACACAAGAGAGGAAGAAAGGAAAATGGCGCTCTCCTGGAATTCGATATTTCAATCATCAATCGTCCTCTGCAGTGAAATACGAGTCCTGGCGAAGGGGTCGTTCCAGCCGATGTGCACTCCTGCGAGAGGAAACGCTTTTACAGCAGGTTAACATCATCTCTTATTTTAAAACTTTTTATTTCTTTTCGCTGATGGTGGCAATATCCGATGTTGTTTTGGGGGTGGAAAAAAGGCTTTCTGATTCCAAAGGTGTCGAAAGTTAGTGTTTCCATTTTCACTGGCGTCATTGGGATTGGTGCTCGTAGCGTCACCCCTACTTCACACACCAGGGGGCCCGAGGTCTAGCCAAGGGACCCCAATGTCTGGAGGGGTAGCATTTCATAAATATTTATTTGAGACATTTGTGGGGTAGGTAGTTAATAAACGTCGCACTGGAGCAACACAACTGGATATTGACGACGGTCCGGGATCAAACGAAAGACTCGAGGAGAACGCCTCGTAATTTTGAACCATGGTCAGATGACGAGGTCAGCATCTCAGCTGTCACGCCTCTCTCCACACCACACCAACATGAGGACATTTGAGGCTCCAATATATTGAACGTGAACAGCCCCCAACACGACGGCCGGACATAGTTTCGAACTCTCCGGTTGAGCCATCTACAGGTTTGGAGGGGAAGTTTTATAATTTATTCTATTATTCCTAACAAAGATGTTTTTGGGTGCTATGCTTTGAAGCGCCATCTGCAGGAGACAACGCTTCAAAGTCAAGTCTACGTTTCGAGGAACTCGGGCCTTGGTTGGAAAAGCAGCGGATAAGCAATCGGAGGGTCGCATATTCGACACTCGATCCAACCAAAGACCGTCGTGTGCGTGGGGGCTGGTGCATGTTAAACCTGTAGTGGCCTCAAATGTCCTCATGTTAGCGTGGTGTGGAAGTTTGGAGAGTGGGATGCCAGCTCAGGTGTTGCCTCTTCATCTGACCGCGATTCAAAATTACGAGGCGTCGTCCTTGGATCTAATAAATTAAATTTCAAAAAACAATTTTTTACAATTGTTTATTACCACTACACCACTTTTCCCAGAACAGGCAATTTCGATTTAAAAAAATTTAAAACATCGCATTGTTTATTTTGGTCTTGAGATGTTTTGGGACGAGCCTAATCCTTCAATTAGGGAGCAGGTTGAACGTAAACAATGAGTTACTTCCTTCGAGCAGATTCCGGCTCCAAGTTCTGTGGCAGAAGGTGTTCGCGCCTTGGCGACTCAAGTTTCTTGGCGTCATCGCCTGTGTTTGGCGAGCGCCAATTGGCTCGGAACTGAGCAGTTAAAAAGAGGTAGCCAAAGTTGGCAGTTAGAACTTCTCAAGCGGTAGATAGGCTACTGCTGCTTTTTTGATGCGATTAGGAAATCGCAAGCGTTCCTTTTGGAACCATATTGTCGATCTTGTTAAGTTTGAATAAATTGTTAAGTTAAAATACAGTCCACTTCTTGCTTCTTTGGTGGGCCTTGACATTTGGTCCGACCAGGCCGGAGAACGAAATTAAGCATCTATGGATAGGCTTAACAAGATCAAAACTGCCTTGAAAGGCAAAATAACTCGATTGGAAACCTATATTAAATCCTTTGAAGAAGCTCCAGAATCTAGGGTGGAACTTTCTATAAAATTAGAACTTACAAAGGATATTAAGAAGAAAATCGAAGAACTGCAACTGCGATCTTTTGATTTGCCACCCAGTGAGGACTTCCCTGATGTTGAAGAAGATATTCAACTCATGGATGATCGCCTTGAAAAGATTGAGGTAAGGCTTTCATATCTACTTTCTAAGTTGAAAACGCAACAAAATATTGATTCCTCGACAGTTGATTCGAGTCGAAATGACTGGAAGTCGAGTGTGAAACTGCCAGAAATCCCACTTCCCATATTCTCGGGAAAATATGAGGACTGGAGCATTTTCAAAAGTCAATTTGAAAATGTAATTTCTAATAACGTTCAATTAACAGACGATCAAAAACTGTTCTACCTCCGAGCTTCGTTAAAAGGCGATTGTAAGAACATCGAAACGACAGATGACACTTTTGGATCATTATTTAAAGCTCTGGAAGATAGATATCAAAATAAAAGGGCAATTGTCGATACTCATGTACAAGCCATAATCAATTGCGAAAAACTGCAACATGAGTCCTCAAAAGACTTGCGTAATCTGATAGATTGTGTAAATAAGAATTTACGAGCGCTGAAACTTTTAGATTTCGACCGAAGTAGTTTGTCAGATATTTTGCTGATAAATATCATTTGTCAGAAATTAGATCGTGAAACTAGGAAACAATTTGAACTGTCATTAACAACGAAAGAAGTACCAGAATTAGACGCGCTTTTAAACTTCCTAGAAAAACGAAGTCTCGTGATTGAAAATATAAGTAGAAACATGTTCTCAAAACCAGCAAATTTCAGAAATCCGCTTTCTTCTAACAAGGCTAAAAGCTTAATTATAAAAGATGAAAATTTAAAATGTATTTTATGCAAAGGTCAGCATATGTTAGGCAGGTGTTTGGCATTCAGAGAGTTAAATGTACAAAAAAGATACGAGGTTGTGCGAACTAATAAACTTTGTCTAAATTGTTTGAATAAATCGCACTTGGCGCAGCAATGTAAATCAAAATATTCATGTTCTGACTGTAAAAGGAAACACCACTCGCTCCTCCACCGTGAGCTTCAGATTTCTTCCCCTATGCCTTCCCCAAAAAAGGAAATAGGCGAGACGAGAAACGAATGTTTACGAGATTCGATTTCGTTCAAAGTTGATGACTCAGCTGAGAATGAGAATTCGGCGCCTTCTCAATCACAACCTGTTCAGAGTCTTACTAATGTTATAGAGAAAAAATGTAAAACGCTATTAAGTACTGTAATTATTTTTGTGAAGGATGCACAAGGCATTCGCAGAAAATGCAGGGCAATTTTGGACAACGGTAGCCAAGTAAATTTAGTAACTGCTGATTACGCAAATGCTTTGGGATTAAAGAAGGATAAAATTTACGTACCCGTGTCAGGAATTAATGGGTCAGTCCACACAATTAAACATAAAATTCAAGGGACAATATCGAATAGCAAGGAGACATTTAAGGAAAACCTTGAATTTCTGATCGTTCCGAAAATTACAGATTTAACCCCTTCTTCTAATTTAGATATTTCGGGAATAAATTTACCGTTTGTGGAGTTAGCAGATCCAGAATTTTATAAATCAAGCAAAATCAACATGCTGATAGGTGTTGAACTCTTTTTTGAAATCATAAGGGCTAGAAGAGAGAGGATTAGCGATGAAATTTCGCTTCAGGAATCTGTGTTTGGGTACATAGTGTCTGGTACTTTACCTAGCATTCAATCCGTGCATTGTTTCTTCGCCAGAAATAATGACGTTTTAGAAAACACAATTCGCCGTTTTTGGGAAATAGAGGCAATCGAAGAATCTCCAGTTGTAAAAAATGAAGAAGAGTTGATGTGCGAAGATCATTTTGTAAAAACTCATTTCAGAAACAAAACGGGCAGATATGTGGTTGAGATGCCGTTTAAGGAAGACCCTATATGTTTAGGTGTCTCCAGACACACAGCCTTGAGTCAATTGAACACCCTTTGGAAGCGTCAGCTCCGGAATACTAATCTGTCATCGCTTTATAAGGATTTTTTGAAAGAATATGAAGAATTGGGCCATATGGAGGAAGTTAAAGAAGAGCTTGAACCCAAACTCGCCTATTATATACCGCATCATGCTGTTTATCGCCCAGATAAAAGTACCACAAAATTAAGAGTGGTCTTTAACGCCTCATCTGTGTCTTCAACTGGGAAATCATTAAATTCTTTGCAAATGAACGGAGGTGTAATACAAGAGGACTTGGTTTCGATTTTAATACGATTTCGGAAACATCAAATCGCCTTTACATCTGACATTAAAAAGATGTATAGAATGATAGAAATTAATCCAGACCAAAGGGACCTGCAAAGAATCCTTTGGAAAAATGGGGCAGATGATCTAGTTAAAACCTACAGATTAAAAACGGTTACTTATGGAACAGTTAGTGCACTATTTCTTGCCACTAGGACATTGAAACAACTAATTTTAGATGAAGAAAAACGTTTTCCCTTGGCTGCATCAGCATCTCTAACAGACTTTTACGTTGATGATATTTTGTCAGGAGCTGATGATATATCTTCTGCTCTTGAACTTCAAACTCAGTTAATCGGAATGTTGCAGTCAGGTGGTATGCAGCTTCACAAGTGGTGCTCTAACGATAGGATTCTTCTGCAGCAAGTACCATATGAGGATCAAGATTATCATTTTGACAAGTCAGAAAGGGACACAATTAAGACATTAGGATTGAGCTGGGACCCCAAAAATGATCAGTTCCGTTTTTCTGTGTCTGAGTCAACCAGCACCATGACGAAGTACACCAAACGCCTTGTCCTGTCAGAAATCGCAAGAATCTTTGACCCACTTGGATTACTGGGTCCAGTAATTACAAGGGCGAAGATATTCATGCAAGGACTTTGGTTGCTGGCTGTGGACTGGGACCAAGAACTTCCTAAGAAGGAATCTGAAGAATGGAGAAAATTTGCTTCAAAGTTACGAGCAATTGAAGACGTTAGAATCGGTCGATGTGTCCTACCGGAGATAGTTAGTCAGTTAGAATTTCATGGATTCTCGGATTCATCTAAAGATGCGTATGGTGCAGTTGTCTATTTGAAATGCACAACTTCATCGGGTCAAATTGTGATTAACCTTGTGACTAGTAAATCAAGAGTAGCACCTATTAAAACCATCACTATTCCGCGTTTGGAGCTGTGTGCTGCAGAATTGCTGTCCAGGCTTATAACCAAGGTGATGAAATCTATAAAACTAGATGTTCAAGGAGTCTACTTGTGGTCTGATTCCACCATCGTTTTGGCATGGATCCGAACTTCCCCGCATTTGTTAAAGACCTTTGTTGCTAACAGAGTAACAAGAATCCAACAGCTGACTACGGATTTCCTGTGGCAACATGTGAAGTCGGAAGACAACCCAGCTGATCTGGTGTCAAGAGGTCTGAGCCCTGAAAAGATAGCCGACTGTCAACTTTGGTGGTGTGGTCCTGAATTTCTTCATGCAGAGATTCCCAATTCCAGAGAAAGTGCGTGCCCTCCTGATGATGATGACTACTTGATGGAACTAAAGGAAGGAAACCTCGCAACATTGACTTTCACCATTAATATTGACTTTGTGGACAGCATTCTTGGAATTACTAATAATTTTCTAAGACTGAAACGAATTGTTAGTTTTATTTTCAGATTCGTCAATAATTGCAGAAACCTCCTGCTAAGGTCTGAGGGTCCATTAACATCAAGGGAATTAGAAACGGCAGAAATTTACCTGGTAAAACAAGTTCAGGTAAGGGAATTCAGTAGAGAAATTTCGAATTTGACGAAAAAGTTGCCTGTGCCTCCAAATAGTAAGTTAAAGTTTATGAATCCCTTTTTGGACACAAATTCTTTGCTAAGAGTTGGAGGTCGTATTTCTAATTCTAACTTAAGCTTTAATGAAAAACATCCAATAATTTTGCCTGGTAATAGTAAATTAACTCTAATTATATTTGAGTACTTTCATAAAACTACTTTACATTCTGGACCACAAACCCTTTTGCATACTATTCGGCAGAGGTTTTGGCCACTTTGCGGTAGGAATATAGCTAGAAAAGTATATCATTCTTGTATTAAATGTTTTAGGCAAAGACCAAGGATTTCAGAACAATTAATGAGTAACCTTCCAGCAGAAAGAGTGAATCAAACTTCACCTTTTAACGTTTCAGGTGTTGACTTTTGTGGTCCTTTTCAAATTAAGGTTTCTAACCAACGGAGGGGAACACTTAGAAAAATTTATGTTGCCATATTTATTTGTTTTGTTACGAAGGCAATACACATCGAGATTGTTAGTGATTTAACATCTCAGGCTTTTATAGCATGCCTCAAAAGATTCTTTGCTAGAAGAGGAAAGAGTTCCACGATTTACACGGATAACGCTACAAATTTCGTGGGAGCTGCTGCAGAATTGAAAAAGCTATTTAAAATTGTTTCTAATCCTGATAAACTAATAGCTAATTATTTTTCTTCAGAACAAATTACGTGGAAATTTATTCCTCCTAGATCTCCTAACTTTGGAGGACTATGGGAGTCGGGCGTAAAGTCATTTAAATATTATTTGAGACGTACGGTTGGGACTGCAAATTTAACATACGAAGAATTTCTCACAGTTACGAACCAAATCGAAGGAATATTAAATTCCAGACCCATCTCTCCCATGTCCTCTGACGTTAGCGATTATGAAGCTTTAACACCCGGTCACTTTTTGATTGGGCGTCCCATAAATGCGATTCCTGAGCCTGAATTATTACATCTTGCTGATAACAGATTGTCTCGCTGGCAATTAACTGCTAAATTTGTTCAGATTATTTGGAAAAGATGGCAGCGAGACTATTTAACTAATCTTCAGCAAAGAACAAAGTGGTTAGTGGAAAAACATAATGTTCAGGTGGGAGAACTCGTGTTAATAAAAGAGGATAACATTCCTCCTGGCAAATGGCTCATGGGTCGCATAGAGAACACTCTCTTTGGTTCTGATGGTAAGGTCAGAGTAGTGTTGATTAAAACTCATAATGGAATTATAAAAAGATCTATTTCCAGTATTTGTGTTTTACCCATGATAAAATGAATGTTTAAAATATGTACGGATATTTGGTATTAATGTTTAATTATAATTGTTTTTTTTATTAATGTGTTTCAATTGGATCTGATCGATCTTATATTAATGTGATTGTAGTAGTATGGGGGCCACTCTACCGCCTTTTCCAAGATGGCCGCCGTTTGATAAGGAGTTGACTGCTGATAAGGTGTTGGGGAGGATTGCTGATAACATTTACACATTTTTCCTAAAGCATTTAGTAACTCCTTTTTTAAGGCATTTTAAAATTCCTCTTTAGTAAATAGGTTTAACATGTAATGAACAAACAACAAATAATAATAAAAATAGTCAATATATTTATAAGGGGTAAAAAAGGTCTTTCCTACAAGATTTGTTCCACAAGTCCTTGATAAAAGTCTTATGATTTTTAGAAAAGTCTTAAACTTCCTTATTAGTCTTTTTTTGCTGTAGTACAAGTGTTAATTTCATGACATTCAACTCAAAACCACCCTTTTACAATTCTTCCACACTGTGTTCAATAAATCACTTGAAATTGCATCTACTACATGTACTAATAAATAGACTGTTTAGTAACAAATGTACGTTTTAATTTTACGTAAAATATTGGTTCGGCACATAGGACACGTTGAGAGACTCTTCGTACATCTCATGCATGTAACCAGATGACCGCAAGGCTGTAAAGTAGCATCCATTTCCGATTCCATGCAAATTTTACAAAGTCGTTCGTCCTTGTCATTGTATGAGCAGTAAAGTTTTACATCAGATTTTATAAAAACATTGGCATTATTGGTTGTTTCATCCAACACCTGTACAATTTCATCTATGGGTGTTCCTTTTAATCTAGGGTCAACAATCGGTCCTTGTTGGGCTACCAAACATTTTGGATAAAACTTTATGTGTTCGTGTCTGACTATATCCTCCTTTTGCCAATTTTCAAGCCCTCCTCCACACCAATAGCACCTAACCCCGTCCGAGACACCCGTATAATACAATCCATTTTCGGCCAAGTCCCTAATGTCAACATCTGTGCGTGGCCAATCTCTAAACGTAGATAGGCGTTTATTGAGCATAGACATGTTTGGAACTTTAGGCTTCAAATTTGCATACTGATTACTCATTTTCCTTAAAATTATATTATGCTCTGTTACTCTTAAGTGTAAAATTATAGTACAGATTGTGTTGAAAAGTTTCTCTTCGTCATTTTTTAAAAAACAAAAATCTGATACTTGTCTAAGATACTAGTAGTAGAGTAAAAAAGAAAAATCACATGCACATTTAAGTATATCCTTTCGTTAAAATCTTCTTGCTTTACAACACACAATTTTACTTGGCGCATTATCACAAGCACATGTTTTCTGAGTACATTCTTCACTTATGCGCTCATAGTTACTCACAAAAAGATAAGACTAAGATAAATTTTAACTTTACTGATTAGCAAGTGTATATAGTCCAGTTCTTCGTGCCTCTAGTTTACAATTCTTTTTCCAAGAACAGCTAGCATATTTCAATAGCAATGTTTAATATTTGTGCAATTGTGGATTTTGACGGATTTCAGACTCAAGAGGGTTTCTTAGTACGTGAATACGGATACATCGCCATAAAATCGCAAGTAGCTTCAAGTATTCGTTTTAACTTATCGCCTTATAAGCATAAACTGAGTGCAAAAGATAAAAAAAACTGTTCGATATGTTGAAAATTACATATGTGGTCTCCCTTTCTGTCCCATGGCATGGAAAAGTGTCTCCTTTAGAAAGTTTAGACTCTAAGCTTTTAGAATTGTACGAGCAGACCAAGAGTGCCACTCAGTACCTAGTTGCTTACAAAGGGGGTTGTGTGGAAAAGAAACGCCTAGATGCATTGAATATTCCGAATATCAACTTGGAACAATATGGGTGTCCCAAATTCGATGTACTATGTGCACTAAGTAGCAACAAAAAGATCCAAAAACTATCATGTGGTCATCACAAAAATAATTTGCATTGCCCCAAAGCTGAGGTGATGGCATTTAATAATTGGCTCGTCGTAAACATGTGTCTCTTAAAAAATGCAAGTATGTAAAAACTAAGTTCTTTTTTACTACAATGTATTAGTTTTGTAAAATATATGAATCAATGTTTTTTTCTATTAAAAAGTGTTCTAATTTACTTTGTTTCCATGTGACTTCCTTCAATCTGTTTAAGAAGTGTCTCTGTTTTTTCTTGCAGTGTTGTTTTGAGAATACATAGAATTCAGATTTAATCCAATATGTCAGCAATATTTGTTCATTTTAAAATTCACACTAATATTTAAAATTTCAGTTATTATTTAATTTTACTCATGTGTAAAACTATCAGCGGTGTGCGTAAATATTTAGATTATGCATTAAATATCAAGAAAAGGCAGAAGTTAATTTGCTTAGCAGTACAGATGTGCACACATTATTTTTAAAAACAGAAAACTCACATGCTATCCACTTTAACGTAGTAATGAATTAGATGTAAATTAAGAGAACAATATGAAATATCTTGTAAAATACTTTATAGCTTCGTACAGTATTGGAATTTTGCTCTGCAATTTAAACTGCACAATATGCATAAGGTTTTCAAATAAAAGGAAGTTGATATTTAGTAAAATGTGTGGTTTGCAAAAGCATAAAAGAAAAAGGACATTTAATTTAGAACTTCAAGGACAAATGGTTTTAATAAACTATTTTTCACGACTTCAAATGTGCAAGGAAACATGGTATGGGTCTTGCAAAGTTTCAAATTAATGTATAAAATATTTTTACTCTTACATGTTTTTTTTACTATGCATAAAACACACTTTAAGAATCAAACTTTTAAAAAATGTCTTAATTGTAAAATTAAAAATAAAAAGCAAATTGCATTTAAATGTTTGTAATAATATTTAAAGTATATATATATTTTTTCAATTGTTAAACGTTTTTTAAAAATCTTCAATGTAATAATTATATGTGTAATAGTATCTAATATATAATTAAGAGTAAAAACATCTAATTTTTAAAAATATAAATCCTTATATTTCATCCAAAAACAGTTTGTAAATCTGTATAATAAAAATTAAATCACTAAAATTTAGGAAGATTTATTTAAAAAATATGCAAGGAAAGATTAATTAAAAAATAACAGTTGGTTTAGATTTTATAGCATAAATGATTTCAATACAATTACAACTTATTCAAAATGTGTACGTTCATAGTACGGGTCTTGTAAAGTTTTCAAAAGTTTACTCTTACTTAAGTGTGTACAATACTTAAAACAAAATTTCTGCATTTAAAATATGTGCTATAACATTTAATGTATAATTAATTTTTGAGTAAAAACATCTAACTTAAAAACATAAATCTTTATAGCAAAGATAAATTTCATTTCAGATCTTGCATTTTAAAAACAATTTATAAAATTATGTAATAAAAAAGTCCTAAGTACAGTATATGTGGTAAGACACGCTAAAAAAATTTATTTAAAACCAACAAGATATAAGCATTTATAAAAATACTATTCAGAAAGGCAAAGATAAATTGCAACATTGTCCAAATATCGTCTAGTGTACGACACTAAGTTCTAGTTCGGGGGGGCACATAAGTGGTTTATCGCTGCTTTATACAAGAATTTTACGAAACGTTAAGTTTATTCTAGGCCATAATGCATTACCACGGGGCAAGCTGTGAAACCAAAATTGGTTTGTTGGATACTTCATCACAAGCAAGCTTCCATTTTCCAGAACAATTTTTAGAGAATTGTAGTTCTTTCTAGAAAACACAAATTACCTTTTCTGTCCAAATGAAACAGACGCTATGGGTGCATTAAGATCCAAGTCCTTCTCATTGTCTTTATGGGCACCTATACAGTCCTTACCATCTTTATAACGGTTCACCAACACAAAATTAAATCTTGTGCCAATTATTCGTTCCACTTCTGCCTTTATTTCCAATAGTAAAGGAGACCAAGGCTTGGCTGCAATACAAGATCCGCTAAAGACATAGCTTATTCCTACGTCTCCGTATGCTATAAGTTGCCGAGGCACAGTACATTTTTTACCATAAATTTCAATAGTAGTTTCCTCTTTAAGTACGTTAATTCGTTTTCCAATCGACAAAAATATGCCCAGCCTTCACGATCTGTAAACAGTTTACCATACTCATAACATAAAGAATCTTTACAATATTTCTGCAAACACAGTTCTTTGTCTGCACGCATTTTCTTTGCAGGTCTAATGTCCTTAGAATCCATGATTTATTTAAAAACAGTAAAAAAGGGCAGAAAAACCCCAAAACAAGATGCAAAGTAATTCAAAGACCCAAGATGCTCCAACTATGCTTTAAAAAGCCTCTTATTATCAAATAGTTTCTATCGTTATCTGTGACTCGGTGTTTAACTCCGTTCCTTCTGTTATCTTAATTAACTTACACGTGCAAAAACAATCCTTAGTCATATTCTCACAAGTTCCAGAGGCTTCTAATAATATCAATCTTATAATATGTATACTATAAATCTTTGGTTACTTACTTCTTATTTACCTAAAAATGTAATGTTTCATACACCGTTATGCCTGTGTGTCCTATTCATATCTCAAAGTCCTCCCCTCAAATTGTAATAATAATAATTTTCCCTACAAAACATTCACCCTTAAACATTCACATTTTCTTCAAGCTCATGTTGTATATAAATTCATTAAAATATAAAAAAGGTTTCCGTATTATAAATTCTATCTTACATGTAGTGTTCATACGCTTAAAATCTTCGCATATATTGGTTGGCCTCAATTACTTATGTTCCGAGTTCCAACGTTAGAGTATTAAGATAATCCCTTCGTCACTATTTCATAGCTAAAACCCCTATAGAAAGTTCCAGTTCGGGCATGTCATATGTGATTCATTGGCATGATGTAGTTTCATTTGCTTTTCTCACAATCAGAAAAACAACACCATTCTCCTAAATAGCAATGCGTTTAAAAGCTTTCTCATTTACTTAAGCTTGTATCCTATCGGTGACTACGTGTTTAACTCCTTCTGTTATCTTAATTAACCTACACATAAATCCTTAGTCATATTGTCACAAGTTCCAGAGTCTTCTATATTCTGATACTTTTCCTGTCATTACATACAATTCGCATACTTTAAAATCTTGGTAATAAACTTGTTATATAGCTAAGGTTTATAAATTCAACTTTATTTGTTTTTATATTCATATTCATTCTTCATAAGGGCACTATTCTCAAGAAAAAAAAACCCCACATACTTTCACTCCCTTAAGCTGTAAATTCACGAGTTAGTATTCTATATGTATTAGGTGATCGAACGGTTAAAGTGCTTGTGTAAAACGGGCGGCCGCGATTACCTTTTGATGAGTTCAAATCCACCCTCACACACATAATTTTCTTTTAAAAAAATTCTCCATTTAATTCTAAAGTATCACGCTACAGCTAGAAAATAAATCTTTTTTGTTACTTCTTCCACCACCAGATGGCTGTACCACAATTGTTCAAACCATTTTCTAAACATAGCACATTCCCAGAATGAATGACAAAAATAAATTCGTTAACCTTTTAAAATCACTAGATGGTTCTACGAGTCCAACACACTTACAACTAATTGGAAAATAAAAAATCATCAAATAAAACCAAGTCCCATAACGCATTCCTAGTATTAAGAAAAAAAGCAAACACTACATTAATTCACCACCCATAGCAGCTCTTACAACCTAACGTAACACACTGCACTACAGATCCCAGTTCGAATCCACGAAATTCCTTTTTAATTCCAAAATATGTGGTTTCTCATTCCCCCCACCAAATTACAACGACGTCACCACCTCAAAGCCCCTTATCAGCAATCCTCCCCAACACCTTATCAGCAGTCAACTCCTTATCAAACGGCGGCCATCTTGGAAAAGGCGGTAGAGTGGCCCCCAATACTTCTTATTGTGTTAAGTATTTCTTATTTTGCTATTGATTTCAATTGTGTTATTTAATTGTTTTACTAATTGCAAAATTGTGTTTATAAGTGTATAAGGTGCAAGTTTTGTTACTAAGAATTGATGTTACTATTTTGAAATGTTCTATTTCAACGCCGGCCGGGATGTTCGCGCCTTGGCGACTCAAGTTTCTTGGCGTCATCGCCTGTGTTTGGCGAGCGCCAATTGGCTCGGAACTGAGCAGTTAAAAAGAGGTAGCCAAAGTTGGCAGTTAGAACTTCTCAAGCGGTAGATAGGCTACTGCTGCTTTTTTGATGCGATTAGGAAATCGCAAGCGTTCCTTTTGGAACCATATTGTCGATCTTGTTAAGTTTGAATAAATTAAGTTAAAATACAGTCCACTTCTTGCTTCTTTGGTGGGCCTCGACAGAAGGAATAGCAGTGATTACGAGTTGGCAACACAATAATCACATTTGGTCGCCAATCATTTCTTAGCGTGTGTATAGCAACCCTTTTCCCTGATAAGCTTACTACCTTTCTACAAATGCACTTTCCCAAGGTCATCTGCCTTCTCACACCTGAGCCACACTATACTGATAACCTCCATTTTGTCATCAGCAACGAATAGCTTCCACCGGAAGCCGTAAAATACGTTGAATTCAGTATAATCAAAATTATTGAACCAAGTAGTTATTTTAAATTAAGATACGAAATAATTTCTAATGAGTTAAAAGAGGATATAGATTATACGAACTACCGTCAAAAGTTCACAACCACTTTGGTATTTTAGGGTGTTACTTATCATAAAATCATGAAAAACATTACATCCAGGATAAAAAGCTGGGTAGATGAAACGCATACAGGGACTGAAGTCACTCGAACAGTTTTCAGGAGTTGGAAACTATTCACTGGACGTCCGCATGAGAACTCCCGAGTGTTATAAATGTCACATAGAACTGGTTCCGCTATCTCTGTATGCAAAATAATTACAGAAATTGTTTTGATATTCTAATTTGGTTCAGGACCGATCGAACACTATCTCAGAAATGACCAAGAACTTGTGGAAATAACAGAAATGCTAAGATTTTGCTGTTGCATAAAAAAAAACCTCAAAATCCATAAACTGTAATTAACCTTTAGAATTCGAACACCAGTGGGCACCTTACGGTTGGTTTGTGGTTCGAACCTCAATTGTTGGAAAAGAACTAAAGGAAAATCAATACTACATTTCAGTGTGTCGTGTCGCCATCTGGCGTCATTTTTAGAAACGAAAAGGAAAGTGGTTTCTCATTTCTATATCCAAAAATTTGATTTAGATAGCTGGTGGCATTATTAACTGTTCCAACAGTTTTTAAAGATGATATTTTTGTTGTCACTTTTCTCTATCCCTCATCTGAACAGAGCTGTCTCATGTTCACCCCACATCTTGATAGGGAAGAACTTGTTGCTTAATATTCAATTAGTTTTTTCGTAAGTCAGGACGGAGCACTTTTTAAAAAATATTTGATCGAACATGTAGTTCTTAAAGATACATATAGTACTTAACAGTTAGAAGTTACATTTTGGAGAAAAAATTGGGTTTCGTAGACTAACATGATTCAAAAATCATCGCAGTCTTTCTGAGTTTTTTAAATTTAAGATATATATTTAAAAAATTTTATTCTTGCTCCCATTAATTTAGGTGGTGGTGGTAATTAATTAACGTTACACTGGAGCAACACAACTGTCTATTGGCGACGAGGGTCCAGGATCAATCACGAAGGGAAAGACCCGAGGGCAACACCACATAATTTAGAACCACGATCAGATGACGAGGTCAACACTTGAGCTAGCACCCGTCTCCACATTTCCTCACCACGCCAACGTGAAGACATTTGAAGTCACGACAGATTGAACATGCACCCGCGTACACAACGGTCTTTGGTTGAACCTAGTTTCGAACTCGTAACCCTCCAATTCCTAATCCGTTACACTTCCAACCGGGCTACCGCGGCCCTCCTATTAATTTAGGAATTTATAATAGTTTTTACAGCAAATGTGAAAAATTGTAACTTTTCATATTCAATACTTTTAGATAAAATAAAATATCCAACAATAGAAAAAACACAATTTGGGAAAAATGATAAACCATATGGTATACTTTACACATACAGCATATTATATGCCATGTTTTGGTGTTTTAAACCAATATAATTTCATTACATATTTGAAATTATTTTGTTTTTGTCTATTTTTTAACCAAAATTTTAAAAACATTGAAATAATTTTGAACCATTTTATGTTTATCTTAACTTGCTTTAGAACGCTTAGATTTTGAAACCGTATTTCATTTCAATAAAGGCAGCTAAATTGGATCGAAAAGTGAAAAACTATCGTAGTTCATTAAAAATCTTGTGTTCGCTGCATGGAAATATCATGCGTGTCATATTGGGAAACGCAGAATAAAATCAAAATGATTTTGTAATAGTTCATAACCATTATCATGTAATGATATAGCCCAATATATGTTAAATATATTATTCCCACACACATCGTTCTTGGGACAGTGAAGGCGCTCTGTGAAACGCAGGGAAATTTCGACGTTTCGGAGAGGAAAAAAGAAATAATTTATCAATCCCTTGATTTGTCCATGTCATTTTTACAAACACACTGTTTCATCATATGCATGCTTTTCAATCCTATTCTTCGAATAAATTGAGATGATTTCAAGGCGGTTAAAGATCACTCTCTGTTGCCACCGCAGGCAAAAAGAATGACCTTTGCACAAATAAAATCATATTTTGAAGTTAAGAAAAAGCAAACGGTTTTATACAAATTGTATATAACACTCGTAGAGTGGATTCACTGCAAATATACGTATTCTGTATCTTAGATTCATAGCTCTTCTAAAGGAAAAATTATGTGTGTAAAGAAAGAAAACTAGAATATGGAGAAACTATTATATAGACTAGAATATAGAAACAGAACGAACCCACAGGAAAAATGTTCAGGAAGGTAGAAGACAAAAAAGTCATCGTTTGCAGCTATAGCTCACTGTGAAAACATTCTCTTATGTAGATAAAAAATAAAAATGACTGACTGTCAACTTAGAATGAAGCTCCTGACCCGCGACACCTGGCCCTATGCACGAATAGAATCATATTTTGAAGTCAAGAGCAAACGATTTTATACAAATTGTATATAACATTCGTAGAGTGAATTCTCTGCAAATATATTTATTCTGTATCTTCCAGATTCATAGATCACCTGTTCTTGGATAACTTTGTCGATTCTGTGTCTAGTTTTTCTCTTCCAAAGGAAAAATTGTGTGTAAAGAAAATTAGAATATGAAGGAACTATTCAGAACGAGTACACAGGGAAAAAGTTCATGAAGATAGAAGACGAAAAAAAAACATCGTTTGCAGCTATAGCTAGTTCACTGTGAAAGCATTCTCTTATGAAGATAAAAAAAATGGCTGTTCATTGATAATATTACGAGCAGCTGATATGAGTGAGGGAAAATTGTCCCGATATAAATCCCGTTGGTCTCCCGTCATTCCTCCGCAAGGCGGAAATCGTCGTGCCCTTGTCAACTTAGAATGAAGCACCTGTCCCGCGACACTATTTTGGGTTCGCTTGACGTGTTTTTGTATTGGAAGCGACCCTTAAACTCCTCTTAACACGGAGGTCCCCTTTCATAACGCGCGTATTTTGAGACAACTCAGCTTATCTGGGGAGTTATATCTGCTTCGCCAGCGGAAAAGGAACCAGAATGTTGCATTCCTGTCGTTCCAAGTCGGAAGAGGTTTTCTCTTCCAAACGGATAATTAATTTTCCCAATCCATCATAATTTTTTGTCGAAAAAACCTCCACGATAGACTTTCTAACGCGGGTCGAAAGAAGAATCGAGCGTTTGTCTTCCGTCTAACGTACGAAGTGACAAGCGAATCACGTCAGTGTTGAAAAATTATGAGCTTGTGACACGATTTCCAAACGTAATCAAGCATGAAAAATAGTTTCTGATGAAATTCTAAAAAGAAAAGCAGGAAGTTTGTTGAAGAATTTTATTTTCATGACTTATTTTTCATAAAAAAATGGGTACTTACGTACTAGAGCAACACAACGGGCTATTGAAGACGGTCAGGGATCAAGCCAAAAGGGAAAAGTCCAAGGACAATACCACGTAATTTTGGACCACGATCAGATGACAAGGCAACACCTAAGCTGGCACCCCACTCTCCAAACTTCCACACCACGCCAACGTGAGGCCACGACAGATTTAACGTGCACCAGCCCCCTTTGTACACGACGGTCTTTTGGCTTTATTCGAGCTCGCAACCCTTCGGTTGCTAATCCGTTACTCTTCCAACCGGGACACAGCGGCCCCTGGTAATTAACGGAGACACCTTAAAATGTAGCAAAGTGACGTCACTTCCGGAATACTGCAGGAAACGCGCTCTACCATAAAACACTAGCGCCATCTGCATTTAGCTTTACATAAAGCTTCTCTCATGGAGTTGAATCTTTCCCTTCAGGGGTTGGGGTCGCGGTAGCCTGGTTGGAAGAGTAACGGATTAGCAACCGGAGGGTTGCGAGTTCGAATCCAACCAAAGACCGCCATGTACAAAGGGGTCTGGTGAACGTTAAATCCGTCGTGGTCTCAAATGTTATCATGTTAGCGAGTTGGGTGCCAGCTCAGGTGTTGCCTAGTCACTGATTGATCCCTGACCGTCACCAATAGCCTGTTGTGTTGCTCCAGTGCGAAGTTAATTAAATACCTACCTCTCAGTTAGATTATGAATTGGAAACCCAAATGGTGGAAAGGTCCTCCTGGCTTAGGGTGTGGCGTGATCATTATACTAACTGTTATTATGTAAGAGGCACAGGTTCGAGTCCAGTATTTCTCTTCTCTCAGACTTTCCTTAAATGTATCCTTCACCTGACGATTCCAGACCTTTGAGGAAGAACACAAGGCATATAAATGTACTCAATCAAATTAAAACAAATGGGATAATTACCAAACATTTTCAGAAAGCTCAAATTTTTTTAGTACAAAAAAGTTGCTCATAGATTTAAAAGCATTTTATAAAATTTTATTAACTCTAAAGAATAACATGAAAATATACATCAAATAAATATTTTGCAGAAGAGAATATGCTAATGATGTGGCCTGGCAACCCGCATTCAAATCTTGGCAATGTGTGCTGTGGGAATTTAGTTTTGATTTGCAATTATTACACATGGAAGTAACTTTCTTTTGACAGTACCAATAAAAAGTTATTGTGTTTGATGTTTATGCACCTATTTCAAAGATCAAGGATATAAAAGATGTGTAGTTGCAGCCCCGAGCATATCCACAATACCTTCCAAGACCATCTTTTTTCTCTTACAAGAAATCGCGAACATACTCATTAATCCACTCAGCATCCATATTAGAAAATGGAAACGTAATGTAAGCATTTTTTGTTTATGAACAGGGTCCTCTAACAGCCTCTTGTAATTAATGCTCAAAGTAGTTATGACTGGTTGTCGTTTCTGGTATGAGCATAAACAGAATCATAGACATAGTGTGGCTCCAATGAGAAGGAAGATGACCTTGGAAAAGTCCATTTCTACAAAAGTGAAGGGCTATCGTGCACAAAATCATGTACAGCTACAACCACAGGTCATTATTTGTTGACGAACTTGAACATATTTAATAAAATAATAATTAGACTAAATATTTGATAATACAATAAAAGACTAAACACTTAAAGAACAATAAAAAACTATATATAAACACTTAATAAAACAATAAAATACTAAACACTTAAAACAATAAAAGGTAAAACACTTAATAAAATATTAATTTTGGACTAAATATTTAATAAAACACTGATTGCAGACTAAATATTCAAAAAACATGTATTCTCCATTTACAAAGTAGTTTCATTTCCATATGTACAAAGAGATTCCAACCTTGTAGAATAATCCTTACATATAAGAGAAGTGAAAAATACACCTGTACAGTATTGCATCATGTACAATTTCAAGAGAACAATAAAAATCATGTTTTTCCGATTGAATACTGAAAAAACATGTTATTGTTATATACTTGCATAGAGAAGTCATACATGATAGAGAAACATAATATGTACATGAAACTGAATATGGACTGAGCAGATACAAAGGCATTTCTGTATACAAAAATTGATACCCTATAATAAAGATATCATACCCTGGAAAAGTATAAATAAACATAACAGAGCAAAAAGACTTGACTTATTATTCCAGAAGAATATCTTAACAGCAATTCTTATCTTGTTAGTCGACCTGTGCAGTCATTTATGCTGGCCTTCTTAATGTATCAATTGTTAACGCAGTCACCTTTCACATCGGTTTAGTAACAAAGCAATAATTACTTTAGTAACAGAAATCAATGATTTACAACTGGATTGCTATCATTATGTTAGTAAAACTTCTAAAGAAACAATTTTTCAGATTCAATGATTTTAAATTATGAAACAATTTTTCATAATTTGAAAATAAAATACAGTGAAACTTCGATTAACCGTCAGGGTCGAGACCGTTAATCGAATGGACGGATAACAGAAAAACCTTAAACAACCAACCCCCATCCATTGCATATGAATGAATGATAAAAAATGCACTTTTACGAACTGGAAATACACTGTACATGTATTTTATTTTACAGAAACAAATAATAAACAATTTACATTAAGTACAGTATAGTACACATTGTTACATGAATGTACATACACATTCAAATTTTAAAATAGTGTAATTTTCTTTTGTTTCTTCGAGGTTCGTGCTTTCTAAGCCGCAATGTTCCGTACTTTACGTAGACGTATTTGTGTTGTGTTTGCCTTTTCTTGCCCCCCAAACCACTCAATGCATTTTGATAACATTGTTTCTGCTTCTGTATGGCTTAACGTAGTTTTTTCATTCAAAATATAACACTCGTCTTCGGCAATTTCAATCACACTGGAAACAATTTCATTGTCATTCAAAATGTCAAAGCCTCCATCCACTTTATCACATCCCAACCACTCTGTTACTTCTGCTGGCATTGTCTTCAGCATTTGGTACATTTTTCGTGGCAATCTGGTTACTGTACATAGAGTACAGTATATATGTGTGTACGTACTAATAACTTTTAGTATTTAATTAACTTTTAATAATGGACTGACCATTAAAAGAGTGACGGTTAATCGAAGTTTCACTGTACTGACAAATTGACATTAAAATCCCTAAATACAATTAGGCATGTAGTAAATCATGAGAAATGATAAGTTATGAAATGATCTCAAATACAATGGTATATCAAATGGTAGGTAAGAAAAGCATAAGCTGGCACAAAACAAGGATGTTTCATGCTTTCCCATCAAGTAAATGGTAAATACAAGTTAAGATTGTACTGACACTGAAGAGAAATACATTCAGGGTAGTTTCGGGAATCAAACCTGCATCAACTATAGCTCATGGGCTGCTGGCAAAGTGGGCAAACCCAATGGGCTGTAGTAGCCCCAAGCATTATAGGAAAAAATTTAAATCCAAACACATGTGTTCATTACAAACTATATTCTAATTATGTGCCAATAAAATAGAAACAAAAATGGTTTTAATTTGGATTTCATATTTCTTTCCGAAATAAAAAACAGAATTCAAAACATTTTTCGTCATGCTTTTTATTAAGTATGACAAAATGGTTATAGCTGGAATTTTACAACTTTTTGTGGCAACACTTTCCGTGCATTTTTGTTGCAAGTTGTGGCAGCTATTGGCAAGGCATGACTTGCCAATGCATGCTAACAGCAAGGCCCATTTTCTTTAGTACTATGGCTCATGAGGATTAAGTTTACCAATTCTCGCCTTTTTTCCTTCTAGAATGCAAGGAATATTCCTTACATTTTCATTTTATTGTCCTTTTCAATTTTTGTAAACTTGAAGAATTCAAGTGTAACTTTAAGCTTGAATTTTAAACACTGCACAGTGCAGTCGCATCATTTCTTGATTTTATTATAAATTTTTTTAATCGTTTTTGTATATCTTAATCTTTATTAAACCATGTCTTCTATTTTTATTGTTGTAGATATGTTTCAGGGTGTTTTCACTTTGGAAATAAGGGAATTGATAATATTTTGTTTGGTATTCATTTATATCAGGATAAACAGCTTTTTTCGTTTCCTTAAGGAATCAGGGTTGATTAAATCGGTTATTTTGTGCAAGACAATTTTCAATTTTATCTAGCACTATCAAAATTCATGTGAAGAGAAAAGAATTGATTGCTTGAATAAAAGATGTTTGGAAGGAGCATAAAGTAAGGGTGAAAACTTGTGAAAGGAAATTTTCAGGTTTTTTTGCATATTTTCTTATCTAAGTCTTTTTCAATAATCTTACAAATTGGAATCCAAAGACAATTTTATTTCCTAACTTCATTCTTTTACTGATAAGCTAAAAATGGCATGTTTACAAACGCATTCTTCCTTGGCGACATTTTTGGCTGCCAAGGAATGCACCAAAAGTGTTGCCACAAAATTAGTCGAACTCAGTTGTATTTAAAAAAAACTGTAACAAAATGTCCATCTTAATTCCAGCCTATTCACTGAGTTTCAATGTTTTGAAATTCAGCAAATTTTGCGTCCACTGTTTCGAGCTGATGTAAATAATTTATTGATGCCCTTTGCTGGACTGCTGAAGAACTTCACTAGAATGGTAAGCTTTCCGCATATTTAAAATTTTCTAGTTCCACAATGCAAATCAAGCCAGTTATAAGCAAAGTATCAAAACCAAGAATTAACCTAAAAGCAATTGATTTTATTTATGAACATGCCTGAAAAATCATGCCAATTTTTGCATCATAACAATGATATATATATAATTAAAAATAAAGAACCAATTGTAAAAATATTTAGTTAAAAGCATGATCAATGATTATCAGTAACGATGCTGAATAGACATAAATATGAATTTTGATCCATTTTTCATTGAACATAAGTACACACCTAAGTGCTAAGAAATTTTATTACAAATATTTTCAAGATAAAAAACATTTACTTAAAAGCTAATTTAATCAGGCAAGATGCTGCCCACAAAATCTACACAATCGTGAGGCGTATATATTTTAGCAATGTCTCTCAGAAATTCAAGATAAGCATCTGAAGCAAAGCTCAATGATTTCCGATAGATGTATTCACAAAACTGAGAGCTTAATTCATTTTTCAAATATCCATTTCCACTAGGAGGAAGCTTCTCAGCTGCTTTCCACAATTCCTCAACTGTGTTCATTTCAGTTTTGCTCACTAAGTCAAAGAATGTCAGTGATTTTTCCTTAGTCAAGTAAACGAAATCTTTCATTGTCAACTGTTGATAGGCATTCCATGTGTTTCCAAACACCGTCGTACCAGGCAAAATGTACTTATTGAAAATTTCAACGATTGTCTCTGACTTCTTGTCCTCGGCAACGACCAACACAGTTTTGGTGCTGAACTGTTCCACTCCGAAGAACACCCAGCGCGAGTTGTCATTCTTTTTACGCTTCTTACCAGTTTTGTCTTCTGAAAACTTGCATTCGAAAACCTCCACCAGGTTGATGCTGCCACCCACTGGGTCGCACTTGCATTCCAGGATGGCGCGGCAAGCATCTCGGCAGCATGTGCACCAGTCAACTACAGTCTTAGGCGAATTGTCAGATTCATGCAGCATGGACTTGTATGAGTACTCGTGCACCCACATGTAGGCTATCCAAAGAATTTCGGACAGTGTAAGCCGTGACTTTTCGAACCAGGTTCCTTTCCTGATCGTGACAGTGACATAGTGATCGGGTCCTTTGCGGCACCTCCACAGAGCACCGTCACTTGTCTTCTTCTGGTACGACAGCACCATGGGTTGTCCACAGCGGCATGTCATCGACATTGCCACCAGTCCATGGTGCTGGCAAAACTTAATGACGTCCGTTCGCAAGTAATGCCACAGTTGAGTGGCTTTCATTCCTGGGAGATTTCTTTTCTTTTTTATTGGGAATTTCACGTTCTCGGACTTCGCTACTTCGGGTTTGGTTGCTTTCACCAATGGAAGACAGTTGTCTTCCTCATCCGACGATTTTAGCTCCTCTTTGATAGAAGTCACAATGGTTGGTTCAGTTACTTCCGTTTTAATTGTCACACTCATGATGGTGTATGAATACGAACCAGAGCCGAATGTCAAAATGGGTCCTTTTCTATTCCATTGTTCGAAAGCGCTTTCTGAAAATTCGTTTCAAGCGGTTTTGGGCTTATGAAAAATAAGTACTATCTATGTTTCCTTGAGATCAAATTTTGTTTAAAAATTCTTGACGATTTTAAATTATTTTTAATTGACGTTATAAATTAATGATTTAAATAAAATTACATTTTCCTTGGAAGCTAAAATTACCTTGGAGATATTTACTTGCCAAAAGGCTATAGTCTAAAATGTAATCATAAACAAAGAGGGTAACTGAATTCAGTTCAGTTTCGTAAAAAAGTAATTCATTATAGATAATTGAAAAATAAAATATCTACCTTTTGAGCGGAAAACGACAAAAAGATCCGTATTTCCAATAAAGTAACCGTGTTTAATACTCTTTATTTTTATTATTTGATGCAATTGATCTGTATATCAGCCATACGCAGATAAAGATTGAAGCGGATTCTTCATTTAACTGTACACAAAATTTCTATTTGGGTAAAGATGTCGAATCCGGGAACGTTTGTCGCCAAATCAAGGACGCCAACGCAATTTCGTTAGAAAAAAACAGGCTTTCCTTCGTAAGAAACCTTTTGCAAAAGGTTGCCATAAATCTGGATCAAAATAAGTTACCATGTTCGGCGATAAATCGATAGTGCCCCGGATTCGACATCACCTATTTTTTAAATAATAAAAAGTTCCCTTCAGTTATAGTTTATATGTTCGGAACAGCTGCAGTATAGACCCCCCTCCATTTGGCGACTTTTTTTATCGCCAACCTTGACGTTACTTGGCGACATTTTTTAACAGACGTATTACAAAAAAAATGTACATAAGTTGAATATCGGTTTAAGCTTCATTTCAGAATTGCACTTGGAACAAATCATCTTATTAGCAATCAAGCGCGCCTCCATCCAAAAAATCCAACACCATTTTTTTTCCTGGCACAAATGTATAAGAAAAATTCGATTAGCCAGGCCTACCAAAAGTATGTCTCATATTAGTAAATTTAAAATTAAATTTACTCCCAACTAACTCTTGAAAAAAAAAACAGTAGTTTGAACGGACATGACTAACAAATAAAAATACTAACTAAAAAATAAGATGAAATTCCAATAAGATTGAAACGGTACAACCTGTAGGGTTGCTTGAATGGAGTGGAAAAAACATCATTGCAATCGAGGGTTGGCGACGTATAAAGTCGCCAAATGAAGGGGGGGTCTATACTGCATCTGTTCCATATGTTCAGTCGAAATGTTAGGTTTCTCGTTTTCAAATGCAAGAATGACAGCATTTTTAACAAAAAATTTCCAATTTGCCAAGGTTGAAATAATTTGATAATTGTTCAAAATACTCATTTGTAATTTTCAGTTGAACGTATCTTGATTCGTTTGTGGTGTTTATAAATACTGGGAAATATATTTATCTGACAGTCTAATTTCCTTTTGGCTATCTTGATTTGTTTGAATTATGAAAAAAATTTGGTACATTTTTTTATTCTTTTGCTTTCCCATCTTATAATTGCTCGTGATAAAATGATAACAAGTCATCAATAACTATTCAAAATACTTTTCAGTTGATTTTGCAACATTTTATCAGTAAAACAGGTTTTGACAGAATGCTCAAATTTCAAAAATCATAGACAAGAACAATTTGGAGTTTTAAACCTACCCTAAAGGATCTGTTGATAGATTCATACCACAGAAATGTATTTTTATTTCTCAATGACATTGGTTTTCTAAACTGTTTAGATTTTATAATTTGATTTAACTTCAATTTGGATTTGCAATCTTCTGTATTTATATTTGGTATGCTTTATAAATACTGAGTACTAAATATGTACATTGTTTGGAGTTGCTTGGCCAGCATCCTAAAATCAACTAACGTTTTTATTCCTTTTGGTTTGGTACATCGCTTGATTTTTTGCAAGATGAGAAATTCGTTACACTACCGCACAAGTTATTGTATATATTGTCAATGCAAATGAAATTACATAGAAGCAAACAAGCAGTATCAAAAGTGTTCCTATATTATTTGAAGTGACTGACTTAATTGACTAAAGATTGTAAGTTACAGGAGATCACATTATAGCAACCACAAAGGGCAGCAGTGATATCAAAATTTCATTTTATCAAAAAATATTTCTCCGATTATTTTTAAAGGTTGCAGAGATGGGAATTCTTATTTTCATATCTTTATGAACTTTTGCAATTCAGGACAAAAATATTCTTTACCTCAGAATATCCTTAATGAATATCAATTGTAAACCATGGTGTGGTAAAATCTGAAAATGAATGATTAATTCATGAAAAGGGCTCTTTATTGATTAGTACATATTTTCTAGCCTTACTTGAAGGATGTTGTTAGTGTTTGTTTTAAATTCTAACTTTACGCAGGATTTTTAATCCCAAATATCGAATTTGATTTAAATTGGATTTTTATTATTTAAATTAATTCATTGCTCTTATAAATTTAAACTTAGACATGAAACATTCAAAATCAAGTAATTTGTGGAAAGAATTGATTTATGTTAAATGTTTATACATGAGGGTTTAGAAAATATAGCAAAGCAAATTTTGAAAGATTAAAACAATTAAAATCAATCTTGTCTTGTTTCATTTGAACTTTGTTTTGATACCAATCCATAATTCTTGAAATTCTAGATTATATTAACATTTAAATTAAGAGAGATATGATGTATAATTGAAGTTTTTAAATTATTATAAAACAATTTTTTAACTATTGCTTTTCTTACACAGCTAGTTTTAAGTGTTAGCTGAATATGCAAGAAATAGTTGGCCAACTAAGACATAAAATGTCTCTGGTAAATCTGATATGAAATTTGTGTACAAGGATTACTAATAAGAGGTTGCAAAATAATTATTGATACATGAAGGTCATCTGGGTATAACTATGTGTTCCGCCGAAGCCAGAATGGGTTGTTTGGCCTGAAATCTGCAAACAAATAGAACAAGTGAGGAATTGTTTAAAAATGCATAATCAACTGAAAACATTGATTCCTTCACCTTTTGCAGATTGGGAGAAAGTTGGACTAGACTTGTTCAAATTAAGATAATTATACCTTTATCATTGATGATTCACTATCCAGAAATTTCCAAGTTAGAACGCCTGACTGCAACAAGTCATTTGGCATAGCAAGTTCATTTTTGCAAGACGGAATTCGAAATATTGTGTGGTCAGAGAATGGTCCATAATTTGATTATTTAAAGACGACTCAGTTTATCCAGTTTTCTTCAAAAAATTAACTTTACCATGTAACTTCACGTCCACATTTTTCAGAAATTTGTAGAATAAGATGTGAAAATAGTTAACTTCGATTCAAAAGATCTGACCACTGCAAAATGAATAATCCCCTTCTGAGCTTCTCATGGACACGCATGGATACATACAGAACCAGTCCATACCTTGCAAAAGTGTTTGGTCAAATTTACTCTTCCCCATGGAAAGGTTGGATTTTTCATGGGGAAATTTGCTATTGCTGATAAAGGAATCATCACTGAACATTTGTTTTCAGTATGTTACAAATGAGCACTCACTTCCTAGCTCATTTAATAAACCCTCCTGAAAAAAATCGACTGAGCTTAAATAAAAATAGCCTTAATATCTGCAGCAAAAGCAAAATATTTATCTAGTATCATGCCCATAATTACGAAAATTAGTGAAGGCAAATAAGTTTGTTTACCTCTGAACATTGTTTCCCAGATATCACCTTTGGAATTAGGAAAGCTCGTTTATCATACTATTTGCGTAGAAGACAAGCCATTCTACCCCACCACAGCTACTTTTTAGAAAGGATATATTTTGAACTTAACACAGTTTAACTGATCTTACAATTTTTACACTTGTAACAAGTTTGATGAAGAGGCTGAAAAATTTTAATTTAATTGATTTATAAAAATTTAATATAGGCTTATTACATTTTTCAATTCAGAATTTTAAGAATTGTGGGTTTCTATCATGAAATAGAATTCAAATGAAAGGACAAAAGCAACATGAAGGCCAAGTGCAATTTAAATTGTTTTAAATTTAACTTTTCAAAAATTTGTCCTGCGCTACATTCTTGTATAAAACTCGTATATTAATATTTGACAAATTCTATTTAGTAACTACACTAATTTGCTTGTATCATGTCTTCCAATTCAAACATAGGGGAAATGAATTTATTAAAATCATAAATATATCCAATTTAAAAATTTTTAAATCATGGTTTTTTCATACCAGTAAAGAGAACTTACTATTAACCTGATTTTTCAGTGCTGACTGATATTAACCAGAAGTGTACAAATTGTGAAACCACACAATCATCTTAACCGTTTAGAAAGATGCTAGAGGAATTAATTCTCTGCACAAGGACATCAATTGTAACCATTTTACTTTTGTCATAAAGGCTTTTGTTACATGTAGATACATTCACACTGTATGGCATATTTTCTTCTATTTTAAATACTCCTCGATCCAACTAAAGACCATTGTGTAAATGGAGCTGGTGCATTATAAAATCGGTGGCCCAAATGTCTTCATGATGGCAGGTTGTTGAAGTTTGGAGAGGGCTACCAGCTCAGGTTTTCACCTAATTATCTTATCGTGATTCAAAATTATGAGGTGCTGTCCTCTGATCTTTCCCTTTGGGGTTGATCCCAGACCAATAGCCCATTGTGTTGCTCCAGTATGACGTTAATTAACACTTACCTTGCAGTTGAAACTTCAGAACCTGTTTTAAAATCTTTCTATTAAAATTGTTCATCAGTGACTATTATAGATAGTGAAAAGACAAAAATGTAGTCACGGGAGTTAGCATTGGAGTTCATTTGTTAAGATTAGAGAGCAGGTTAAATATTTTTTCAACACCCACCACTGACCTCAGCATTACAAGGGGCAAATTGATGGCTATTTGTGAAGAAACACTAAATGGGCGAGCTGCCACTACTCCTAACAAGGACAATCACTCACATCCATGTGCTTACAAACCAGGATTCAAACCTGCAACTTACTGGGTGGCAGACAAGTACAATGGCCACTATACCAAAACACCATGCTTTCACACACTTGGTGCCTTTTTAGTGTCATTTCTGGAAAAAAAAAAACCTCATGGAGGTCTCCATACATGAGTTTGTACATGGCTGCCCTTAACCCAAGTGAGCTTAACCACCTGTTGAATATCATTTGCACTTGAGCATAAAGAAAAAGTAAGTAATAAAATCCTCTTTTCGTTACTAGGCACCACAAGTCCTCTGCTGGCAAGTTTCTCTTGTATAATCACTGGAACTCTAATAAAGACAGTAAGCAATACGTAGTGCAATGAAATTGGCTGCTCGTTTTTTGTAGTCTCCAGCTAACTTGTAAATGTCACTAAATTCTTTTATTCGAACCTTGAGAATCCGGTGACTTGCTCAACCCAATACCATCTATGTATAAATGAACTTCCCATCAGAACCGTATTGTAATGAATTCAATACGTTTTTCACAGAATACTCATACAATGAGTTTATGTGTAATAATTATCACACAATAACAAACAATTTTAATAAAAAAATTTAGTAATAAAGATTAAAAAAATTGTTTACTTAGAAACACTTAATCTGGCAAGATACTATCCACATAATCCATACGGTCGTGAGGCGTACATATTCTGGCAATGTCTCTCAGAAATGCAAGATAGGCATCTGAGGAAAAGCTCAATGATTTACGATAAAGATATTCACAAAACTGAGAGCCTAGTTCGTATTTAAAATGCCCATTTGTACTGGGAGGTGGCCTCTTAGCAACATCCCACAAGTCTTCAACTGTGTTCATATCAGTTTTATTCACAGAGTCAAAGAATGTCACTGATTTTTTCTCAGTCAAGTAGATGAAATCTTTCCTTTTCAACTGCTTATAGGCATTCCATGTGTTCCCAAACACTGTTGTACCGGGCAAAATGTACTTATCAAAAATTTCAACGATTGTCTCTGACTTCTTGTCCTCGGCAACGACCAACACAGTTTTGGTGCTGAACTGTTCCACTCCAATGAATACCCACCTTGAATTTTCGTTCTTTTTATGCTTTTTACTTATTTTGCTCTCTACGATCTTGCATTCGAAAACCTCCACCAGGTTGATGCTGCCACCCAGGGGGTCCAACTTGCATTCCAAGATGGCACGGCAAGCATCTCGGCAGCATGTACACCAGTCAATCACAGTTTGGAGCGAGTTGTCTGATTCATGCAGCATAGACTTGTGCGAATACTCGTGCACCCACATATAGGCAATCCAAAGAATCTCTGACAGTTTAAGATGTGACTTTTCAAACCAGGTTCCTTTCCTGATCGTGACAGTAACATGGTGATCGGGTCCTTTGCGGCACCTCCACAGCACACGATCACTTGTCTTCTGGTACGACAATACCATGGGTTGTCCACAGCGGCATGTCATTGACATTGCTATCAGCCCATGGTCCTGGCAAAACTTGATGACATCTGTTTGCAAGTAATGCCACAGCTGAGTAGCTTTCATTCCCTGGAATTTCCTTTTTTTTTTTGGTGGAAGTTTCACGTACTCCCACTTAGAGTCCTCGGGTTTGGTTGCTTTCACCAATGGAAGACAGTTGTCTTCCTCATCCGACGATTTTAGCTCTTCTTTGATAGAAGTCACAATGGTTGGTTCAGTTACTTCCGTTTTAATTGTCACACTCATGATGGTGGATGAATACGAACCAGAACCGAATGTTAAAATAGGTCACTTTCTATTCCGTTGTTTGAAGGCGGTTTCTGAATATTCGTTTCAAGCGGTTTTGCTCCTATCGAAAAAGAAATAGCATCTTTCATCAAAAGTCAGAATCTTGTAAATTTTCAAACACAGAAAAGGCGTGCAGATTTCTAATATTTTTATTTTGCATCGACGTTAAAAAAGAAAAAATTGAAATTCCTTCAGACATCTACCCACCAAGATTGGTTGGTTTCCTTGAGACTTTAAGCTGCAGAATCAGACTTTTGTCTCCAATCTTCCTAATTGATCTAGATTTAAGACAAATAAAATAAAAAAATAAAAAATTTTCAATTGATATGAGAAATCTAGTTTGTCTAGACCAAGATTGGTGAACGTCTTTCCCGTAAAAGTAAATATAAACAAGATTTCTATTCAGTTCAGTTTGCTTTCCCGTACAGAAATTCATCACAGAGTAAAATTCATTTCAGAGAATAGAGTATCCATACTTTCAATTATGTTAATCCAGTTAAAAATTGGTTGAAACATTTCATTGGAAGCAATTTATTTAATAATAGCCATACACAGAAAATTATTTTTTTTCATGGATGCAGGGAATTCATTTAACTGCGCCGATTACTTTAGCCGCTGTACACTATATTTTAATTTGTTTTGTTTTCTGCGTCGCGAGCGATCATCTCAAATTTTATAGTTATACGGATACTTTTTTGATGCACTATATAACGGCCTGGAAAGTTTCCCGATAACATTATTTCCAAAAAGCTCTTTTGAACCATTGAGTTTTTTCTAAAATAAACATGGATGCATCACGTGAGTGCTTGCCAATCTTTATTTAAGAAAATGAAAACTCATGTTTTCTCATTTCGGTTTATTTATGGTTTGATAATAAGAATGATGCATCAAACAAAAATGTAGTTGCATTTATGTATTGATCTCGGATGATTTATGGATGCAAAATTTCAATAGCAAATATGACAGTGTAGCAAAAAGAAAAGCGTCACGATCCACTATTTATACCTCTGAACAATATACTGCCTGTTAAAAATTTCTACTTTGATGGAACTTAAAAGATCTTAACTTACCTGATGGTTCAATTTCCTTGTTGCTCCAGTGCGACGTAAATTTAACTATCTACCTAACGAATTGCTATTATGATTTGTAGTCTATATTTTGAAAAGAAAGTTTTTTCATTTTGTGAAATTATTTTCTTTTGCTTTCTTATCTTAGATTTGCCAGTTGTAGAGAGATAAGTATTTGAATACAATTATCGAAGTATTTATTTTCAGTTCAATAACTTTTTAATCCCGTTCGTTTTGTTCATTTTATACAGTGTTACAACAAAACAGACAAACCAAAATGTTATTTGTAGATTGATAGTTATGTAAGCAATGCAAATAAGATAAACATGAGATAAAAGCATCGAGAGTGATTCTATATTATTTCAAGTGGTTTACTGAAGAATATTGAAAAAGTTACAGACGATTTGCATTTTAGCAAGCGTGAAGAATCAGATGCAGCTGGGATATAATATCAGATAGTTGTCTTATTGAAAAATATTCCTTTGCCTATTGTTATCAAAGGTGGCAGCGGAAAGGAATGCTCATTTTCATCTTTATGAAGCCTATTCTTTGTCTTATGAATGTTACTAAAGAATTATGCTATCAAAAATTTGACCATGGTTCAGTAAAAATTATCAATGATTAAAAAGATCAATTGATGCAAAAGGTTCGGTAATTAATCCATTAGTAAATGCTTTATTTGAAGAATGTGGTGGTACAGCTTTGATATTTTTAGTGCAATTTTTGGCATGCTTTTTGTAGCGAGTAGTGGCAGGCAAAGGCAACCAGAATTCTGCTGAAACCAGTACTGTTAAAGGGTTTTTCAACATTCACAACAGAAGTCTTGCCAAAATAAATTTTATGGTTGAAAAACAATACGGAAATTTAAATTTATTTTTTAATGTTTTCACATGTTTGTTACATTTTGCATAGGTTTTTCAAAGGAACAGCAACTATAAATATTTTTAAAGTTGTGAATCGTCAAAATTTCAATGAAAATTTGGGCAGGTTTATCTTGCACTATTCACTTCAATTATGATAGATGTTTGGAAAGCAAGCTCCTCCAAGAACTGCCATGTGTGTTGGTTTCTTTCCATGGTGCAAGGGCCATATCTGGTCAATCAGTGTTTTTCGTGTCAAGTGAATGGGCATGCATTCACGAAGTATTGACTGATTAATGGAATTTTATGGGTGGAGCGGTTGGTTGGAAGATGCAATAAAGTGGGGGTATGGGATACCCCAGAGAAACGGGGGTCCTCCCCTGAAAATTTTGAAAAATTAGCATTTTAAAGCTGTTTTGAGACTTAAAACTGGTATAAAATTAGTGTAAAAATGTACTTTATTTTAGACAAATAATCACTTTAAATTTCTTGAAATCATAGCTTTTAAGCCTTCGCAAAACTGGTTCCATTTACATAACTGTTAACACAAAAACCACAAATTCTATGGCTTTTGTCAACATTAGAACTGCTAAGCAAATTTAAAGATAAACATTGAAATTAGCATAAAAATACTTTTAAAATAGTATTGTATAGGTTGTTGAAAGTTACGTTTTTGTTAGCTTTTAATTCCTAAATATACATACTTTTATTTTTAAAATAATATTAGGCAAGTAATAAATAGAAATTTAAATATTCTTTACAAATTCTTTTATTTTTCAATACAATTTACAATGTTTAGACTAATGTCTTATCTCCAGTCATTAGTCATTATCTCCCAAGAAGTACAATGTAAAGAGTAAGAATGATGTTACGCCGCTATGGTAATTCAAAAACTTACTTAAGATGCATAAAACTAGCTTTGAATGTAATATTGTGTTTTTTTATATTCTGAGTAGTTAAAGTTTTGAAATAAAAATTCTGTGTACAAAAAATTATTGAGTTTATATTGTACATATTAGCACTATACTCATACAGTATATATTTGACCTGCTTCATGCATATTAGCAGGCTGTTTGCACTTTTTACAGTTTTGATATAAAATTAAAAGAGTAACCTAAATGTATGAATGTTGAGTTCTATTACTTAAACTTTTTGACATCACAAAAGAACAACTGGTTTTAAACTACCTGTACTTAAATAAGAAGAGAAAATATGTTTTTCTCTTCTTTCCCCCTTTTCAATATACCTATCTATAATTTTCTCTTTGTCAATAAGGATGTTTCTATGAACATATAGCAAAGCAAGCGGTTTTGCCCACAACGGTTTCTCAATCAAGTTTTGATCAGTTTTAGTGTAGAGAAAGATCTTTCTGCTGTTGCAGTTGACACAGGAAGAGAAGAAAGAATCAACATTAAAGATCTAATTGAGGGGGAAATTTCTGGGCTGCAAGGTTGCAAAAACACTCAACTGCATCTTTCCTTTTCCACCCACAGCTTGATTTCTGCCTTCAGATTAGAAATGCAGTCACTTTTATCCTCTCCAACTCCAATTACTCTAGTACTTTTTAGCCAGTGTTTCTGCATCCCTAATCACTGACTCCATAGACAGTGAAGATAAGCAGACTTTTGGTAAAAGTGAATTGAGCTTGTAGAGTTTGAGAACCTGTTTTCAAGATCACTGTTTATTGAGTCAAGAATAGGGATAAAGACATTCACTCTTAAGTAACTTTCTGTACTTGATAGAGCAGTGTTAGGTCTGTTAACGTGTCTAGATTTGATCCTGGGTGTTTGAATAGTGCTTCCTACAGTTTTTGCCACTTTTTGGCTTAATCATACAATTGACTGAATTCTGCATCAGCTTTTTTCCCCTTTTTTTTTAAGGCTGAGAAAGTATCGGTCAAGACCTCAGTTGCTTTGGTAACTTCAATCTTTTTGAAAAAACCTACTGAGAAGCAATGTTTGGCTAAGTACATCACCAAGGCACACACGAGAGTTAAAATGAATTATCCATTAGTGATTGCACATAAAAGGGTCCTTGCTGTTATGCTAGAGTTGTCACTTGAAAAATGTGACCATTGTGAAATTTGCTCAAGGCACGTCACGATTTTTTCAATGTTTCTTAGAAAAGACGCTACAGACAGATGCATTTCTACCCATCTTGTTTCACACATGGAAACAAGCTGACTGCCTTCATGCTTAAGGAGTACAGCATTTCTTTTCGGTGAAGCTTTAAAGAAAGATACCTCTTTAATGATTCCAATCGAGTTTCGCACTGATTGCACATCAGAACACTTAGAAATACAAATAATGATTCAAATAAGGGGCTCGTTTTGCGTTATTACACTCTTTTTTTTATTGTAGTGACTGCTCCCACAATCTGAAGTCATCACAGAGCATCCATCTGTTGCAACACCGATGCATTTACCAAGATCGAGATTAAGGCTTCTCAGTGTTTAACACAGTTTTACCTAATTTTTTTCCAGTCATTCGGGGATCTTCATCTGGTTTATCTCTGTCACACATATTGGCATCTTTATCATCTTCAAAAGAATTGTGTTCATAATTGTCACTTTCAGAAACTGAAGAGAAATCTTCATTTCCATTATATTTGAGGTCAATTTTGAGATTTGGTTTCTGAATTTTTTCAGGCTCACGAGGATTGATAAAACCTATGAAATCTTCTCTGATCATATCTTGATAAACATTTTTTTGCTCTCAGGGGGGGGTCACCCCCTCCGCCCCCCCCCCCTTTAATCCATCCTTGACACGAAGGAAAGTTTTGTTGACACAAAGAGAAAAAAATACCCAAGGTAATTACAGGGATTTAACCTGTGCTGCCCATAAGTCACAAGCAGTGGGCAAATACACTGACTCCCACTGCTGGGTTAAAGTTGACTTTCTAAAACATTTATAACTGCTGAAAGCAAACTAAATGTACTGAGGTGTTAAATTTAAGGTCACTAAAAAGTCAAGTCTAGTATTTTGAGGATGAATCAATAATTATTTTCAATGCAGTTGACAGCATTGCCATTTCCCTAGCCAAGATTTGTCATCACTGCTATTCAGGTTTGAAGTAACTATTTGGATGCTGGCATTAACTATGGTCGTAGTTAGTGGCACCATTCAGAGCTCCGTTTTTGTGGTCTGAAGGGCCAAAATCCAACTAACACTGTCAGTGTTTAGCTACAATGTAGTGACTGCAAAGGGATTGAAAAGTTCAAAAATGGTTACATGAAGAATTCAGGTGGCTGTTCTTTACCACAACTCAGCAATAGTGATTTTTTTTCTTATCCCGAATCAAGATTAAATCAATTCTGTGATGTCATTCTTATGAAAGATGTCTCCAATCATATATATGGCATCCCTCTTTGTGGTCAGGACTAACCATTTTGTTACTCTTAGAGTTGTGACATTTAGGTTAAATCTTTTTTCTTGCCTCGTATTCCATTGATTTAGTGTGACCAGTATTGTGATTTATAATGTATGTAACGTGGTTCTGTTACACAAACGAATGACAGTTAAAGTGGGAACTGAACCATTCACCAGACCAATAATTCAAAGCAGGCAGGAATGTGCATTTCTCTGTTCCACCTAACTTCCTTCTTTTAGGGTGATAAAAAGCTTGTGCAAAGTGAACAAAAATGTGTTATAAACAAGGTAGGTAGTCAATGTCGCACTTGAGCAACACAATGGGCTATTGGCGATGGTCTGGGATCAATCCCGAAGAGAAAGATTCAAGTACACCTCGTTGTTTTGAACCAGTCATGACAAGGTCAACACGTGATTAGAGTTTCCATATTTTGTGGATTCCCCAGCTACTTGTGGGACTTCGCCTCCTTTATCGGCTGACCTCCAAGTGGCCAAGAGGTGCACTTTTTCAGGTACGAGGGATTTATTTTGGGCCCCGAAATGGTGTTGGTGTCGCAAATATAAATGCTGAAGTTAGCTTGATCTGTGTAAATCTCAGTTTTGTTAATGGGACAATGAGTTTCCAAATCTCAAAATCAATTTTTTAATTTTAGCTTTAAAAATGGATGCAGGTGTAGGGGTAGTTGAATTTACGTGGCACTTTGTGGTCAGGACTAGCCATTCTGTTACCCTAACAGTTGTGACAATTAAGTTAAATCTTTTCTCCTGAAAACCATGGGGGTTTATGGCGCAAGGGCCATATTTGGCCAAGCTGAAAATCAAGTGGACCGTGTTGAAACATACAAGTTTTATTGGTGTAAAGTTTACAGCGCATTGTGAATAATAATTGATTAATATAAAAGATTGTATAAAATGCTACAATTTTGATATGTATAAATATATTTTTCCTCCTTAGCGACCACCATTTCAATTCACACATTTCAAGACACCTTGCTGGACAGTCCTGTGACATTCTGTGTGATGAGGATGCAGGACTCTTTGTTTGTATGGGTAGGAGAGGAGCAGGGTAAGTTAGAGCACTTGGCAGTTGCCATGACAACCCGGTTCAGCAACATGCCCATCTCTTCCAACCTCATGGGTTACTCTGTCGATGACCTCAGCAGCTCCCTGGCCACCAAACTGAGCAGGAAAATTGGGAAGCAGGTGTTTGCAAGCTGCAACGTGTCCATAAGTGACAGCTCATTGGGTCATTGGCAAGTGCTCATTGGCATAACTCAAAGACTGTTGAAAGAATTTGCACAACACCCAGATAAATTTTAAAGAATTGGTTTTGAATCGACACTACATACTTCTAAAACATTGATTGTTTTTAAGTTTCGTGGCGCAAGGGCCATATTACTAAAACATAAGCGGATGTAACAAACCAAATGTTTTGTAAATAAAGTCAGATTTCTTTAAGATCTGTTGAATCATTCATTCTTTGCTGATTTCATTTCTTTTAAACTAATAGTTATCTATAGTGGTATCCAACAAGAAGGTTGCTTAAGAGGGAGGCTGTCATACAGAAATGGTGATCACTGTGGGTGATTTCCTCACCAACTCATTACATTATGGAAAATATACAGGTGTAACTGGGTTCGTTCTTGACAGAACTGATATTCTAGTGGTGTTTTAAAACCTTGAAATTATGTATCTAAAAGTGAAAATTAAGGTATATGAAAACTAAATTAGTAAAAATATTTAAAATGTGTTGCTCATTCTAGCAAACGGATTCACAGATGTACATTTAAAATTACAAACTGGTGGAGACGCAAATACAGTATATTTGTGTTATGGGGACTTGTGTGTAGTAGCATGATCATTTGATTTAATTTTTCTACAGCAACTCCACCATATTTTTTAGAATTAGTGGGGCAAAGGAATGCTGATCTTCATGTATTATAAATATTTGCAATTTTAGAAAATACTGCTTAGCTTAAAAAATATTTAATGAATGGCAGTATCGCAAAATTTGAACTAAGTCGTGTAGATTCATGTGTTTAAAACTAAAGATTAAAATAATTGTCCTAAGGAATGTTGTAGTTGGTGTTTGCTTTAAATTCTGCCAAGAATTCAAACATGGTATTTTCCAAATGATTAATGTCAAGTGTTTATCACATTTTTAAAAAAGGTGCACTAATCCTGTAAGGGGCATACATCATACACTGTCTGACCATTTGTCACCGGACACCCCTCGAAAAGCGCTTAGCGTCATCCACACACATCATACAACTTATAAAAGACATTGAACGGTTAGAATATTCTTATAGCAGTTACTGCAGTGAATATGAACAAACAACGCGAACTTAGTGCAGAGGAATGATCGTTGAAGCCCACAGGTTTGGGCATTCAGTCCGTGGCATTTCCAACAAATTTCAGATACCCCGTTCCACAGTGAGTGGTGTTATTTTGAAATGGAAACGAGAGGGGATTATAATATGCCAACTCAGACCCAGTAAACTGACTAAATTGACAGATCGGGACCGTCAAAGCCTGAAACGTGTGAAGTCAAACCGCAAGGCTTCCTTAGTAGGTGGTAGAAAAATTTCGATCGGCTTCGTCTAATGATGCAAGTGATCGTGACACTTGGTTTTCATGGCTGAGCAGCAGTTCACAAGTCAAATATCACACGTCTCAATGCAACCCATCGATTGCAGTGGTGTAAAGAACATTGTCACTGGACTGTAGAACAATGGAAAAGCATCCTATGGAGTGATGAATCACGCTACAAGTTGTGGCAGTCCGACAGACGTGTGGGTTTGGCGAACAATGTTTACAGGACTTGTACCCCACAGTGAAATTCGGAGGTGGGATAATGGTCTGGTTTTGGTCCTCTTGTTTTAATTCCTGGAATTATGAATGCCAAGGCATACAAAATAGTTCTGCACTACCGACGTTGTGGCAATACTTTGGTATTGGTCTATACCTGTTTCAGCAGGACACTGCTCCATGTCATACCGCAAGTGTTATTAACATGCGGTTTGAGGAAAACTTCATTGTCCAGCCCAAAGTCCAGAACTCAACACCTTTGGGATGAGTTAGAGTACCGGTTGAGAGCCAGGCCAACTCGGCCAAAAACCACCACTGAGTTTGCCAATTTGAAGGATGAATATTCCTTCAGAAACATGTGGAAAGTCTTCCTCAAAGAGTTGCATGTCATTGCGGTGAAAGGTGGCCCTACACGATACTGATGTCATGCTGGGTGACGGATGGCCAGATAGTGTATATGTTACAGTGAAAGACTGAAATCTGGAGAATGTCGACTTTCACCGGTGAATGTCAACATTCACATAGTCGCTTGGTGTATGTCCGAAATATTTGCTAAATACCCTTATTTCTGACTTACACTGGCAAATGTCGACATTCACCATGCACTAATGGTGAATGTTGAACATGTCGGAGATTTATATTTTCTTCTCCGTATTTCAGTTGCGATAAAACGTCACAAGGGCGACAACAGTACATTCTAAATGAGAAAAGAAAATAATAGTAATAAAAAACTTACTTAATTATATGATTCAAATCTTATTTATTACAACAACTTAAACTATGACACTTTGAATTGCACAAGATTCCCTTGCTTTTACAACTGCATTTATTTGTGGAACACTTCCTTTTGCAATGACAGCGTGTATGGCCTTGCCCCCCGCTTCTCGAATTAGCTGCAGCTGCTTCTCTCAGTGACATTTCTTGAAAAGAAATCTCATCTATGGAAAGTAACTTTTCTTTACAAATTACGAACTGATTACGTGTGTAAAGCTGCTTGAGGGTACCATTTTTATTTGCCAGTTTATAGAAGTCGGAGTCTTCTATTCCAACAACCGCTAACACATTTCGGCTATCTGTACGACCACGGTCGACATCAAGGACTTGTATTCGTGCAGTATCACCAATTTGAGCAGGAGGAAATTGTTTTTGTGAGGTTCGTAACATTTCAGAAAGTATTTTAGAGTACTTTTCTTGAGAAAAATAAAAACAATTGTCTTCTCGTTTACCTGCAATTAGCTTTTCAAGAAAAAGATCACGATTCACTGCAGTATCCATTCAGTATAAATTAGGGTATCGGAAAAAAAACCTCGTCTCCTCTCTTTTCGACCTCCACCAGAGCATATCTGTGATTGTCGACATACACCGGTGAGGGTCCGAATGTAATAAAATATTCGATCTTTCACCAACGTATTTGGTATTCTCCAATTTCGGTCTTTCACGGTAACATATACGTTATGCAGCCTACATGAACTCCAGCCAGTCTTGGCCAACAGAATGTTTCCTTCAAACAATATGGTTTTTCGAGGCAACATGTATTTTTAGATTAGAATCACATGTAAATAGTATATTTAGTCAAATAATTCTTAACTAATTTGAACTGTTTTCAATTTTATTGGTATATACATATCTTGAAAGTCATGCTGCTGATTTCTACTTTGCTTACTATTTCTATTATTTTCTATCTTATTTGTAGTTTGATTGAAATTACCTGTTAGTCCTAAGAATTAAATGAAAATATTTAGATGTTTCTTATTTAGTTTTAGTTCAAACTTTTAAATGGAATATTTCAAACTAAATGCATATCTAGCAATGAAATTCCAGTCAGCTTTCATGGTCAATTCAAGTTTATGTTGTAGGTTAAAAGCAATACTACACTACTTTGAAATCTTGCGACACTCAGAAAGTTAAAGCTCTTCCAGAGAAAAGGAATGGTCCTCAAAGAAGTTGCAACCTAACTGAATTTCTAATTAGATCCCAGTTGTATTGTTCAAGAACTGATCACAATCAGTAGAGTAACTTGTTACCTTTCATACTTACTGATCAGAGCTTTGAACTTTTTTCAGTTGCCATACCAATAGTAAATAGAATTGTGGGAACCTTCTCAATTAGTCTATTGCAGTGACTTGTTAAATTGAGGGTCGCTATGAGGCAAGTATATTCACTCAAATCTGTTGCTTCCTTTTGTTACCCATCTTGAGTGAGGTGAGATTAACCTTCCTCAAGTGAATGCACATTCTATAGTAGCTTTTATAGAATGCCATCCAGTTTTAGTCTTCCTGACCAATAGGAAGACTGAATTTTTTCAGGATTCTTTTAAGCAGCAGATGTACCTATTCAGCCAATAAATGTGTGATGGGGTAAAAGGAACAGTTCTTGTTAGTCTTGTGACACTCCAAGAATTAAAGATTTTTATATCTAACCATTTAGTCAAGCCTATAAGTTAACAATCGAGGTTTTCGCTGCAAGACTCCACAGAATAACTTTTTCTATTACAGGGCTGCCATAGGTGATTAAAAGGTGACATTTTGCTATTTTTCAACTTGGGTGACTTTTAAACAAATCATGTCAAAAGCTCCTATTTTCGAAAATTCGCCATAAATTAAGTCTCCAATTTTTTAACTAATAGCATGTATCCTTGTTTCAGTCCCGAATTCATATGTTCTGATTCGTCATTGGAGAAATAATTGGATGGCTTGGATCTACTGAGCTCCAATGGTATCAAAAACATTCCAATCGCTTCACCGAGACATCCGTGTAAGAGCTTATACTATTTTTTCCTGTTAAAAGTGTGAACTATTAAATAAGCGCTAAACACTTCTTCCTACTTCTACTCCAGTGTTTTTTTTTAAAGACCCTTTGCCAAGAATGTAGCTGCTACTAAAATAAGGTTTATAGGAAAGACTAATTTTACTTTTTTTAACTAATTTATGCTACTATTCCACAAGTGCTTTGGCAGTCCTGCTATTCTAGCTTCCTTGAGAAGTAAAGATAAGGTAATCTTACTACAGATACAGTAATCTTACTAGTCTTGGAATGCAAAGAGGCAATAAGTGACAATTTCCATTTCAAAATGGGCTTATGAGAGTTAAAAACAAGAAGTCTTTTATCATGGAATCAAGTCTAATATGAGGAGCTTATGCTTAGCAAAATTATTAACTAAGTAAAATCATTTTCAGCAGGTTAAAATTGCATACATAATTTTAAAACAATGTTGATATTTTAAGTTCAGTGTGGAACATATGTAAGTACTGTTTATCTTAACACTACTTGCTGAAATTTATTCATGTATTAACAGAAACTTTTTAATACAAGTAATAAAACTAGCATACATTTTTCATGTTGATTTTGTATAAAAATATTTCTCTTTTAACAGAAAATAATTTATTTCATTTCTTACATATAAATATTGAACCAAGAGTCCATGCAATACAATTAAAAATACTATTACGAAAAAACATTTTTATATTTATTTACAATATTCACAGAAAAAGGAAGATCTCCATAGTTGTTCCATATCCGATATTCAGTAGACTGGACGCTTCTTTCTGAAATGGAATGGTTGCACATTCAACAACTTGCAAATACGAATTGGATATATAGATATAAGAAACATCTGAAAGACGACACAGGTGTAACAAACATTTCTGTGGGACAGCAAAAAAAAGAGCCATGTCAAAATAGTAGCAGTAAGCCTTTTTAAATAATTTCTATAAAGTTTTGATTGATATATCTATTGTATTTTGTTTATCAAAGAAAGACTGAATTAAGCTTTTCTAACATCACTGTAAAAAGCGAAACGTTACATAGCCTTTTTCAACCACCAAATAGCCAGTCACCATATTGGTTGATTGATTTGGGTTTGTCATTTGAAATGTTTCTTTAACCCTCCTGCTGATTTATTTTCACATTGAAAACCACACTGTAGTGGCCAGTTTGATGTCAAACATTTACCAGTTCTAAGCAAGGAACAATTTGTTTTTCCTACTTGGATTTTCATTCCCCTAGGAATAATAGGGCAGTTTTGTCTCGATGAGATATCTCCTCATTAGCAGAATTGACCAGATCTTGGACATCTCGTCAAAACCACTTGGAGGGTTAAGCGGTTGTAACACCCTGCTTGCTTTGCTCTTAATATTCATGCTCAAAGGATTTCTCAGCGAAGGATCAAATCTCATGATAGAAACAGTGCAACTGAAAAACTTGCCACAATTATGAATACCATGGTGCAGTTTTGCATCATGCAAAATAAAATAGCAAACAAATGTTAATTGTAGGAAAAGGTTGTTGATGCACATAAAATATTGGACATTAAACTGAAGTAAACTTGAAAACTTTCTAATTTACTCTTTCATGTTGAACATTTATAGGATTTCACTCAAGTACAAATTTAAGATAATTATTTTTGATAACATGTTCTCAGATGCAATATGTTATATATTTAGTGAGATTTGAGCCTATATTTCTCACAGCCAATAGAGTATATAAACTGTCTTCACAGGTGAAGATTTGCCAATCTGATTGTAAATTGTATTGAATGCTTCTATAAGTTTTTAGAACGTTTGAAAGCTAAAAATAAAACATGTTTCAATCTTATCTTGCCCTTCTGATTGTCAGACAACAAAATAGAGTTTACTACATGTGATCTACCAAACTTCGTCATCTCTTTGAAAACACACAAATATTCGTCACTTTAGTGGTTCAGTAGAAATCACTATGCAAATAGAATTGCATTTAGATGATACTACAGTATGTTATCACTGGATAATACTTACCTATCAAGACTTTAGGCTTACTTCCCTCTGACACAGTCACGTTTTTGGGATCAATGCTACAACCACTCAGATTGTGATTACTTTGCTTGAAATTCACCTACAGAAATAAAATACAAAGAAAATTATCAAATAGGTTGGTTGTTTTGAGGTTTTATGACACAAGGACCATATCTGGCCATGCTGTGCCAGACACAAAACATACAATATCAAGTTATAGACACATGAAAGCTTTTACTGTGTAGAGAAATACACCCAGGGAGGAAAATTATCAAATAGGATTATATGTATAAAAGATGCATTTCCAAAATGGCCATTTTATTTTCAGCTTCAAAATTCAAACATTATACCCCAAAAGAATGGATTAAAAGAATTTAATTTCAAATAAAATTATACAAGGGTGAGTAAGGTCATTGATTATCAGAAGTGCAGCAGTAAAACATATTTCAATAAAAATAGATTAGTTACAATGACATTTCTCAACACATTCCTTTGCTTTTCAACTTATTCTATAAGCTAATTTATGTCCTCAGGAAAGTAACATTTTAGGCTGAGCAGGTATTAACACATGCAACACTTTCTTAAGTCATAGAAATGTATTTCTAGAGTTCTTTTGAAAAGTAAAGTTGTGAAACAAAAGAAATGAGCTTCTACAGATATTCTAGAATGCTTATAGAAAAATGGGTCATAATTCTAGATCACATTCTATAGGAATTTATAGAATTCTATAGAAATTTTTCATAATGTCCTGTCATAGATGCCATTAGTTGTGGTTAGTGACATGTATCCAGTTCAGTTCATGCATAACACCAGTCTGACAATTTGTGAATGTTTGAATTAATTCAGACACTGAAAAACACCATCCCCAAATTATACTATGGATTTTGACCACAAAAAAGATTACTAAACATTTTCTTTGATGCAAACGGAAAGCAGAGCAAACATAGTGAACTAATCAAAACATAAATGAAATTTTTTAGAACTACTTGTCTGTGATCCTATGTTGTAGAATTTTGATTTGCATTTTGAAGCTTGACCAACTATTATAAAGTGCTGAATATGCTATAGCTTGTTACAATTTTTATTCTTAAAAGTTATGTAAAAAATATATCGATTAGACTGATTGAATTTTATAGAAACTGATATAGCACTTCTAACAGTAACAATTACAAGAAAACTGGATAACAATGAAAAGAAACTATGCAAACCTGTGCATAACAGTTTTTATCAAAGCAAAATGGATCACTGTTAGGTAATATTGGCTCATCTTGGAATTCCAGTTTGGCAGTAAGAGCTGCTTCAAGATCTTTAGGAAATTTTGTACCTATGAATAGATATTGAAGAAATAATAAGCACATTAAAAAGGGAAATGCAATAAAGTTTTTCTAAAGAAAAGTAGTCTACTGTTTTTGTTAAATTTCATTCATTTGTTTTCCAAGCAAGCCCAACCACTGACCTCTCGCCTTCAGCACAAGGGGCGAAAAGACGGCTATTCGGGAAAGAGCACCCAATAGATTGGATTGGATGTTACGGTCCCATGACACAAGATCCAAAAGAACGGACAAGCTGTGCCAAACACAATACAGAATTTAGCCCGATAAAAGCACAAAATATTTAAAAATGAAGTAACAAAAATAAAAGAGCACCTAATGGGTGAGCTACCGCTACTCCTAACAAGGACAATCACTACCATTGATGTGCTTACATTGAACCATGACCTACTGGGTGGCAGACAAGCACTACTATACCAGCTAGGCATTAATTTCATTCTTATTAGATAAAGCAAGCACCAGCTATTAAAATTTATTTCAATTAAATAATATCGAGTCAAAATTATTTTCATGAATTCATTAGATATTTATTTAATTGAAATAAATTGTAATAGCTACTACTTGATCTAATAAGAATGAAATTTACTGTTGAGTTAAATTTAGTACATAGCAGATAAAAAATTATAAAATTTCTTTCTACTTACAGCACAGCTTTAACAAATGATTAAGGAAAGATCCAAAAATTAAAATATTTTTTCTAATTAGTCGAGGGCCTCGGTAGCCCAGTTGGAAGAGTAGCGGATTAGTATCCAGAGGGTTGCAAGTTCAAAACTCGATCCAACCAAATACCATCATGTATGTGAGGGGCTGGTGCACGTTAAATCTCATGTCCTCGCATCACCATGGTGTGGAAGTTTGGAGAGTGGGGTGCCAGCTTAAGTGTTGACCTCATCATCTGGCCATGGTTCAAAATGATGTGTTGTCTTCAGGATTGACCCCGGACTGTCACCAATAGCCTATTGTGTTGTGCCAAGTGCAACATTAGTTCAACTACCTACCTCCATTAGTCAAATCTTTGTTGAGACCCTGTAACCTAACCCTAATTTCAAGTTGATAAGTCAATATCAAGGCTCGATGTTCCCCCATTTCTCTCTTTGAAAGAATAGTGATGCATGGAGTTAGTCTTGCATTTTCAATTTTTTTCATTATTTCTTTTATCAAAATGCATTATCTATTTTCCTCTGGTATGAGTGTAAGCAAAAGTGCAGGGTCTCTGATACTGGGGATGCTTGAGCCCTCTCCCCACTTTTGAGGTCCATGGTCTTAGTATAGCTGCAGTATAAATTATCGATTTTACACTTCAATCAGTTATAAGTAAAGAAAATCTGATTAAATTGAATTTTTTTATTTTTCATGACACTAGTGTTAAAATCTTTTAAATAAGCAGTCGGAAAGACTTTCTGTTTCACACTATCTCATATAAACACCATCCATTTTGATGCAAAACTTAGAAATACCTATTTTTCAATGAGGCTATAGTAATTTTATCACCCACTGTAATTTGGTAATGATGATTTCTCGCGCTTGCCTACATAGTAGTTTTCAATAAAGCATCCATATGGGAATCTGTTTAGTAAAAAGTAATCACATCCTTTTTACAGTTTCAGGACACTTACCCAAGAACCATCTTAAAGTGTACTTGTCTTCTGAAAGTCGTGGGGAACCGTGATTAGCATTAAACTCCATATTCTTCACAGGTCCTCTAAAATTAAAAAACTACAAAATAAAATAAACAGCCAAGAAAGATAATATTCTGAAAACATGCATGCCTACTTTAATAGGCACACATACATGATTTGATGAATATTGATAAAATGTACTTATAAAACTGGTTCATAGCATATAGGTTGTGTACCAATTTTAGTAGCTTTGAATGTACTTTTACCACCTGTGTCCAATCTGTATATTGTACTAAGGACAGAAATACAGTAGTCATTGTAAACTTTAAAAAATGACTAATAATGATGGTAAAAACAAGAATAAACTTATTATTTTTTTTATTAAAACACGTTTTTTCAAGTTAGTTTCAACCCAGTAGATTTCAAGCACACAGAAATAGTCCAATTCTTGAGTCGAACATTAAAGAAGCCTTATCAACTTTTACCGCACTATACGTTATCTGACATAGGAAACAGTGTCAACCTGATCACAGGTAACATTTAAATTCTGTGTTGAGCATTATTTTTGTCCTTGTGTATTTATTTTGGTCGTGATAATGGTGGACATTGTGTTCCACCAAAATATCTATAGACCAGTTTCGTCATCTTTACTAGTCATTTTTTAAGATTTTACATTCATAACAGTTCAGCCTAGGCTTTCTAACGGCTTTTGCTCTAGAAATATATATTGTCAGAATGAGATAAATCTAGTTTTATACAATTCTAAGTACAAGTAATTCAGCAATTAGTGGACAGACAATACAGAATTTCTATGAAGCATGCAAACACATACACATAAGCTATTTAATTGGTTTGGGATTGACCAAATGTGATAGTGCTTACTTAATTTGACTTGACAACATTTGAACTATAATGTCAAATGGCTTGAAAATCTCAGGATCACTGCTGTACATGTTTCTTTTATCAATTTGGGATAATTTCAAGCAGATATATAATCAGATAATAAACAATTTATGGAGGAAATTATCAAAAGTGTGTATTATCAAAAAGGTGTATTAGTGAATCAAAATTATATTTGTTTAATATTTTTACTTGCTTAAAGCATATTTCAATGAACAAAACTTATAACTCCTATGATAAATAGATAATAAGCATAAATATATATAAAAGAAATACAACCTTCCTCAATAATTTACAAAATATAACATTCAACTGCCAAGAGTATTTGAGAGAAACATAAAAAGTAGCATTTTTCAAAAATAAACCTTTGCTGAAGAAATTTGAACAGTATTTTGTTATTTAATGTTTATGTTAGATCAGGACTGGAATATGGATCTTTAATTTGAAATCCATATCACAACTGCAATATCATAGATATTGAAAGACTACAGAATAAATAATTGATATATTCGTTTTAATAATGATTCTCCATGTGTAAATTCTTCTGAATTGCGAAATCATTTCAGTTTCATTACTTTGAAGCTCTGTAGAAATATTTCTTTAACAAAAATTTTTTTACAACCTCCCAACATGACAAAATTGATTCACCCTTTTTAGCTTCTTGTATTGATCTTAACATCCCTAGATATATCACCAAAAATTGTCAATTATTTTTTGAGAAACTTTTAAAAAGAATGTGTGTAACAGTTTTTCTATAAATAGATTGTTTGAACTGTTTAATTCTCTTGTGAGTTGATATATTTTTTAATGATTTCAATTCAATAAGTTATCTATCACAATTAAGTGTTTTGTTTGATCTTTTATCTAAATATATTTGTGTATGTCTTTTATCTAGTATTTTTTTAATCATAATTTTTTTCCTCTGTAATAGAATATAATAGAAACAATCAAATAAATAAGAAAATATTGAAGCAAAAATACTAGCAGAATTTTTTTCTGCTGTAACTAAAATAATGATTGTAGATTAATTAACCACTGTAGTGTAGACTTTATGTGGTAAGAAAGCAACTTCCGACATGGAGGGAATTTATAAGAATTAAGGAGACATCTTAAAATACTTTTTTGAAGAAATTATAATTTTTAATTCTGAAAGCTTTAGGGAAAATACATAATTTATTTTTAACCAAATGAACTGTGAAAGAAATTTTCTTTTCTCTTTCTGTAGTATGGGGTGATATTAATTATTTATACACACAAATGATAAGATGGAGGTTGTTTTGCAATTGTCAGGTTTCTCAGTGAGAGGTTAAAACGAATTTTTTTGTTTGTGGATTACTTATTATTTCCTGTTTATTGATTTCACATGTAATTTCTCACTTAAGTAGAAATTACAGGTGATTAAATATCTCCATAACTAAAATAATTAAACTTCAGTTTTGTTTCAATGAATGCAAAATAATGAAATTATGTACCAACTGAACACAAAAAATCCTCAAAATACTCTTTCAATTCGTAATTTTTTATTAGAAGGTTTTTGGGAATAAAATACTTTCAAAACAAAATTGTTTTCCATTGAACATTTAAAGAATTTTTGAAACTACATTGAATAATATGTCACACAATGTATCACAAACTACTAAGAAGTCTTACCTATTGAAAAATACTATTATGAGATCACAGTAATCGAAGTTGTTCTTCACTTTTTCATTCAGTTTCAATTGAACCAACAATTCTACAGAATTTTCTCCCTTTAAATGTAACACAAATCAAATTAGAAATACAAGTGTTTAAGGTGCATCCTCAAACATCTTTAAAATCAATAAAATGCCAAGTGAACATCCAAAAGTAATGAATTAAATAGTCTTAAAATTAATGCTAATGTCTTAAATGGGTTCAAAAAATAACACAACAGGTTTCATAAATTGCACATAGCAGAGCTTTTGTATTTCTGTGTGTGTACCCTCTTTAGATTCAGTTTCTTATTTATGTCTATACAGTAACTCCAAAATTTTACCAAACAAAATTTTCATATTATAGAAAAGAAACAATTATTACACAACAAATGAATAGCTCTTCAAGTATATGTAAAAAACTGAAAAAGCACTGCACATATGTATTTGTCAAATAAGCTACAATGAAAAGCCAAATCAGTAAATCTTTCATTTGAAGAGTTTTGGTCCCATTAGATATATTTACAGAATTTAGACACTACAATAGAGCAATATACAGAAAATAAAAAGCACATACACTTTTTATATTGTGCATCTTGGGACACCAGAAAAAGTATGATATATAAGGAGAGCAACTGAGCAAAGGTTGATACAAACTTGCTTATTAAAGATTTAAAAGCACAATTTTTTGTTAAACTCTATGCATTTTTTATCTAAAACTATGGAAAGTTTAACCCCAAATCAATTATTAAATCTGATAAAACAATACCAAATGCAGTAGAATATTTTTGTAAACAGAAAAATCCTTCTTATGGTCAAGACACCAAAACTGCTTGAGCTAGTGACCTTTGAACTCCCAATCCAAAGGAAACAGATCGAAATTTCATCAGCTGTTTGCAAATAGAAAATTCAGCAGTAACAAATAAAAAAGAGCAATACAGATGTGATATATCTGTGCATGATGTAACAATGAGGCACTGTATAGTTAACTTTTCAATTATTCAAAAGTTAGCATAACTTTTGACAAAAGCAATTTCTGACATACGAAATTTGACTTTTCGATTGCTTTAACAAAAATGTGATAACAAAAATGAATAGCATAAACCAGAGGTTATGACTTTGTAAACAACACTATCTAAAATGCTCTTCCTGATAAAAACTCAAAACTTCTCAATATAATGTATAAGCTTACCCGTCATTGCTGGGTTTGAATTGTTTGTAATTCATTGTAATATTACTCATTGTTATTCCTATGTAGTTTTAGAATTGTTTTTAGCCCCTACTAAAGGCCCAGGACAAATAGTACCGGGGTTAATATCTAGTTCTATGATTCCCACAGGATTCTAAGAGTGTACCAAATTTGATGTGAATTGGTCTGCAGAGATCATAAAAATACTCAATGTTATTCCTATGGGGATTTCGAATTGTTTTTAGCCCTCTGCACACCCAAGACAAATAGAACGGGGTTAATATACATCCTACATTGCCCACAGGGTTCTAAAGAATAATGTGCCAAATTTGATGTGGATTGGTCAAACGATGTAGATTTGTAGACAGATGCAAACTCTACTTTATATATAGATTTCACTTACAAGCAGATATTTGGAAATATTGAGGCTTGTGGGATTAAACTGTATGATAAAGGAGGCAAATAATAATACAAGATTTAATTCCCAATATTCCAAAAGGAAAGGATACATGAAATGGCAGAAATTTTTCTTATAAAAGAATAGATTATTTTATTTGTAGACTTACGAGCATTTTAAATACTCCTTGAATCGGAGGCTCTTTCGGTATGGGTGAGCAGTAACTGAACAGTACAAACTCATGCAATGGAGGAGTGAAACGCAGACGTTTTGTGAAACTTGAACCTGCACCAAAATAAGACACTTTTAGAATGGAACAAAAATATATAACACTTTTCCTTCATAATTAGACAAGAAACACTACTTGAAACAGTCTTTTTCAAAATCAAGACTTATTAGTTCAATAAAATCCAGAATTTATCAACTTGAAGAGTATTCATTCTTTTTTCCTCACTTTCCGTTTATGAGCTGTTAGATTTTATGTGCAAATCAGAAATCTTAAGTTTACCATAAATCAAAAGTAATTCAGTTGATATGTTTTCAAAAAGATATTTTAATTTTTGAGCATTCTTAATTCTTTCAACATCAGTCAGTGATTCATTTTCATACAAAATAAAATTTAGATACAACATAAAATTCAAAAAGGAGCGAAAAATACGCACTTAACGTTGAGGGTCCTCCATGAATGTTGACACACGGGTGAATGACAACTGAGTCTAAAGTCAAGGGATGATGAGCTGCATCTGTTGACATGAGACAAATACTGACATCGTTTGCAGCCCCTTCTAAGTCTGCCCTCACAGAAACTTGACCAAAAGTCTCCAAATGGCACACACCACCAGATTGATCGCTCTGAGGAAAATTGAATGGTCATAATTTCGAAAAAGTACTGCACAAACAAATGTAAATTATAATGATCATTGTAAAACGTTAACTATCCTAGTATAAAATTGAAATTTAACTTGCAAATCATTTTAAGCCATGTGCATGTCCTCATCAATCAAATACATAGTATTTACATATTAATCTATAATAACAATGCTTCAAAGGGACCAGTTGAGTACTCTAAACCTCTAAGATGATCTTGAAGATTTGAGACTCCCATTCAATGATATAAAAAGGTTAAAGCACTATATATCTGCTTCAGGGAAATGGATGATGAAAAGTTACAAAGTTCCTTACAACCATCTCAGCAATATTTTACTGTAACAGGATATGCCAATTTAAATCAGTTTGATTTACGTCACGATTTAAATCAATGAAATAAAAATCACTTGATTTAAATCAAACCAATTTTCTTTCTTTATTAAAGTTCAATAATGATATTGAAAATGAAATGATCTGAAATAAGATATGTGTATATTGCAAACAAATAAGCAAAAAAAATTCTCACTAACAAGAATCCTCCCCACACAAGAAAGACCTTTTTTTTAAACTGAGAATATCTGGCTTCCTATTTTGAGAACGCTCTAGAACTAATAGTATTAAAGAGAAACAGTGGCACCAATTTGTAGAAATTGTTGGGGGGTGTAAGTAAAATATCACTAGCTTCATATATAAATGTTTTATGGAACTCTTTATTTGGTTTACATATATCATTACTGATATTATCATGCTATATTTGTATGTACATGTATAGCGTAACCTAGGGCAAAGGACATATTATACAATGTCCTTTGCCCTAGGTTACAAAAGTCTAGCTTCGCCTCTGCTCATGTTTACATGAAGTATTGTTCCTGCTGAAAGTCTGGGTACTGGCTGTCACTACAGGAACAGGGCTCATTTATTTTTAATAAGGATGTTCTGGGGATGTCATTTCATTTTGTTTTCAGCAAATGCTAGTGCTGGAAAGTAATTTACTAGTACAGTACTCAGCACAAGTAAAAAAAAATACCATTTCCAATTTGTCATCAAGTACACTAATGTGAAAAACTTAAATGCATTTCTTCAAAACATTCCTCATGGAAAATGGGATAAGGCCCATTTCTGCAGCTAGACAGGCAGACTTTGTGGTGGGAACAGTTCTTGATGTGGACAGACATAACCTATGTTCTCGTATAACAGATTAAAATCAGCATGCAACGTTATCTTACATGAGGTAATGTGTTTTCAAAAGATGCATTTAAAATACAGAAATGATTCAGACATACTTGGACACATCTCACAAATTCCATGATTTTAAAATGAATCTGTTGTTTCCCTTTGTACTCAAATGGCTTCCAGGCTGGTTGCTGTAAGAAAGTAGCAAATGTAAAGCAATTTAGATGAAACAAAAAGAAACTACCAAACGTCCTAGCTTAGCTTGAATTCAAATAAATATATTGACACTCAAAGATACGAATTTAAAGCAAATTTGCATGAATACTTTTCAATTTGTTTTCCTCTGTATTGGAACTCATCTTAAAAAAACTTAAAATGAGTTACATTTTTTAAACTTCATAAGCAATAAGTTATTATGTTTTGCATTTATGAGTAAAAATTTGATAAGATAACAAGATTTAGGATGAATGAATGAGAAAATTCAATGTCTGGCATTTATTGGGAGCGATAAAATTGTGTATTTTCTCCAAGCATAAAAGTGCTTCCAGGGAATTGAGATTTTGTAACATGTTTAATGCTGTTTTCGTCACATTAAACTTTAGTGCCTTTTATGGACTAAATGATATCAGTCATTTCAGAGCAAGTCTGAATATAATAATCAATAAGTAGGCAGTGTACATAGAATTGTTATTCCCTTAGTGGATCGAAATAGGAATTGAGTGAAAGATTGGTTGAATAGTTTTTTGGGTTTATGGCACAAGGGTCATACTTGGCCAAGCTGTGCCAAACAATGTCGAGCAAATGAACATACACACACAAAGTAAGGAAGAAATGTTTTTTTATTTGGAAGCATGTATATATGTATCCATTTGAAATAGTAAGATCAAGTAACCAATCAAATGGCTTCTCAGGCCTTTCAGATGTTATAAATAAACAAGTATTTTATTGTATTAAGAGTAGCATGATCAAAAGGTGTATTTTCAAAGTGAGAGTATTTAAGGTCACTATTGGTGCATTTCAAATAAGCATTTGTAAAAGTAAGAAACCATTTGAGAAATTCAGTTATTTTTTCATTTACACTAAACAATTAAAATGGGTATTTTCCAGATATATAAAGGTTAACAAGTTCAGTAGTTTAAAAAATTGAGAAAGTTTCAACTTCTTTTACATTAAACTTCAAGAAAATATTATTATTGAATTAAGAAATTGAAGGAAATGATTACTGCTATAAATAGAAAATACAAACTATATTTACTTAATAATTTTCTATTCTTAAAATTCAATGTACAAACTATTGGTGGTGGAGTGCAGAAAAATATCTATTCATTAATTTTGTCACAGTAAAGTTTGGAGATTACATTGTAATAGTTCAAACAAATACAACCTATATGAAAAAGGTGCTCTAACACACCAAGTAATGGTTGGCTTACTTTCTTTGGAAATTTCTGCGTGTGAAATTTGTGAAGATATGTAGCTGAAGAAATCTCGACATCTGACGGTGTTCCAAATGGCATGATTACGGTTAAGAAATTATCCAATTCCATCAAATTTGACAATCTTTGCTACAAAAAAGGGGCCACAATAGTTAATGTAAAATTACTGCTATAAATACAAAATACTGACTATATTTACTCAATTAATGTTTTTCTATTCCTAAAATTCAATGTAAATTAAATGGCAAAACTTGACAAAAAATACTAATAAAAGATTGATAAAATGTGAAGATTGTCCTTGGAGTTTTTAGGAAGGACTACAACTATCATCCTCAGAGTAAAAGTAATCATAAGTGGGAAACTCGAGTTTAAATAAACTTTTTCAAGAAATGTTTCCAATACTAACTATTTCTAAGCACTCTGACAACACTGGGTTAAGTTTATTTGAACTAGTTATTTTCCACTCATGATTAGTTTGGTCTTAATGATGGTGGGCATCAATAGCATAGCTGTGTTCAGAAGTGGTTGGTTGTTAATGGGTTTTATGGTTGCAGGGGCCGTTCCCTTACCAAATATTTCTACAGAATTCTATAAAAGTTTCTACAGAATGTGGTCAATAAAATACTATACAAGTATTTTCTATAAGCTTTATGAAGCAATCTCTATAAAATTCTATACAAGCTCATTTCTTCTGTTTAACGACTTTACTTTTATATAGAACTTCTCTATGGAGTTCTATAGAAATACATTTCTATCGAATCAGACCTTGTTTCCTCTATAGAAATCTCTAGAGATCTCCTCTATAGAAATCTTCTATAGATTTTTCTACAGAAGCGAAACTTCTGCTATACAGTCCAATAGAACTCTATAAAAGCTTTTCCATAAAGGATATTTGGCCAAGCTGCCACAAGACAGACATCATAAAAGAGATGGTAGGTAGGTATTTTTTAATTAATGTCACACTGGAGCAACACAACAGGCTATTGGTGATGGTCCAGGATCCCCAAGGGTAAGATCCGAGAACACCACATAATTTTGAACCACGGTCAGATCACAAAATAACACCTGAGCTGCACCCCACTCTCCAAACTTCCACACCATGCCAACGTGAGGACATTTGAGGCCACGACACATTTAACATGCACCAGCCCCTCATGTACATAACGGTCTTTGGTTGGATTCAAACCCTCCTGTTGCAAATCAGTTACTTTTATAACGGGGCTACCACAGCCCCGTCATAAAAGGGAAAAGAGGGATTGGGGAATGAAGTATTGGAGTGAAAGCAGAAAAAGCTCGCTTGTGTATCTCAGGAGTGTGACACCCATGTTTACTAAAGACAGTAAACCCCATAAGAAAAGATCACTAAAGGACCTCAGATCCATGTAACATACCGAAAGGAGATGTGCCCCTGAGGGCATGTGTTCAGAATTGTGAACAGTGGAAGGGGACCAAATTAAGAAGTACAATTTCTGTGACAAATTAAGATCTGGGTCTGATTACATTTTTGTGGACAATTTTAGGGCACAGTATTGGCCCATGGGAAATATATGGATATATTAGGTATTTTTAATTTAACGTCACACAGCAACACAACGGCTATTAGGGAAACATGGGGAGTCGAAGGCAGCGAGTTACAGTAAGATGTAAGGCATGTAAAAAAATGTCACCTAAAAATATTTTAAGCAAACACTTATCTACTTGACAACACAGACACTCATTACATTGCATTGTCGTGAGAATAATATATTGTAAAGTTATAACTGATCAGTCTAAAAACAAGATATTTCATACAAAACTAACTCATGCATGGTTATCCTCTCTGTATTTGTGGTTATTTTTTAATATTTGCTGGTTAATTTTATATTAATTATTAATAACAGTGAGCATTTTTGTGTCTTATGCACAATTTACTTTTCGTTTCATTTTAATAAATAGCTTTGATTCAAGTTCCAAGATGTTTTACTTCCAAACTAGCTTTTGGAAATTCTAAATTTACACACACAACTACATAAATGTTTTGGTAAAATTCTAAAATTACAGGCACAGCTACACTTGCAATTTATGATTAGTTGAGATAGTTTTTCAGAGTGCCAAAAACATTAGTCTGAAAAGAGGGCGTCAGGAAAAAAGTTTGGGATTGGATGTTAGGGTTTTATGGCACAAGGTCCAAAAGCGGACAAGCTGATCCAAAAAAAAGGTTGGGAAACAATGCTCTGTCATTTTCTGCTACACAAGGGCTAATTATGCCTCTTTCAAGTAAAGAATGTAGACACCTCATTCTAAGCATAAGCACATCTCCTTTGATGGAAGCATCTCATCACATTCCAAATGTGCTTGATAAGGGACAGATAGTGATTTGACCAGCCGAGGAAGTATGTTATGTAGTCACAGGTTAATAGAAAAACTTTCAGACTGGTGCTTATGAAAAAGAGTATTTTTACACTAAGAAACTTTTTACTAAAGCTTTACAGTCAAACCATTTGCTAAGTGAAATTTCTGTTCATGCTCCATAACAATCAGACCTTGAAAACTCAAAACATTGTCAACAATAAAGCATGCTAAGTATATCCTAAACAAAATGCTTACTTCGCTGTTAGATGATTGGCCTAAAAAATCGACTATTCCATGCAGGACTGAAAAGCCAATAGATACAGAAGGTCTGAAAAATAAAACTTAGTTTCATTGCAAAGTCAAAAAGAAATAATAGAAACAATGTGCGAAATATTAATAAATATTTTACATTTATTTGTACCTTACATTTTCAAGAGGTTTTTCTTGTCAATATTTTTATAATCTTCTACGAATGGCAAACAGCAGACAAGAAATGAGTTCTACAACAGAAATAAAAGATTTGACAGGATTATAAAAACACTGTTTCCAGCAATAAATTCTGCACATTTTAAGACATTCAATGAAATATAGGTCAACCTTTTTAATAAATGTTCGTTTCGCAAAATGTTTCTAGAACTGTTTATGAATTTCCTTCTAAAAATATCTCCAAAAATGACATTCTGTTGAACAGTTTTTTTCGATAAACCATTTCATGATTTCATTCAAATGAAATGTTTGGACATTACGAACTACCATTACATTTCTGCCATTTGTTGGAGCTGGTTACTGGAATGACATGCAATGAATTGGTTTGTTTTGTTGCTCAATTTAATTGCATAAGGGCTGATTAGACTGGATTGGATTTTGGGGTTTTATGGCACAAGGTCCAAAAGCAGACAAGCTGCGCCAGACACAAGGTAGAATGACCCAATAAAAGTATAAAATATTGAAAAATTAATAGTCTAAGACAAAGTTAAAATGTAGATTTAAAGCATGTAAAATGTATAGATGAGAATAAAAGTATTCAAATAGTTAGATGATACAAGACCATCATCGTTTGCAGCATAACTAAATAATTTAATCCACATATGCATAAAATTTTGAGTGTGAAATTTAAAAAAAATATTTGAGTCATTTTGAATTTGGAAAAAAATTAGATAAGATGTAAAAAACCAACCGAACGTAAAAATGCAAAAAGGTTTGGATGGGGATTTTTCCCAATCAAATCTAAACTCCAAAGTTTAAAATTGTACGTTAAAAAAATTTTGATGATGAGAATTAAAAGCAAAACATATAATTAAAATATGATTAACTGTAAAATCTGAAGAGCATCAAGAACAAAAAGGGGGGGCTCACGCCCAACAAGAGATGACAATGAGTAAATCCTGTGTGCCCCATGCAAAGGTGGGTCAGTTTGACAGCAGTCCCTTGCATTGGGGCAGATGGCCATGAATGAATAAATGGTTTGATGGAATGCAGTTTCTTGTTGATTTGCAGATCCCAAGACTTGCCACAATGAGGTGAAAAGTTCTTTCTGGAAATCTTGCTGATTAGACTGGGACCTTGGCTTAAAATGGATTCCAATGCAATACTAAACCTTGGCTACCAGGACAGCATGCAATGAATTGTATGACTGTAAATTACTACCCCCCCCCCCAATGCATTCTTAAGAATAGAGCTCAAAGTCAGTCTTGGTCAATTTTGGACAGCGAGAAATTGTAATAATACAGCAGTATATGATGGGTTAAAGAGCAGAAGACAAAAATGTAAATAATGTCTGTTAGGATTTCATTTATTTTTAGTATTTGTGTGCAAACTGCTACTAGTGTTGTACCTCAATAATATTTATTTATGCATGTGCACACTTCTAATATCCTAACAATCTGCTAACTATATACCAGTGAATGTATTTTAAATTATTCTTAACTGTAACTATAATATGGAATAAGTACTTTACATTTTTCAATGAAAGATATCGTTTTTCTCTACTGAGTTACTTATTTGTATAAACGGTACTTACGTATTAACCGCATGCCAGCGATTAATAGTCAAATCTGTACGTATTAACCTCATGCCAGCGATTAATCGCCAAATCTGTTGGAAGAGGTATAAGACGGAAGAACTGGAACAATCTGGTTATATTCACTGCCAAGTGAACCACAAATACAATTTCATTGATTCTGATTTTTCGCAAAACTTTTTTTAGAACCACAGTTCAGTGTTCAGTGCGTAGTTGCATTAGATACTCGTGTTTTATTTTCTGTTTTCATGTCAAAGTAAATTTTTACGTAACGCTTGATCATTACGAAATAATGCTGGAAGAATATTCCCATCCCAATGCATATTAGGGAGCATTTGTCGCGAAACATGAACGAAATAAAAAACTCATTAAAGATGGATCGACCATTTTCCCGACTGTTGGAAGGGGTATAAGATGGAACTGGAACAATCTGGTTATATTCACTGCTAAGTGAACCACAAATACAATTTCATTGATTCTGAAACTGGCACACACAGACAGAATATAGAACGCATCTTGGGAAGTGAAAAATGGCGAAATAAAAAACATCGATGAACATCTCGCCACCACCTCGAGTCCCTATCTCGCAGAGTTTATAATTTGTTTGATGTCATCCTAAGGGCAATTGCTAAACATTTTCCACCCGAAACAAAACTTGGCTGATATTTGCCAATGGCATGCGGTTAATACGTAAGTACCGTATAAACTTTTATGTGATCCATCTAAAATACTTCATGTAAAATTAATTATGTCATTGTTAAATAAACATACTACAAAAATGTCATACTTTTCAGACATTCACAAGAAATTAACACATATACAGCAATATGACAAAGCACAAATTTCTGGACACCAGCATTTTTCTGGAAACGTAGGAATTTTATCGTTTACTTGTTTCATACATATGATAATTTTTATGATTTATGATTGTTTGGGTTTTTACGGCACTAAGACCATATTTGGCCATGCTTCACCACATAAGATATACAATATCTAGTAATAACTACACAAAATAAAAATTTTACTGACACAGAAGAGAGAAATACACCCAGGGAGGAATCACGCCTGCACCGCCTACAACTTGATTGTACAGTGAGTATAGCCACTGAGCCATGACGGCCCCTTCATGATTTATGAACTGTCTAACTTTGTAAACAAAATATGAGTAAACTGTTCAATTGTTTTTAAACATGTTTAGTCAATGCTCATTAATTTTTTTCAGGCAGGATAACAATGTTCACCTCCACAGCAGTGCAATATATTAGATTACACAATTAGTATAATTTCTTTGAATCTCAAAAAATTCATGTCAAACATAAGCAGAAGCACAGTCCATGTATTAAAATTTGTTAAGTCTATACTAAAATTAATTACGTTTTATAGTTAAATTAAATAAAAATCTGACAAAGCCAGTTCTGCTTAAGTTTTTCAAGGTTGCCTGAAGAATTCTTCCACAAAAATGCAGCCCAAACGAATTTCGTGTTTAGATTAAAAAGCAATACAAAATTATCAAAATTATTTTTTATTTCCAATATACTTATATCAAGTTTTATATTTACCTTTACAAAAACTACCAATTATAACTATTTTAAGATTTTTGGATCTTCAGAACAAAGCATTTAAAACTTATGTTATACCCTATACTCTCTTTTAAACTACTTGTATAGTGCAGCTCAGCCATAAGGAGGCAGTTGGGTCACATGGTTTTGAAAGAATCTGTTAGTTAAATTAGGGGACTCATGATAATGCAGATTATGGTTCCAAGTTCATCGTTCGGTGCCAAAAGTGACAGCATTGATGAGTTGGCACGGGATAAACATCCACAGCAATTTTCATTCATGCTTCTGTGTATGGCAGCCTTCTATTAACATGCTTTCACACCCATTCAGAAATCAACTGATCCAAGTCCGACGGACTTCTCCCAGGAGTTGCATCATATTCTACTGCCTTGGTAGATGTTACATCTTGCTGTCACATGTGTTTATTATAACTGAATCAATATATATGTATTATGAGTTGCCCTGCTCTTTGGTTTGAAAGGAATTTGAGGCGAGAGCTCTCATCATTTTCTTAAACAATTTTAATTATTGTTGTGACAGTGAGCAATTTACAGATGAATTACTATTAACAAATGGAAAGAGAAACATGATCAAAGAGGTATTTGCCAGTTCCTGCGAACTCCAGTCAGTCTTTCTTCCTTGAGCTCTCGTCTCCTGCATAGGTGTCGCCACAAGTACTGGCTGGCTAATGATTGATTCCTTTCATCAAATGGCTAGCCTGCTGATGTTACTGTTGCTAGGGTCATTGATGTATCATGCAACACTTTATGATTGTGTATCCAGTGTATTACATATATACAGGGTGATTCAGAACTCATGGGATAAACTTCAAGGGGTGTTAGTGCACACTAAAAGAATCATTCTTTGTATAGCAATATCTAGTAACTTGTGCCCATGCTAGCAATGTATGGACACAAGTAATGCATTGAGGCACAAACACGAGAATTGCACAGGAAATGAAGCAAAATGTTTACTTACATCACTATTTTACAATTACTTAATCACAATAATTGCTTAAAGGTGCCACCACCAACATTAATGCAAGCTTAGCTGCATTGATGCATGGATTGGCAGACTTTTTTGCCACTAGAGTGCACTGTTTGGTTTGGCACGTTTGGACATCATTCCTTTGATGGAACCTGGCAGTTGAAAGGCGGGTTTCACAAACTTGCCACATTACCAAGCTTGCATTAAAGTTGGTGATGGTACTTTTGAGCAGTTATTGTAAAAATCATTCTAATTAGTAATTGTAAAATAATTACATTGTTGTACAAAAATTATTCTTTTAGCAAACTCTAACGCCCCTTGAATCTTGTCTCATGAGTTAAGAATCACCCTGTAATATATAGTAGCAGACTTAGTTTGTACTTTTGTGTGTTGGCTGTGTGCCAGGCATTTAATTGTGATGTCTTAAAACACTATTTTAGTCTTGAAAGAATGTTATTACTCTACAGATAATACATCCATATTTAACACTCACACCATCTATAATGTCAGGTTAAGGTTGATTTGAGTATATTCAAGTATCATTCATGATAAAAAATGAGATAACTCACCTGTGTAATGGCAACAATAGGCCAGATGACTTGCTTGTTAATGATAACTTCAGTGACAGGAAGCTGCATACTCCCACTCGCTTTATCTCTCCACTCCACATACTAAATAAATTCAAGTCTACTTTAGCATGCAAAAAACATAGAAGCAAAATAAGATAATATAAATTGGTTTCATGTTTTCCAAAGACACATTCATTCAGTTATATTCTATAGGACTGGCATTTTTAATATCTGGATATAACCAAATGGTTAGCTTAATGGCATAACCATTTTTGTCTCATAACTAATATCAGTGATACAACCAAGGGGATGGCTGAAAGCAACTGAATCAGGTTGGTTGGTTTTGGTGTTTAATGGCACTAGGGCCATATTTGGCTAAGCTGTGCCAAACACAAGACAACATCAAGTAAAAGTGTTGTGGAAGGAGGGGAAAAAGATGGATTGGGGAAAAGAGTAGTGGGATGAAAGCAGAAAAAGATCGCTTGGGTTTCCAGGGAGCGTGACCCCCATGTTTACAAAAGACAGTAAACCCCATGTGAATAGAAAATATCACTTAAGTACCTCGGGTCCATGAAGCCCCCACCCCTTTTAGCCACATCTAAAAGAGACGGAACCCTGAGAGAGCAACTGAGTCAAGAGATTGATTGTGAAGTTTAAGGGGAGGAGAGAAATTTCATTGCCCCAATGACAATTACCCCCCTGAGTATGAGTATGGCCACTTTCGCAACACCTCCCAAGAACAATTCTGGCTGCATATCTGACTAATATGCTCTCTGAGACCCATTATCTTCAGATCATAATTAAGACTTCTATTCTAAAAAATTAAGTGTACCAGATTATTTTTCTGCAATATTTTTAGACAGTAAATTGTAAGTTACACAGCTAAAATTACAGGAAGACAGTCTCAGAAACAAGCAGTCAAAGCTAAGCTTTTTGATACATTCTATTAACTTTAAACTAAGTTTAGGAAAATTTAAATTTTCATTCATGGATGTTACTTGATATGCTTTATTCAGCATTGAAATGTTTTTAAAATAAGAACATGGAACAGAATTCATCGATATTTTTAAACATGGTATTCTAAACCCAGACATCTGAATTAAGACTCATTCAGAAAACTGCAAAATTCACTAACTGAAACTTTTGGATTAAAATTAGTACATATTTTAAAACTGCCTCAATAAAATGCAGATTATTTTATATTTTTGATACTTAGATAAAATATTAAACCTGTTTTGATTCTGCTGACAGTCCAAGTTTAACCAATAAGTTGCTGCCAAATATAGACGAAGATGGAATGGGCAGGTAACTTTCTTCATATGCAGCTTTGCATCTTTTTTCTACAGTTGGAAATTTTCTGTAACAAAACAGTAATTAAATCATAAGACTAAATAATGAATTGTTATTCATACATTATAAAACAAAATATGTATCTGCATGTTACAGAAATGTTGTCAAAAGAACATGAGGAAACAGTATTTTCAGTCATGTTTTTGCTAGGATATATCACTTTGAAATGCCATGACTCTAAGCATGTTGGCATCACATGGGTCAGCAACCAGTAAAATGAATCTCCATAACTCTGATCTCCATACACAGGTTTAATTGCATGACTAATTAAAGATAGATTTCATAAGTTTGCCATGTAGTTTAGCTAACTCTGCATCTGTATTCCTTTGCACTCACATAAATGCTTTCATACAAAACTAAAAGAATCCAAGAAAAATAAAAAAATTATCCCATAAGCAGCTGAAAGCATCTACTCTAGTTTTTTAAGTGGGTATTAGAATAGCAACCAGCAATTTTGGTAATTATTAATTCTAATCATTAAGGGGTCTCAAATCATTGATGAAAAATGTAAGAGGAAACTAAACCTTTCTGGAAATAGCTTTGATAATGCTTACAGGCATCAATTTCTTTAAGCAACAAAATTTGACATGGGAAGGCAACAGATTTTCACTCATTCTCCTACACAGAGAAAATAAATATAGAGCAGCTCCAGTGAGAAGGTAGAGAAAGAGAAATTTGAAAATTTTTGGCAGCACATGTGTAAAGTACAGATTTTGGTTTACCATAACAATAATCCAAAATGTAGTGCTATGCATACAATGGTGTGAGGTATATAAGAGATCAAAATGACCAAAAACCTGACCTCAACTTGAAAATTTGTATCCTACCTTTATCAAAAAATGACACTTTTTGTCATAAAATAGTGAAATGAATTGGAAATTTATCTTTAAGCCTTATAAAATGAAATTGATTCCAATTTGACCAAATACCTGAAGCAATGATATTTAGACTTAAAACAATCTAAGGTTCAAGACAAAATGCCCAATACTTTTGTCTCATTTTATGGGTTACATTACATTTAAATTAATTTTTCTTTTGCAAAACTTTTAATTATTAAATTATTTTAATGAGACTAAGAAATATAGCTTCAATGTGGTAAAATTTTAAATCGTCATTTTTACTATATCCTTATCAAATACATGAACGGAGTAAAAAATGTGAGATGAACGAAAACTTTTGTGACCCACTGTATATCCCTGCTATAGCTTCTTATCAATCTGTTTTAACCTATTTGTCTCAAATGCATCTGTTACCTTAAAAATCTACTTGACAAATTTACAAGTAATGAAAAATATGATGTTAAAATATTGAGTTCTTGTAACGTTCAACAAATATGATATAAAATAGTATATATGTTAGGAATAATTACACAAACGCAGCTTTACCTGATAAGCAGAATATTTCCAAAATCCTCTTTCGATAAACTTAATACCCAGACACAACGCAGAGCCATGTTAAAATTTTTGGACAAAAATTCAAACAAATTTGTTAAATTTGTAAGAAAATTAATCTACATATCTAATACCTTGCCCAACTACTTTCCCAAAGAGAAAACAATACAATCCACAATTGTAAATAAACGCATGTAATGTTTTTTTTTTTTTTTAATATTCTTGTTGCCACTACACCCGAAAGTTATTAGATGTTTTCAATAAAAGTAAACAAACCAGATGGTGTGCGAATATTTCACTTCTGCTTGTTTTATTATCTTCACGTCTATGCTTACCCTATACAGATTTCTGTTACCTTCAAATGTAGTTTACGATCGTTTTTGTAACATTTGTCGTTTAATCTAGAAAAAGGTGTTGCTCAATCCTTTCATTTTCATTTCTGAATTTATCCTCACTTATATTTAGATTACCGCCGATTAAAAAAACTTGACAGGAAAGGGGGGGGTATTTCAATTAACGTCACACTGGAGCAACACAACGGGCTATTGGTGACGGTCCGGGATCAATCCCAAAGGGAAAGATCCGAGGACAACACCACGCAATTTTGAACCACGGTCAGATGACGAGGCAACACCTGAGCTGGCACCCCACTCTCCAAACTTCCACACCACACCAACGTGAGGACATTTGAGGCCACGACAGATTTAACGTGCACCAGCCCCCTTTGTACACGACGGTGTTTGGCTGGATTCGAACTCGCAACCCTTCGGTTGCTAGTTGACAGGAAAGTATCTCTCAGATTACTAAATGACTATGAGAGAAATACATATCAAATTTGTTTGAAAATGAATCATTTTCTCTCTAAGACATCAACTGATCATGGTTCAAAATTGCGTGGTGTTGTCCTCGATTTTTTCCCTTCGGGGATGATCCCGGACCGTCGCCAATAGCCCGTTGTGTAGCTCCAGCGTGACGCTAATTAAAATATATACCTACCCATAAGGGGAGTGTTACCGGTGTCCAAAAACAAAGGTGGGCGGGAAATGGGAAAAAGTTGTATTGCAATGTCTGTGTTTTAAATATTTTTATTAGTAACAAAGCTTTATAAGAAATTTACAAAAGAAAATATATAATTTTTTTACATTTATGCAAGTTAAAAATTGAGTAATTGGAGTACATATTTCGACTATTTCTTTCGGGATCCGCCATCTAATTTGGGACTTGAGCTTGTTTCTGATTCAGTATTGTGGTATTTTGTTCCGGGGGGGGGGGGTATTTCAATTAACGTCACACTGGAGCAACACAACGGGCTATTGGTGACGGTCCGGGATCAATCCCAAAGGGAAAGATCCGAGGACAACACCACGTAATTTTGAACCACGGTCAGATGACGAGGCAACACCTGAGCTGGCACCCCACTCTCCAAACTTCCACACCACGCCAAATTTTGTTCCGGAATGAAGACGTGGGCCTGTTTCGAATATGCGAGACAAGTTCGCACAACGCATTAATTTCCCCCTCGTTTTGTTGAAATAATTGCACTGTAATAAAGCATCACTGAAGAGAGCCCTAATAAATGATGATGTATAAATGGAACTCAAACAGGGCATATCTATTAATGGAAAACAATTCCCTTACTATCTATTGCTGGATTGAGCTAAGGTAAGCAAAAATAATGTGGAAGAATATAAGGAAATTCCCCTCTGCAAGACTTATAAAAATGCTTTTCCCATACCAATGCTGGGCAGCGGTAGCCCGGTTGGAAGAGTAACGGATTAGCAACCGGTTGGTTGGTTTGGGGGTTTTATGGCGCCATATTTGGCCATGCTGCGCCAGACATACAACATCAAGTAATAGACACAATGAAAGTTTAACTGACACAGAAGAGAGAAATACACCCAGGGAGGAATGCTCCTGACAGAAATCGAACCAGCGCCGCATACAACTCGAAGGTTGCTAGAGCAGTGGGCATACCCACTTGAGCCACGGCGGCCCCGATTAGCAACCTGAGGGTTGCGAGTTCGAATTCAAGACCGTCGTATACAAAGGGGTTGGAGCACGATAAATCCGTCGTGGCCTCATATGTCCTCACGTTGGCGTGGTGTGCAACTTTGGAGATTGAGGTGCCAACTCGGGTGTCGCCTCGTCATGTGATCGTGGTTCAAAATGACGTGGTGTCCTCGGGTCTTTCCTTTTGGGATTGATCCCGGACTGCCGCAAATAGCCCGTTGTGTTACTTCACTACGACGTTGATTAAAACACCTACCCATATCAATGCTAAAAAAGGCATATCTAGTTAAACTATGTAAACAGAAAGTTGTACCGCTTGAATTGCATCCATGGGTTGAAAGCCCCAAAACAGTTAAAGACCTATTGGGGGGGTATTTCCATTAACGTCACACTAGAGCTACACAATGGGCTATTGGTGACGGTCCGGGATCAATCCCAAAGGGAAAGATCCGAGGACAACACCACGTAATTTTGAACCACGGTCAGATGACGAGGCAACACCTGAGCTGGCACCCCACTCTCCAAATTTCCACACCACGCCAACGTGAGGACATTTGAGGCCACGACAGATTTAACGTGCACCAGCCCCCTTTGTACACGACAAAGACCTATTGCGAGAACATTTCCAAGAAGTGAAATGCCAGAACGAAATATTTATCAAAAGGAAAACTTTTCTTTTTTTTCAATCATAGTATTTCAATAACAAATCATTATCGTCTGTTCGTTAGCAGTCATGTTAAAACTCATTAAAATATTTTCATTTTTTAAAAAACTGATATTCTAATTGACTACGAAAACTACTTTCATAACTTAATATTTGAAAAAATAAAACACCATCAAAATATGTGTTCATAATTTTATTTTTTGACCTAAGAAACCAGGTCTTTAAACGGCTGTATTGTAAAATTAGATTTTTGTCAGTGTTTCTGCTCCACGATGTCGATATATCATTATCGCGATGTCCAAAATAGCAATATTAAATCATTTTACAATATAGTGACATTCTAGTGTTTCTATAGTGATATTCTATAGAAGTTGAAGTTTTGAAAGATTCGTTACCGAAAAACAAAGCTATTGTGACTGGTTGGTTGATTTGGGTTTAATGGCGCAAGGTCCAAAATTGGACAAGCTGCGCCAAACACAAGACAGAATATAGCCCAATAAAAGCGCAGAACATTTAAAAATGAGGTCCAAGACAAAGATAAAAGGTAAATTTAAAACGTGTAGATGAGAATAAATATATTTAAATACTTGCGATATATCTTCCAATTTTTGTCCATACTGCTAGTGTCAAAAAGGTTTCCTGCAGACCAAGACATACAGGATGGCAACAATCAGTCTCCACATTCTCAACATGGTTACCGGCAGCCCTTTGCAATTTCAAAATATCATTTTAACCATTACGATATTCTTTCAGATATTTTGCGTTTGTGCCTACTCTTAATTTTGGTGGAGATATCGAATCCGGGGCACTAGCGATTTATCGCCAAACATGGTAACCTTGATGTTTTGATTCAGCTTTATGGCAACCCTATGCAAAAGGTTTTTCGCGTAAGAAAGTCCACGTTTTTTTTTAATGAACATACTGGCTTTGGACGCCATCTTGATTTGGCGACAAACATGCCCCGGATTCTACATCTTTACCGAAACTTGCAACCTTTTCACCATTTGCTGTATAAAAATGTATTCAGTCTGCTACTGGCGAACCAAAAGCAATAAAGAAATTGTGGTCTGGTGATCTTTTCATAGAAACTGTATCTGCATATCAATCTGAGCAACTAATGAAATTAAACCAAATTGGCGAACTAAAAGTTAATGTAACTCCACACAGAACTCTAAATTCTAATCGTAGAGTTATATCTGAATCTGATCTTTTAATGTATCTAAACAGGAGTTTATCGAATTGAAATCTCAGCATGTTTGTTCAGCCAAACGCATCTGCCTCAGACGAGATGCTAAAAGTATTAACACAAAACATGTAATATTAACATTCGACATGCCTACATCCATTAAAGCAGGATACTTAAATTGCAGCGTTAGACCATTCATTCCAAACCCTCAAAGATGCTTTCAGTGTCAGAGGTTTGGACATTCCCAGGCTTCATGCCGATCACCTGCAATTTGTGCCAGATGTTCAAAACTCGAACATGGCGAAAACTGCACTGATGAACCTGTATGCTTTAATTGTAAGGGAAATCATCCTACTTACTCCAGGTCTTGTCCTCAATGGAAAAAATAAATCCAAAGCATTAAGATAAAACAAGATTTCATATCTCGAAGCAAAAAACTAGTAGAAAGTCAGACACCAAGAGCAAATATTTCATACACATCTAATTAAAACGATGAAATCCGTTGCTGTCCAAACAGATACCATTCCCAATAAAGAAATTGAAAAATCCGTTGCTGTCCAAACAGATACCATTCCCAATAAAGAAATTGAAAAATTCGTTGCTGTCCAACCAGATACCATTCCCAATGAAGAAATTAAAAATGCAATTGTACAAAAGAAAGAAACAATCGTCCAAGAAAAAGATGCAACCATTAAAAAATCAACGAAAACAAACATTATCATAACACCTTATGTTGAACTTAAACACACTTCTAAAACAAAATCACAAATGAAATTAGATGCTACAAAATCTAATTGAATCAATGAAAATACTGGGAGACCTATTCTTCATCTGACTCATCTAGTAAGAAAATGGAAATAGACAAAAATTAAGGTAAAGATGTAGAATCCGGGGCATGTTTGTCGCCAAATCAAGATGGCGTCCAAAGCCAGTTTGTTCATTAAAAAAAACGTGGACTTTCTTACGCGAAAAACCTTTTGCATAGGGTTGCCATAAAGCTGAATCAAAACACCAAGGTTACCATATTTGGCGATAAATCGCTAGTGCCCCGGATTCGACATCTCCACCCAAGTTTCCCTTCAGGGTTATTGATAATTAAAAATTTAGGTGTTACAAAATTAATATTGTTAGAGGGATTTAAGCCTCCTCTAGGGCACAAAGAAATTTTTGGATCCATAGATTGAATATTTAACTTCTTCATGGTAGACCCACACCACGGAATCCAACAAGGGGAAGTGGTTACTGGCTCTGGAACATTCCAGCCTCAGCACACACTTCAAGATACCACCATGATATAGTGCTACAATATCGGGATGTGGATCCGCCGGTTCACCCAGAGCATCCCTAGCTGCAGCACTAACCCCAAAAACATGACCAGTGAAGTCCAGCACGACAGAGGGGCTAAGCACTCTGAAGTGGTGAAAACCAGATAACTTAAGTGACCGATTGACCAGCCGATTTCAAAGCAAAAGTGTTCATAATTACAATGTTACTCTTACGAATTTAGGTGAAAGCAATTAAATTCGTATGATTGAAAACAATTAAAGTCAAGATAAAAGTAACACAATTTTTGTTCTGCTAATTTCATGAAGATGTTATTTTTATCATTTAAAAAAATCAAAAATAAAATTTTAGAATTCCAGCTTGCCTACCTTTAAGTTATAACCAATCGTGTGAAGACATGACTTCTTTCAAAGTTGAGCTAATTTGCACTTAAATCACAAACCGATTTTATATCCTCCACTAAGCAGCATGCAAAAATCTCAAATTTTAACTGCATGTGTAAACAGCGCGAGTATAAGATCATTTCACACGAGAAATACAACCAATTGGTGAAGGATTGCCATTTGGCAAACTTTATGAAACATTTCTAAATTCCAATGAGTTAAAAAATATATTAATAAAGTTTGCCAAGTTGCAGCCATACCCAGATTTAAACGAAAACAGGGTTACTGGAAATAGATGTAATACATAGCAGATTCAATCATCCAAGTGAACCGCGGTAAAGAGCTTCCCAGAAAGAGGGGCGTCCTTCTAAGTGGCGTCACTTGGCTTGCTTTTCAAATACAATTTCAACACTTCACCGACAAATATTCCAAATATAGTTGATTGGCAATTAGATTAAACGCCAAACAGCAAGAAACTACATTTTAAGGTAACTCCGATATGCAGTATAAGAGCATTTGGTGGATAGGTATTTCAATAACGTCACACTGAAGCAACACACAACGGGCTATTGGCGACAATCCAAGATCAAATTCTCGCGAAGGGTAATATCAGAGAACAATACTACGGTTAAATGACGAGATAACATCTGAGCTGGCAACCCTCTCAAAATCAAGAGATTTAACGTGCACCAATTCCTTTGTACACGAGCGAGCATTTGGATAAAGTAAATTCTGACCATCTGGTTTTACTGAAAACCCCTCAAAAAAGAATTTTAAACATTGATTCTTTTAACTTTTACAAGTGTCAATTTAATGGATTAATTCGATGGGTCACCAGTCTTTACTAGTGTACCCTCTACAAGAAATTTCTCGCAACCTATTGGAACAAGATGTAGATTGTTCTAGAACCAGGAACCTTTTTCATGTCGGAAGTCTTAATTTAGCTCTAATCAAATAAGGCTGCATTCAAGAAACGACAATTAGATACTTAATGTACATTTTTGTTAGTTCAAATGTAATTAACGTTTCAAAAAATTAAAACTAGTTAATTTTAATGTTAACTAATATTTTAATGACTTTCTTGCGACTTTTTATTGGAAAGAATTTGAATATTGGGTTGGAACATGGAGATCTGCATTTTCAGATAGTATTCGTCATTTGTGACACATTAAGGGAGTCTTAATAATTTGGGTGATAATTTTAATTAACGTCACTGGAGCAACACAACGGGCTATTGGCGACGGTCCGGGATCAAACCCGAAGGGAAAGATCCAAGGATGATGCAAGATTTGTAGCAATGTGCTTGAAAAGGAAGATAGCACTTATCAGGCATGTTACCAAAGGCTCAAGTATTCTACTTTAAAATTTAGATGCAGCCAAAAGGATGGATGCACTTATGGGCCGAGAAGGAATTTTGGATAGAAAAAATTGTAAATGTGTTTTCTAAACAAATTTGTATTCCATCACCGATTGTGTGCAAGAGATTTTTAAATACTCTGCCTATTTTTTCACATGGACACAATATGGGAATGCCATGCCATAGTGGGAATAAATCTGATTTTAATAAATTTTGCTGCAAGAGTGCACTTGTGTATGATTCTAAAGCTGTTTGAGTAAGAAATCTTGGATAACCCAGAGCACAAGCAGAGATTGGGGAAAAACAAGTCATGTCAGTGAAGAAAATTTAAAAGCAATCTGACTGAATAATTTCAATCAAAATAGATTAACTGATTTTTTTAAACCAACTGACAGCGTAAGGCACTCACAGAATCCTCCAATTCAATTACATAAAGGATAAGGCTACCAATTCAATGCAAAACAAATTTATTATGTACACAAGTTCTTTTCACAACAAATGCCAGTCAATCAAAATTAAGAAATATTTACAATTTCATTCATTCACTGCATGTACTGAAAAAACAATGACATGTTATAAATGTTGCAGATATATATAAAAGAATGCATAGATATGAATGTTTACATGTCTCTTCAAGGGAAAATTTCAAACGAAACAAAGTAATTTTTACATATCAATCCAAACTATTTCTATTGGTTGTTTCATGGAACTGATTTATCCACTTTGTATAACACATAAATGCAGTTCACTGCTTTACATCAAACAATGTCCTCATACACCAACGAATATTCATTAGGAACTGAATATTGCTTTACAAGGAGATAAAATTAACCTCTAGAAAACACAAAGGGAAAAGTCATTTTAAAAATAAAAAAATTTAAGAATAAAAATCAGATTATTATGCAATTTTAATAAATGATTGCATGAAATCATCATAAACAATGAATTTTTAAGTACCAATTTATCTATGTATGGGTCTTAATTCAAAAATGTCTACTGAGCAAGAATTTCTGAAATGAAGCCTACATTTGATCAAAATGCTCAAGAATAAACCTAGAATGGGCTTTCTCAAGCAGCCTATAACTATTTTACAAAATAGCATTGGATTCAGAATGAGTACAACCAGCAAAGTAATTTAAACTTTATGGAAAATGAAGTCAAAGCAAAATGATTGAAAATGTATCACATGTAATAGACTAGAATGAGAAGTGATCAATCATGTTTATATTTTAAGTATTTGTACTTTCCTGTCGCTAGTTTAATATTTGTACTAAGTTGCATGCTATAGAAAAAAGTAAGCATGGTAAATGAAATGAGATAACTCAACAAAAAGGCTAGGTCAACTTTTATTGCGCAAGGTCCATATTTGGCCATGCTGCGCTAAACTCAAGACTGTCAAGTAATAGTCAACAGAATAATACATAAAATTAAAGCTCACAATTCAGTACTTTCAGGTTTTTTTTTATGACAGCACATAAATTAAATGCTGAAACCAAAAAACTTTGCTTATAATTGGTAGATTAACTTTACAAAATTAATTTGCAGGTACAATGAGATCAATTTTGATTCTTTCAATGTTTAACAGATCATTGTATTAAATGTAGCTGTAAAGGAGAATGTTCTTTTCCCGAACATCAAATGAAGCAATTACTTGATGTACTGTAATGCATTGATACAATTAGCATATACCATCAATAAGGAAACACCTTTCGGTAACCAACATTTCACAATATGCATTGCTGGAAACACCATAAATATCAGGACTTATTTCACTTTTGATAAAAGGTCTTCAGAAAGTTATTTTTAAGGAGACACTCAAGTCTCCTTATATTCTAAGTTAGAAAGGAGACTTGAATAGCAGAGAATTGGGTTCACCCTACCAAGAACATAGCTTTGTAATTAACATTTCAAATAATTCTTCACTAGATGAACATTGACAAAATTATATTGGTGAAAAGTTGTTTCCAGAGTGATAAATCTAGCTTCCTATCATTTACATGCCAATTTATTTTAGTACACTGCAATCCAGTTTTTCATCTCTGCATAGATTGGTAAGATTTTGAATCGCATCTTGGTTTATCAGCAAAGTAATTAATTGTCAATTCAAATGATACATACCAGCAACCAGACATACTAGATAAAACATGAAAGTTTCACATAAAGGGACAGTTCTAACTTTCATCATTGAAATATACAAATAAGACATACAAACCAAAATTTAACAGTTCATCCTTTATTTTTCCTGTTCATTTGTATTGCACACATAAATCAGTTTTCTCTGAACATATATTTATCATACTTCCGAAATTTTTTTTACATACAATTGATGCAAATTTAAACTTGCAGCACATGAAGCAGTCGAGCATTCATGTAAATCTTATCAAGAGCACATGGGATCCAATGAACGAGATGAGATGTCAGTTGCACTTCAGTATTCCTGGACTTCATTATCACAAGGACTTTTTCATAGGAAGCAATACAGGGAATGCTTGCATAAAGTGGTATACCAAAAGGCTATTGTACTTTATTTGTTGGTACACTGGGAACATCCACCTCAGGACAAAATTGATGACCACAACTTTCATCCACATTTATTTAGTCATGCTTCTCAAGAGTTACAAGTGATACTAAAATGCACCGCTCACTCAACACAGGTGCATCATTGATTTGAGTGCTTCTTTCAATGTTTAGCACACAGCAGAATAAAAATGAAGCACGACATTGTTACACTACTTATGTAATTCATTTTTTTAAGCTGGAGTTCCAGACAACAGTAGATGAACTTGGGAACATTACTAACACAACTGAATCAAGGAAACATGATCGGAGCAGATAATCCAATATTCTCTAACTACTGTGGTTTTGTTGACTGTCCTGCATGCTGTCGACCTGTATTTGCGATATTAACCTAACTGATAGGTCAATATAATGTTATTTAGGCAATCTGTCCACTGTAAAAGTATCTCACCGGTCGATAGAGCCGAATGCTTTCTTCCACCTTTGAATCAAGTGTCTTGATGCATGCAGTATTTGTAACATTCCAAGCAATTAGTGTTATACCAAACGATTTTATATTCTTCAATCCTGAAAAACATCCAGTGCAGGTTAAAATTAGGGGATGTTTTCTACCACCTTTGAAACAATAGGTCTTGTAGCTTGAAAAATAATGGTCACTCATTGCAGTATAATTGTCAGAACCCAAACAGGTAAAGGTGTTCCCATTTGGAAATAAACACAAACTGGCGTTCCAATGTAATTAAACTCATTCACTGAGAGATTATATGAAAATGATTTCTTTTAAAATCTTAAAAACATGAGGTCTGTAAGGTTTTCTTTCTTGCACGACAATTGCCTTTTCGTTTCATCAGACGAGTTAAATGCTGTTTCGTTTTCGACGAGCAATTAATTTGCTCTTCAATCCACTGCATCAACATTTGTCATGAATACTGTGAGCAAATAATGCATCAAAAAGTTATCTTCTGAAATCTCTTATAACAGAAAATTATTCAGTGTAAGCAAAAATCCCAAAATGTCTCATTCACAAACAGGTGTCATCTTGTTCACAAACAGGAGATGCTGAACTAGGTGGGTGATCAATTAAGCATACTGGAATATAGAAGTGCAACAAAATAAAACTAATCAACTGTATATGTACTTGCAACTCAAGCACTCAAGAAAATTTTCTTGCAGAGGAATTTACAATCATTTCATGAGCAGTTGGACAAGGTCAAATATTGAACGAAATCAGCCAATATTTTTTAAAAGGGACTCAATAATTACAGCAACTTGTGAAAGTTCAATTTTCCCCAAACCAGACTTTCCATCACTAGTAAAAACAATTTCATAAAATGTGCGCTTCAGGTCAAAAACAAGTGTCAAGTACTTTACACAATGGTTCAGTTTAGGTAGAAGTTCAATCACTTGAGCTGTAGTCTTTATATTATATATCTTGCAAGAAATGATAAATGGAAAAGCAAAGCAGAATATCTTGATGAAAAATAAAATATATCACCTTTTCATACGAAATACCTTACCACACTGGTAATACATCTATGCGAAATACCTTACCACACTGGTAAGACACTAAAGTTTATAACTCACCAATACGAGAACAGGCAATCAACAAATATACATGATGGAAATTCCAGATGTAGAACAGGTACTTCTGCATAAGCTCGATTTCATTTATTAGTTAAAGTGAAAAATAGGTTTAAATCTTAGAGCTGTTAATGCACTTTAAAGGCATGCTGACTTTGTTTTTAAGACACATTGCATCTTGGAACTGCATTAATTTGGTAGGTATTTGAATTATGTCGCACTGGAGCAATGCAAAGGGCTATTTTGCATTTGGATACAACATTTCACAACTAAAAATGCCCTGGACATAATATAGTAACTCGAAATATTTTTTTTTCTTCTGTAGATGCATCAATATTTACAAACGGTAAACAATTGTAATTTACAAGTTTCACTGGCCATGTCACAAGGTAGATAATTGTACAGATGAAATAGGCACTTTGAAAGAACTTCATTTTTTGTAATTGGAAATACATCTAGTTATGATACAGGAATTGAGACATTTCTGCAAGACAATCAAACTTGTTCTCAGGTGAACAAAATCTTACATGGGATCAGTACATTCAGAGTACAAATCACAAAATACCAATTTGTAGTCTTTTAGTAACTCAACGTAAATTATAAAAGCAAGATTTTTTCTTTCCAAGTTAGTTGTCATATGAATTTATATTTTTCATAAAACATTGATAGCCTTTAAAAAACTTAAACTACAACAGCTAAGTTGCTTGCTCAGTAAGCAAAAATTTACCATAATCTAAAAGTTTGTACAAGTTAAAGAAACAATCAGACAAAACAATAATGTAATGTGCAAAACATGGCATACTTTACTTCATCTATTAAGATGAACAACAAAAATATTGAGTACAAACTTTAACGCTCTTTCAAATCAATGAAACATATATACAGAAAATATAAAAAATATTTGCTATCTATTAACAAATGTTTAATTCAGTTTGAAAGATACTCGCACACTAGATTAAACACTATTTTGTACATGTAAATTCCCACACACACATGGAGTATACCAATTTCAGTGTTTGTAAAAAATAAATTGCAAGTGTGCATGAGATATTGGTGCAATGACCTGCAACAAAAGGAATCACAACCACCCAACTCAAACCAAGATCATTAACTGTCAAGAAACTGTTCAATTTCCAGCAGAATGTCATCACCACCAGCAGACTCTGTGTAGTCTATCTCTTCCACGTTCATGTCTGCTTCAATCAGAAAGTTGTCAAACTCTTCCACAGATAGAGATTTGCTTCTGGGCTTTTCCTCTTCGGTTGGGGCAGAGAGTGTCTTGTGGTCGTCTTCCATGGTAGTGGAAGAAATGGAGCAGTCTTCATTTGATGTTTCCATTTCAGCTTCTTTGGGCTCCGAAGGAGTTTCTTGGAGACTTGATTCTAAAACGTCACTGGGGACTATTGATGAATCAACATCATTGAAAGGTTTGGCCACAATAATTGTCTCAGGAGATTTAGTCAATGGTGGCCGTCGAAGGAATGGCCGCAAACCAGTAACTTGCCTAAAAAAGACAACATTTATTAAGAATAAAGGTCACACACAACATTCTTCATACCCGAAGAAAAAATGAAATACATTTTAAAATAAGTGAATATCTTGTTAAATGAAATAAAAGGCTTAGATAAAAAATGCAAACCTAGGTTGGTTAAGATTTAATGTCGCAAGATCCAATAACAGACAAGCTGTGCCAAATGCAAGTGGCCAAACAAAATTATATATTAAAATTTAAGAGCACACAACCAAATTAACATATAAACAGTTGATTAGTGAACATAAAAATGAATGTGATAAAAAGTAGTATTAAAAAACAAAAACTTGAATGCAACATTCAAGTTCTATAAAAATCACATCGTTTGTCTTAAGAGTTAAAATTAAATAAGAAAACAATTTAAAAGTTAGGGTGAGAAATTTCCACCCATATGAAATTGTTAAAAATGAAATAAAAGTTAAAATATAAAACAAACTTAGGACTGTTGATAGCTAATGTCTGCTAGTCAGTGCTGCAGTATGTACTACAGTCCAAGATCTATTTAACAAATAGCATCTTTTAATAGCAAAGTTATCTGAATCAAACTGTTCTTTTCATATAAACACTTTAACAATTTTATTCCCACAAAATCTTGGACATTGCCAAACTTCCTTCTATAAAAACTTAATCTTTTAAGAACATAACTTACACTTTTCATCGACAATCTTACGCCTGCCTTTTGGAAAATTTAGCCCTCTAAATTTTTTCGAAAACAGGTTAAAATTCAAATAATTTTCTCTAGGATAGTCCAGTGTTAATAGATATAAGACCAGAAAAATACAAATGGCAAGCTATATATTGTACAACAGATATATACAACTCAAAGTTAAAATATTAAAATGATCGAAGAAATTAACCTTGAATGATACTTGAATTTTATGTATTGCTCATACATTTTCGAAACAAAACTTATGAAAATGCACAATAAATAAAAATGACAATTGACTTTTAGTAAATATAAAAACATTAGAATAAAATTTTGTAGGTTAAAAATATTGGAATATTCTGTGGTAAACAAATATTTGTCCAAAATATATATCAGAAAATAATAATTCTTTATTATTTTTCCAGGATATGCAGATTTACATCAGCTTGATTTAAAAATCAAGTGACTTTTATTTTAAAAAATCATTGATTTAAATCAAATTTTTAAATTTCCTTCTCCTTTCTTCCAATGTTTATAAAAATTGAAAATGAAATAACTATGAACAAGATGCATGTTATTTCATTCAAATTCGTTAAGAACTTTCCCTGTGCTCAGTTCACCTCCAAAATTATACTGAAAATCATCCTCCCTTTGAAGACACTAAATAATAGTATTTATCGATTGGAATCATAATTACCAAACAAGTATGTATTTCCCTCTTGAGTTATTGAGCAACATGCCTTACTGACAAACCAGTTCATAAAAACATGGGTTTTAAACATTCCGTGTGGCTATAAATTGCATATGGCCTATTCTGAACAGTCTTTTTCTGATGGGTGTGTTCTAAATATATTTACTTGCATACACAAATATGAAAATTGTGGCAACTTGCATTATTTTTTAAATTTTCTTCTATTTACTATTGTAGTCTGAAAAAATAATATTTGAATTTTGCACAGAAATCTTTAAAATTGGAAATTAAAAAAAATTCATTTTGTTGTGTAATGTTGGATAATTTTTATTTAAATTTTATGCATTGATCCGTAGGAATTCTTTACACTGCTAGCACAATTATTCTGTATTTATGGAATTGAAATTTGGAACGTAAAAGTTAATTCACCCATCTGATAATAGAGTTGACAAAATAGGTTATGGATTGAAGCAGAAAGTTTTTTAATGATTATGATTGCAATGCATTTTTTCTCTGAGCACTCTGCCTGGCAGGTTTCAGAACATTTCGAGTAATTTGATTATGGCCTTGTTTATGCAAATAAATCCCAATGTCAGTTGTGATTTTTTAAATTATTGTATAAAATGGAATACATTTTTTGGTATTCCATTCATGGTGAATGTCAGGGATCAATCCCAAAGGGGAAGATTAGAGGACACCTCATCATTTGAAACACGGTCAGATGATGAGGTCAACACCTGAGCTGGTACCCCACTCTCCAAACCTCCGCACCATAACAACATATTTAACATGCACCAGCCCCCACATACACAAGTTGTTTCCCTCTATTGCATTAAAAAAATGAATACGAATGCAAAACAATTGTGTGTGTGTGTGTGTCAAGTGTATCAATGCACAATCCTCTAGCTTCGTTTCAACTTCTAACTTCGTTTTGTAAACAAACTTTGAGCAGTGATCTTGGAATGAAGGTGAAATAATATATGCATCATCTTAGCAAAAATAGGACTTTTTAAAAATGTCCTAAGCAAATATTAAGACTATTTAAGGGCCGCTGAAAGACTAAAACAAAATCTGATCTTTTAAAGGACCATGGAAACACTAGATTAGTCACTGCATTCATAATTATGTAATTCAATATAGCAGCAGTACATATAGTGCCTAAAACGTTTATGCAACAGTAGTTTAATATACATTCTGCATGATCTTGCAACTTTATCAAATAGAAGTTGGACTGTTTTTAATGAAGGAAACAATCACGTGTACAAATTCATAAGAATTACATTTAAATACAACAAGATTTAATAGATATCTTAAAAAAAACAACAACACAAAAGCAGAAGCATTTAGGGCAAAGAGAAATGACATGTAAACTGTCTAATACGCATAAGTGTAATTGCAATTTACAATACTTCAAATGGAACAAACAAGATTTGAAAAATAACATTACTTTTCAGGAGCATTAATTCCATTCAACAATACGCTTTTATTCTTAGATTCTTCTGTATCTCTCTTCTGCATTTTATTTTTTATTTCTAGTTCAGTATCTTCAGTAACTTTTCTTTTTCCTAAACATAAATTTTTCCATTTAATAAACAGAAAATTCATTGAAAAACTGATCTGTCAAAATTATTACCAGTTTAATTTTTCTTGTGATTTCTTTAATGCTAATAAAATATTCAAAAATCCATACATTTTAATATTAACATGTTACAGTTTTGTTTTGAACACCACAATGAACATGTTTAAAATATCTAAAACATAATTCTAAGAGTAAATTAAAAATAGTTTCCAATTCAAACTATAGAAAAGTCAATTGTAAACAACCTCACCTCAACACACTGAATTTTTTTTTATTGAACACTTAAGGTTTTATGAACAATGATCATAACAGAAAACTGTTTTCATACATTGACAGGGCTGCTACAGCCAAAGTTAGTAGTAGCATAAATTCTTAAAAATAATCTTTTCTAAAACCTTATTTTAGTTGCAGTTTTCGTTGCAGACAGACAATGAAAAATGTCAGTACACACAAAATGTGCTAATTAAGAGTGGAACAGTTTTCAAGTTCACTTAAGTTAAAAGAATTGGAAATGTTTCAAAATTTAATAAATTACAAAACAAATTTATAAAATGATCATTCTTATGAATCAAAATATCCACTGAATTTTTTTGTGGGAAATTAAACTGATAAATGGAGGTCTGACTGTACTATTTATTTATAAGGTAGACAGTATTATAAAGGGACTTTAACAAAATGATTATTTCATAGATATGTTGACAGCATTATATACATTAAAAAACTGCTTCTAATTGGTTTTAACTTTTTTCAATTATTCAATCGCGAGGAAAAAAAGCCCATTCATAGGGCATTAATGGGTCGATTCTGCTTTAAAATTGTTTTGCAATGCGAGGTATTAAAAGACAGTGATACAAATTGCAAGTACAGATCTTAATGGATGGACCAGGTGAGCTTAGTTCTTTAATGTGCAAAAAAATCTGATTTCTTCAATAATCTCCTTAGTACAGTGCAACTTGGATAAAACGAACGTCTCTAATTCGAAATTGTCGTTAATTCAAAGATTTCTCTTAGTCCCTTGAACTTCTCATTAAATCAATGTTAAAAAATCCTGGATAATTCGAAGTTTATATATATATATATATATACAAGTACAGTACATGTAAAGTTAAGTAAGCTACAGTACATGTAATATGTACTGTGACGAATTAATCCAAATTTTTTATGGACATTAAAAAAAATAACATTTATTTTTACATACAAAACATGGGTTGACAATGGATGCGCGAAACAAAATGCTTAATTTCATATTAAATTTTATCCGAATTGCTACGAAGACGTCTCAACTAGACGGAGTCCGTGAGCTAACTGTTTTTTATCCTCTTCACATGCGCAAGCGCAGTAGTGAAGGACTCTTAACAGGAAACTTCTGGTCTGCAGCCCGCCATCCTAGACTCTTGGGCGCTAAGATGTCACAGTACTGTAGCTTACGTAATGTAAATCTTATTTTGTTTACATACATATAATGTTTGTCTTTCATACCATGATCTTTCTGAATAAATATTTACTTATTGACAGAATAATCTTTTCAAGCATTCAGTGAACTTGAAATTAAAGTTGAAAGATGTAACTTTTTTTAATTCAAAGTTTTGGATAATTCGAATTTTTTTAGTGGTCCCTTCAGCTTCGAATTATCCAAGTTGCACTGTACAAGAAGTGTAATATTGCATCTTTGAATAACTCCGTGTGGATAATATATTATGTAGCTTTATTTCAGTGCTCACTAAAAGGGTTAAGAACCACTGCTTTAATTTATTACTTACATTCCTGCTTAAATACACAACGAAGATTAAAAAATAAAAAAACATAAAATGAAGATTTCCTTCATACATCCATTTCTTACCAATGTTAAAATGTGATGAAAGAGAAATGGTAAAAATTTTAAGTATCAACACATGAGAATACATCTGGTAAAAGATGTTTGCAGAGTGTAGAGTGATATATTTTTGACTAAACATCTAGTGTCTAATCATTAAATGGAGTTAAATATCGATTATTATATATTTTATAATACACTGCTGGCCACCCAAATTGCAACACCAAGAAAGACAAGAGATATCACAACAAAATTTATTTTGTAGATAACATGTTGACCAAGTATCAAATGATTAAATTTATAGACTTCTGTGAAGTGTGGTTCCTGCCAAAATCAGTAGCCAGAGTAGCCGCCATTGTTGGAGATCACCGCTGCCACATGCCTCGGCATTGATTCAAAGAGACTTTGGATGTGTTTTTGGGGTACAGCAGACCAAGCAGCTTCCACACGTTGCCAAAGTTGATCTGGTGTGGCAGCTGGGGATGTATTCTGGGTCAATCGTTTAGCAACCATGGACCACATGTTTTCTATCGGCGAAAGATCCGGAGAGCGAGCTGGCCAGGGAAGCAATGCAATCTGGCGATTGACGAAGAACCCTTGGACAATGCGTGCCACGTGTGGTCGCGCATTATCCTGTTGAAATATGGCTGTGGGCAAGCCCTGAAGGTAAGGAAGGACAACTGGCTCCAACACCTCGGAGATGTAGCGCTGGCTGTTTAAAGTACCGGCAATGCGTACTAGAGGAGTGCGAGAGTGATATCCAATACCGCCCCATACCATAATACCCGGTGCAGGACCAGTGTGGCGGTGCATAACGCAGCTGTTCAGCATCCTCTCTCCACGGTGTCTCCAGACTCGAATCCGACCATCGTGGTGTTGCAGACAGAAGCGTGACTCGTCAGTAAAGACAATTTCATTCCATTCTGCCGTCCACATCCTTCTTTCATCGCACCATTGGCGGCGGAAACGTCTGTGGTTCTGCGTCAAGGGTAGACGAAGCAATGGACGTCTTGCGGACAGACCACTCTGCTGTAAACGGTGTCGAATGGTACGCGCAGACACTGGATGATGCGGTACAGACTGAATGTGCTGTGCTATGGTTCGTGATGTGGCTGAGCGATCCGTCACTGCCATACGCACAATATGCCTGTCATCACGTGAAGTGGTGCACTGAGGTGGATGCGATCGAACACGTCGGTCCGTCGTACCCTCCTGCATCCAACGATCACATATCCGCATTACAGTTGTTTGGTTTCGTCCAACACGACTGCCGATTTCCCTGAAAGATAATCCACAATCTCGGTAGGCCACTATCCTTCCTCTGTCGAACTCGGATACTTGATCAAAAGATGATCGCTGTTTTCTACGAGGCATAATTGATCGTTTTTTTGAAAAAAACCACAAGAAAAACACAATTGCCGTACTTGAAATCGTCGAAATCTCCAAGCCTTAAATAGCGCTTTGCAGTGGCGCCACAGGCGCGCGTGATGTGCGTCTGCGCTGAAATTCTAATCATTTGCATATCTCACCTCCGCTAATGCATGTTGTAAATTTCATATTATTTGCATGCTTCCTTCAGGGTGTTGCATTTACGGTGGCCAGCAGTGTATATATTAATATATTATTAAGAAAATTTTAAATACTCTAAAAAAAGATAAATTATTCAGCAATGAGCAAGCTTGTTTTGAATAGACTAGTATTAATATGTAAAATTAAATGCTTCATTTTTCATATTGAAATACACACAAGATTTCCACATACCCAGAGCAATTGTAACTGTAGTTCTAACACTAAATGATTCCTTTAATTGAGTTTGGTTATTGGCCTGCACTTCATGTAATACCTAAATTAACAGAACAAAACAGGAATAAGTAAGTTGTAAATAACATCTTATACATAAAAATGAAGATTATCTATTTAAATCAAAATGTATTAGATAAACTTTATATAGTAGCTGGAAAAGCCAGACAGGTGAGACTGATCAACAATTTATTTTGCCTTCTAACAATCTATACTCTACTTTTAAATGGGTGCATCAAAGTCCAATGCCCAGGCTCAAATTACTACACTGCATTTAAACACATACATAAAAACAAAGTACAGGTAACCCCCGCATAACACGGCACTTCTATAGCACAGATTCACTCTAACACGATTTGAGAATTGGGAACATCCCTGTATAACACGGTGCTTTTATAACACGATTCACTCTAACACGGTTCGAGAATTGGGAACATCCCCGTATAACACTGTGCTTTTATGGAATGATTGGAACGATGTGAAAAGGACGGCATTATGAAAGTTTAATTTAAACGGTGTAGCATGGGAATATCCTAAGAACTACACACGTGGATATTATCTCGAGATAAATTAAATAAAAAGTAACTTAGCTTAGAAGAGACATGGCATCTCTTGGGGATCTCCGCTCGTCATCAAAAAGAAAAAATGGCAAGAACACTTAACGCGTTTCTTTCTCACAAAACTGGAAAGTCATTGGACTGAGGTGAAAAAAAAGAGAGCGTATTCTTCCTCTCCACGCTTTTTATCAGTTTTTCAGGGGGTCGCAAATCAGGGGAGCTGGACTTCCTGATTAGCTGTTTTTAAACTAGCTCATCTGTAATTTGTTAGATGGACACACATGACATGATGTAACTTTCTGGAAGATTCTTAGCCTAGTTAATGAGCATCCTGGAGCAAGGGAGAAAACGGAATTGAGAAATAAAGGACTTAAAAAATAAATGGCATCACTGATCTCGTGGCTGTCACTCAGAAGATGAGGATATCTTGCCAAAAAGAAAATACCCTCGGTTAATAGTGCTTAGTGATGACGAAGAAAACATTGTTTAATTCATATTAATATATATTACTTAAGAAAATTTTAATAAAGATATTTATCTTAATTATGAAAATATAATAGCATGTTTTTAATTTTTGGAACCTAACCCCCCTTTTCGTACTAGTTCTTTGTTTCGTATAACACGGATTCGCATAACACGGCAATTTTTTGGAACTTAACTCCCGTGTTATACGGGGGTTACCTGTAAATTCAAAATTGAACTCAAGCAGAGCAATTTGGCAACTGAGGGGAAATATTTATGCTCCTAATTTCTGACCCTGAATACAAAAAAGACATAGTAAAGGTATACATAAGTATGCTTACCATTTGAGACTTTGTTTTTGTTTCCATGCTTGAATTGGATAAAGCTGAATCTAAAGTAGAAAATTAATATTAAGAAACACTTTATTTAATATTTTAGATTTAAATTACCTAATTGTACATGAATATGGCTGGTCCAAATTTTACTATAATATAAAAATAATTGGGGATTCAATGAAACACTAGCATTTATCTATAAAAAATAAGACTGGCTTCAAGTGTACTTAGAACCACTTCAACACTCATGCCTATGAAACAGGATTCGGACCTAGAGTATGTTGTATTGAGACCCATAGCATTAATCACTTGGCCACCTCTGCCATTGGTAGATAATTAAATGCCCACTTGCAGTTACATTAATACCAATCCAAGAAAACTAATGATTATTTTTAAGTTTGAAAAATTAGAGAATAAGAAAAGTAATTTACAAATATGCACTGATAAATATTAAAACAATTCTAACCCAAATAAATTAGATCCCAGTTAGGCCTGATTTCACAATAACCATAGATTTCATTGGAGAATTAATAGCTACCAACTACTACTACTAATTGAAAAACATACTTGAACTCGTGAAACCAAAAAGTAATCTATTCACGTCAGGCAGCACCCATCAATCCACAAGGACATGATGGGTGCTACACCATAGTCACGGATTCTTTTCAAATTTTTGCCATAGACAGGCATGGCAGTGAAACCCATAGATCTCAATTATTTAAATATTTTGTCCAATATTAGCTGAGATGCAGGAATTTAAAAATGGGTCAATTGTACAAAACAGTGGCCATCTTGGATTTGCCACTGACCACAACTTGAAAACTAAATTCAAATTTAGTAATTTTGGTACCAAATGGGTAGCCATTTATTTCAGGAGTGTATAAGCTACAAAAACAACGGCAATTTTACATTTTAGTGGATTCTTTTTATACGTAAAGGAAAAAATCAATCTTAAAAACAGTCGACTTTAAAGGGCTATAGAAAAAATGAATCCTCTTATTTTTTTCTGAAACTTTGTAGAAGATTAACATGTACTTAAATCTGACAAAAATTCAGAGGTAAAATACTTCATTTCTGAAAAGCAATTCCAATAATAACATATGTATTTCAAAATGGTGGTCATCTAACAGTGCAAAAATTACCATAGCTTAAAAATATGGTCAAATTTCAGTTTTTATGAAGTAATTCAAAGCAGGCTCACATCAAATGTAAAAAATATCAATAGAACATCTAATTACAGTCCTATGTATACTTTAAATTTATTTTATCACGTGGTGTCTGGAAAAGTATATTGAGTACCATTTAAGAAAAATTGTTTTTATTCATTTAAATTGTTTAAAAACTTACTTTACAAAATGTTATGTGGTTTATAATATTTTAAGTACAATATTTTTGTTAAATATATTTACATTATGCTTAGGGTACATTGTATCAAAATTATACAGGGAAATTTTTGTATTCTCAGTTTCTTAATAATAAATACAAAAATACTTATAATAGCCCCAAATATATAATAGTAATACCCATTATTATACATAAATAAATATATGCTCATAATACAAAATATATTACTGTTGACATAACCGAAATATTTTAAGCTGATCTAATATTTCTTTAGAAACTTTGTAGAAAATGTAAGTACACATGGATAAATTAAAATTTCTGGGCACTGGAGATTTTTTAAACATAAGTCTTTAAAGATCAAAGAAATATGTGAATACATTGATAACATTATAGAGAAATTTTAAGACAAATATTAAGCAAATAAAAAAGTCCACCACATTAGTATTAATGGTAAAGTTAAAAGCATTAGAGTATGATTCAATGTCTTGTAGTTTTGAACCAATAGTTCAATTGATTTTCACCAGGAGCAACGTATATTCATCGAGTTGTAGTTATGGGAAAAGATAAGATTTTCATCAAGTATTCATAAGGAATCCAACATGTGTCTACCCTTGCGCCATGAAACCCTAACATCCTATCCAACATGCGTCTAAAGGCTCTGGCCATATATAGGATACACTTGGTCCATGATGAAGCATGAACATAATTTTGTAATCATATTCCTCACAATGATCCCAAATCTTTCCTTATCCGCCAATTCATTCCATACAAACATGCAAGCTATTGTTCATTTCAGAATGTTGGTAATTTGACGGTTTTCTCCAATCCCATGGGAGCAACAAATGTTGTTGAGGAACCTGAAACTGGAAACCCATATCTGACTGTTTTTATTGGTGTAAAACAGTGATCAGTTCGTGTTCCTATTATTGCATTTTCCATTGTGTATCTAGCTGCTAATTGATTATTATAAATTACAATTTCGCTACGAAAAAGTATCTATTTCTTTAATGAACTCGGGTTAAATTGTCCAAAGGCATTTAATATTACATCATTGCACAGATGCTTCAGGCTTCTTAAAGTGGCCAATACACTTTATGGTTCCACCAATATTGTCAAACTCCTATTATCCATGACAAGAGGCAAAAAAGTACCACTCAACTTTTACACCATGATTTTTTATGGTAAAAATTAGTTTTAAAATTTATTTTTGTATTGTTATGAGTTCCCATCACTGAAACACTTTGTATTATAATATGTGGAACTTGTGTGATTAAATGTTTGACAAATTTTTTTTTTGAAAAATCCAAAACGTTGAAGTGTCATGCACTGAATTGTCACTTATAACATACATAGAAACAGATTTCACATGAAAAAATATCCCAATAGCACATTCAAGTAACAAAGAAAGCTTAAGGAAAAGATCCTTAAGCCTGCTTGTTATTGGAATGAATATTTGAATAGCATTTTGTATAATGCAGGTATAATTCCCAGAAAAATCTGCTACTATGCTAGCAGTATCGACTCAATTCATCCTTTTTCTTAATCGCATTGAGATTTTGCGAAAAAAGTGGATGTATACGTAAAGCAATGAGTTTATTAAGCAATGATAAAATGCAATATTGATAATATGATAATTTTACTAGTGGTACCTAACCATAAATGTACATTTTTAAACAGAAATACTGTAATTTAATATTATAAAGCAAACTTAGTATTTTTAAAAAATAATTTAAACAAATAAAAAACAAATTTTCTTCAATGGTACTTAATATACTTTTCCAGACAACATGTGATAAAATAAATTAAAAAACATATAGGACTGTAATTTGATGTTCTATTGATATTTTTTCATTTAATGTGAGCCTGCTTTGAATTAGTACTTCATAAAAACAGAAATTTGACCATATTTTTTAAGCTACGGTCATTTTTGCACTGTAAAATGACCATGGTTTTGAAATACATATGCCATCATTAGAATAGCTATTATTCAGAAACAGGGAATTTTACCTCTGAAATTTTGTCAGATTCAAGTACATATGTTAATACTTCCACAAAGTTTCAGAAAAAAATAAGAGGGTTCATTTTTTTCCTATAGCCCTTTAAAGTTGACTGTTTAATTGATTTTTTCCTTTACTTGTAAAAAAAATCAACTAAAATGTAAAATTGCAGCTGTTTTTGTGGCTTATATAACACTCCTGAAATAAATGGCTACCCAGTTGGCACGAAAATTACTAAATTTGAACTATTTCTCAAGTTAGGGTCATTTATAAATAGTGTGGGAAATCCAAGATGGCGGTCATTTTGTAAAATTGACCCATTTTTAAATTATCGTATCTCAGCTAATATTGGACAAAATGTTTAATAATTGAGATCTATGGGTTTCACAGGGTAAAAATATGAAAAAGTTCTGTGACTATGGTGCAACAACATTTTATCAAAATGGTCATTTTCATATGGAATGACCCATTAGGTAAAACTATTATAAACATTTTTTAACTAGAAAGACATCATACCTCCTCCACCTTTTGTGTTGAACACAGACTGTTTTGGTAATTCTATGGGTTTTCGTGTTATTTTAAGTCTCTTGGTTGATTTCTGGCCAAAACCTTGATTCAATATCCTGTTCTCTTGAACAGAATTAGTGGACGAGTTATTGCAGGAAATGCTACTGTCTTCTTTAGTTCCTACACATCAAATATAATTATATATTTTAGAACAGAAATTCATTGCCCAAATGCTAAACAGAGTAAAATTGTTATTGCAATAACTACAGAACTTTAACAACAGAAGACAGATGTGTTGCTAAGTGAAAATAAGTTTAAAGAAAGAGAATTGCATGACTATAAGCAGTTATAAATATTCTTTTATAAGCTAAAATAACAAGAAATGCTAAAACTAAAAGCAACTTGCATACCTTGTTTACTTTCTCGTTCTCTACGAATCTCGTCCAACGTCTTAATCTTGAAATTCAAGGAATCTGAGCTCACTAATTTAAAACAAAAATTGGATTAAAAAATCAGGCAAACATGAATTATATTATTCATCTCAATATGCAGTTCATTTATCTAAAAGTTTAATTTCTTTCACTCATACTGCTCATTTATATTTCATATGGAATATTAGTATTAAATGTCACATATTTTAAAAACAAAATTGTAAAAATATAATTACTCTGTGCTTAAAACTCATAAAATAGGGATGGATGAGTTTCCTAAATTAAGCTTCTTATTATCATTGAGAGAAAATAAAAACTTTACCTTCAGTTTTCTTATTCTGCTTCTTGAAGTTGATCACTCGCTTGTCCAAAGCCACTAAAAAGATTTCAATGAAAATAATTTATAACCACATTTTGAGCAAAATCAAATAAAAATCACAAACCAGAAGAGCACTAGAGCAAGACAATACCTTTTGGGTGCAAGAAAGAACTCCTCTTTAACAATCTGCCTCTCAGATCTCCTAATGGAAATTAAAAAGGTTCAGAAAAACATGAAAGACAAAATATATATCATAAATATATTAAATAAAATTAAATATCAATATCATCAAGTAAAATTCTTTGCGGCACAGTCAACCCCAAACTGAAAAATCTTCACATATTTAGTCATTTGAGTTTTATGGCACAAGGGCCATATTTGACCAAGCCAGAAAATCAACAATTTAAATGTTTAAAAATGCATGCCAAGTGAAAATGGGCCAGTACAACTGGCAAACTGTTTAATAGATGTCCCCCCCCTTAGTACTTGTTTCATATATAAATTTAAATGAACTTCAGTATAAAATGTGTAACAATAGCGTTTTTCATTGCCCTGAGTTTCCACTCTACAAAAGTAAAAGAAAAATTAAAGCGTTTTCTAGCCTTCCTTTATTTTTACCCCCAAGCAGCATGTCGGAACTCAGCTCAGAAAATTCAGCTTGAATATGGCCCAGAAAAATTACCACAGGGCAGACCCTAAATATTCAGACATGTCAACCTAACCCCCAGGACATCTTGCTCCTCAAAATATTTTGGATCTGGTGCCTACCTCACAGAAACCCTTGTGAACAGGGTGCCGCCCCCTTGGAGGGTTAGGCTTAACATAAATCTCAGTGAGTACACAGGTAATTTGTAGGCAATGCTGATAAAAATTGTCTATTGTTGTTGGTATTGATAAAAATTCCTTTTTGCAATGATTCTCAAAATAGTTTAGTCATTTTTCGTCTTTTCCTGATTTTGTCCCATGTTTTTTCAGAATTTTTTCTTACCTTCAAAAGTCACTTTCTTCATCACCAATTTCGTTTATACTTTTAAACACAAAATAAGCAACTCATCTACCAGCTTCTGATGCCAAAAGCAATTGACTGGAATTTCAATGCAAAAGAGAACCTTTGTACACTTTTCCCATAGGTGGATGAATCACCTACACCAACCAGAAAGAGTGTGGGGTCTGGGTTCTCATGTTTTGACAAAAGAAAATGAAAGATCACACTTTACTTTTGGAGTTGTTGAAAGTGGTTAACCCTTCTGGCATGCCTGAGTAGTTATACGAGATTTCATTGTAGTGGGTGGCATATCCGAAATATTTCGAGATGTCTGGGGGTTTGTGCAAATGTCAGAATATTTCACATCTGCCTTCTTGTGATATGGGAATATTTTCAGGTTGGATTCAAATTGAATATTCCAAGCATGTCCACGTGTACTGCTAGGAGGGTTAATGATGTCAAATTGTAAACAACTTTTAGGTATATTCTATGGGTCACTTTAATATTTTTAAGTCTAAATTTGGGACTCATCATAAGCATTCAGAATGCTTTTAATGAACCTACACACAAGCTTAAAATAAAAAAAAAATTTCACATCATATTCTCGACACTTCAGCCATTTTTTGCTACGCTAGTCATATTTGGCTAAATAGATCTGAACCTATGGCTTAAAGTGAATTCTGAACCACAATGAACATCTATGCCAAGACGGATTCGAACCAAGAGCCTGTTGAACCGAGGCAGATGGTTGTTTTGGCGTTTTATAGCACAAGGGCCATACTAAGCCAAGCTGTGCCAAACACAAGACGTCAAGTAAAAAGATGTCATGAAAGGAATAAAAAGAGGGATTGCAGAACTGATTAGTGGGATGAAAGCGAAAAAAGATCACTTGGATATCCCAGGAGCATGACCCTGTGTCTACTAAAGAGAGTAAACCCCATGGGAAAAGATAACTAGAGTACCTTGGGTCCATGAAGCTTGTACATACTTAAAGGGACGTACCAGATTCTAACAAATAGACCTAACTCAGATGGATCCTATTTTGAAATAAATCGACACAACTTAGCATCAAGAATTCACATAGCTTCCAAATAGACATACCCTCCCTCTGGCTCTGATACAATGATATATGTAAATTATAACACCCATCACACTATTTGTAATACTACAAATGTCAGTATCCATTACACCTTAAAGTTTGAAAAACTACTAAAGAGTTGGTTGCTAAATATGTGCCTTAAAACTATGCTATAAAGGGTGCATGATGAAATCAAATGAAAAAGTCATGCAGGTCAAACCTACTTTCTTTTTCCAACCCCTGTGGTGAGGGCTCTTTAGTCGATACAAAATCTAAATAGAAAAACATGCAATGACGAATTAACAGAATGTTAAAATAGGACAACGCTGAGACATAACATTAAGATCATTTAGACAGTATTTTATAAGCTGCTTAAGCAGAGAACTTGGGCTCTGTGGTAGTTTAAAAATTATTTCACTCTAAAGAATATCATCAGTAATCATGAATGACAATGAAATTTCTATTGTGGTCAGCCCCAACTTATTGACTACTGAGTTAATTAAATTACATAAAAGCTCCAAGTAACGATTAATACAGTAAAAACATTCAAATGGTCAATGGCCATTATGGCAGAATGACATGCTCAGTCAGGACCAGGGTAAAACACAAGAGGAAAACGTGAGCACAATGGTCTACTTTAAACAGTGATGTCACCATTTGCTTAAAATTAAGGGATTTTCGTTTTTTTTCCAGCGAAAACCCTATTTAGTATTTTTTCTTTTGGTCTTAACCCTCCAAATAGTTTCAACAAGGTATCTCGTTCATCAAGACCTGACCAATTTCACTAATGATGAGATATCTGATCAAGATCTGGTCAGTTTTCATCAAGAAAAATCCACCAGGAAGGTTAAAAACATGTGCCACATTTCAAGTCAAAATTTGCAAAATCACATTAGTTATAAGCCATTAACAGATTCACTGTGCAGATGTAGAATTCAAAATGTGTACCACTTCACAAAGATACAAATTGTATAATGCCAATTTATAATGATTTGTTATTAAAGGATGGTGATCAAAAGGTCACACTTATCATAGCAATCAACACAGTATGGCAGATTAGCAGGAAAATTTTATAGGTATTTCATATCCTTTCGTTGACTGTACTGAATGCTTTTTCTTTGAATAGCTTTTTCGTGAGTGGTTGGCACTATACTCATTTTTAAGCTAAGTTTACTGTTTTTTACTCCATTGAATGACCACCTCCTTTACAAAACTATTCTTCTTATTGCTTGCAGTTCTTATTAGTGCAGAAATATTTACAAGGATTCCAACATATATTTTCTGGTACAGGGCTAATTTAGATTAAACAGTTAGGGAACCCTTGATCGTTAGATGAACCCCATGATAAAATCCAAGCAATTTATTTTCAAACAAAAATTTTCTTGCAGGACAGATACTCAACACGAATTACAATATGTAAAACGTGTGCATGAGCATCTTAATAAAGGAACAATTTTACTAAGCTACATTGGACTTTCAAACAGTGATTTACCATTGGAAGCATCAGCTGGTGCAGACACAGAGAGGAATTCAGATTCTAAATTACCAAAACACTGCAATTAGGGCATTACATGGAAGTTGAATAATCACAAAATGAAAGTTCACAGATCCATGAACGTTTTAAAGCATCTAAGCACAAAAATCAACTTACTTGGAGGATAACACTCACTCATCTTTTGTGCTTTCTGTAATACAGTCAATGCAGGGGCATCATAGTCTATAAAAGCGTTTAAAATTAAAAATTGACACGATTAAAATTCAAATGATTCATAGAAAGTGATAAAGCAAATCTTCAAAATTCCTCCAAATGTTGAATTAAACAGAACAGTTTTACTAAAATTTATTTTAGTTTGACTTGTTTTTGACGAAAGCAAATTCAAAATATCAAAGTTCACAAGTCTGACCATCACAGGTTCAAATAAAAAAATTTCAACTTTTAGGAACATATTAATTTTGCATAACCAGAAGTATTTTGATTGTTTAAAAATAGCTTTTATCAAGAGTATCCACTACCATAGGTTTCAAAATTTCTTTATTTTTTAGATTTAAATTTGATAGCACATTTACCAAAACAAAAACTATTTCAACATCAAGATCATCCTGTAAAAGTTAAGTACAGTCGGCACTCTTTAATCCGGCATTCTTGGGTTCGGCCCACTCTGTAATCCGGCACCGATCGAGCGGCTCGCGTTCGGATTTTTTTGGGTGGATTCGGGCGTTTGTTGACCTTAACCGCCAGGTCGAGCCACTGCACTGCCTGCGTTTTTAGTTGGCTCAATGTTTATCGTGACTGTCAGTTTTCATTTTAGTAGTGTTTCCTGTTTTCTAGTGGGTTGCATATCACGTTTGCACAATATTACAACTATACATACAGTGTACTGTACTGTAAAATGTTCTCAAAGCCCAGCACAAGTTTTTCAAGTGCTAATAAACTAATAAGCGTAAGCATGTGACTCTCACTATACAGCAAAAACTAGAGATACATAATCGTCACGAAAAAGGTGAAAACAGAAACGTCATAATGCGTGATTTCAATATCGGTTCTTCAACAATTTATAAAAAAACAAAAAGAACTTAAGTTTGCTGCTAAAGGTGAAACAGCAAAAAATTCAGAATCAAGACATATTGAAGAAACCTAAACTTGAAATTCTTGATAGTGCCTTGTACATTTGGTTTAGTGCGAAAAGATGAGAGGGAAAACAGTAACGCTTGTGTGTATTTGGTCTTGTCATAGAGCAGCTTATTACAACCTGTTTTAAATATCATTGTACTGTATAAATTTTTCTTTGGTATTCCCATTAAAACTATATAAACGTTCGATAATCCAGCAAAATCGCTAATACGGCATGGCGCAGTGGTCCCAAACGTGCCGGATTAAAGAGCACCTATTGTATTATGATAATTTAAAAGTCCTGTAAGGTAATTTTTGCCTTCGTTTTTTTTATCTTGAAACTCGTCATAAATGTTTGAGAGCATTGGTTTTAACGCATTCTCAGCTGCACACCAAAAGTATTAATACTGCATAAAACCCATACTAACCTGAATAGCAAAAGATAGTATCATTGAGCAAAGTGGCATTTCGGCTACTTTTCAGGCCTAACTTTGGAATACCATTGCCAAGCAAGTCATCTGTGAAGGACATGCACAATTATTTGCATGCCCAAATACAACTTTTCATACTTAATCAGGTTTTTATACAGATCTAGTATCCAGATGCACTTAATGCAAAACTTTTCACTCTTGAAATACAAAATATATTGCTGTAGATATTTCAATAATTTTTAAAAATATTTTTATAAACTGAAAAGTGCCAATTAATTTAAAACACCCTTTCCAATCAGAACTAAACTACTTATTCAATCAAAAATGATGTAATCATCGATTGAAATATTTAACATAGATTAAACATTGCTAAAAACCATAAGCAAACAAATTATGAACAATCTATAACTGGATTCATATACTTCAAACTGAATTGAAATACAATTCCAAAGGGTATTTTGTGCTTCAGAACATTTAATGCAAACAATGACAAAAAAATGCCTAATAACTTCTCTTTAAAAAAAATTTCTCTGAAATTTAACCTAAGTTGAAACATTTGGTTTGAAATCCAAGTACTCAAAAGTAAAATAGATTTAGCATTTGGTTTTTATATTTCCACACATTGATATGTGAATATGACAGCAAAATATTAAAATCTTGAGATTGTTAGTTGAAGCCACCTAAGTAACTTAAAGCATAAAGAACAATTCAATTGAAGTATTACAACTAGCTCTCGGATAATATTTGAAAAGCACTCCCCTAGTTGAATAAAATACTTAATACCTCATATTTGTCAAAAATGAAAACTATCGCATAAAAGCAGTAGCAAAGTTTTCAAAATCTAATAAAATAATCTTTGATTTGCTACATTTTGAGATTCAAAGGAAGTGGTGCCAAAAATATGGTCATTCAACAAACCTGATTTATAGAAATGCTCCGATTCTTTGTGAATCTTTTCCATTTTTATCTGTTCTAATGTCTTGACACCAAAATCCTTTTTTCCAGATGCCTCTAAAATTGATTAATAAAAATGAATTCTATTCATAATAACGGTAGAAGTATGCACTCTAAACAGAAAAATATTTTAAATTTTAATACAAAATTAAGAAATTTCACTTTGGGTGACAGTTGAATAAATTTGCATAAAATCATACAACTTTTGTATACAGTGATGTTGAAATGCATAACATCTTTTAGTTGCCAACAATTGAACAAATTTTATATCTCATACAGCAACAATTTAGATTTCCAATTAATAAACAAACTGAAATTGCAGTTCCCCCAAAGCCTTGACTTAAAGGGGAGAGTAGTAAGCAGCATCTTTGTCTTTTAAACATACACAAAGCATAATTTCAAAAGAATAAAGTTGTTTTTAAGGACTATTCTAATATTTTCCATGAATTCTAATATTGCAAATTTGCTCAAATATTAGAAATATTTTAGTAAGGGGTGGTCATGTCACAATTTATTCATGGAATTGATTTTGGCCAATTTTTTCCACTGGTTAATGCACTAAACCTTTCAATGTATTATTGGTAACGGAAATGTTCTTTATAATTTTTTTAATTTCTTTGCTGGGGATAAAAAATTACTTTTCATCTGAGGGAATTCTACATATTATAAAATTTTATGCCAATTTACAGGCTTTGTCAATAAAGAGTTCTCTGGCATATTTGAAGAGCACTTAATATACAGTTCAAAAATACTGAATCAAAGATCAAAGTCAAGACAAATAGAAGCCGATTCAAGTGATTATTTCTTCCTATGAGCATTCATGAAAATTCAATTCATAAATGACAGTTGAAACAAAATTAAGGACTTTTAAAGACCTTCACAAAATTAAGGAGTGCTTAAGAATTTTGAATTATCCACGAATCCTTATAAATTCGAAAATTTAATTTTAGAATAAGACTTAGATTACACACAACTTAATTATCTTGTTGCAACTTATTAATGTTATGAATGCATATTCTTATAACATCTTCATCTTAAGAGTACTTTTTCTCAGAAGCATTTTAAAAGTTTTGAAGCAATTGGAAAATACAGAGAGGAAAACTTATTTCCTTTATTTTTGTGGGCAATTTTACCGGAGACAGAAGAAGCATTCATGATCACTCCAAAACTAAAAATCAAAAGTTTTGAATTACGTTACTCTAGCAGAGAAAATGTTTTTCACACAAAACACTAATACTACAATCAGATTTAAATCTTACCTGATAGTTTAGATAAAAGGTTGCTCTTGGCAGAGCCAATTTGGTCTGATCCCACTGAATCAGTGGACATTTTCATAGGTGTACTGGATACAGATTCATTATCTGATTCTAGAAACAAAGCAAAAATTATAAATAAACATATTCCGAGATTTATTATATAAAAAGTAACCATCTCCGTTCAGAAAAATACAGTTGAGCACCATCTATTTTGACTCGGAGACCGCATCTCATCTGGATATTCAGAATAATTAGATAATTGGTTACCTTTTTCATTTCGCTTCACATGTATTGAAACAGTGAGTGCAGAAAAACATCATGAATTCATTATTGTATAAACGGGCTTGTCTGGAATGGCATGTAATGTATGAAGAAATCACATTAGTCTGTGGCTTCAGTTAGTAATTATAGGGTCATAAAAAGATGCACTGGCTGCAGACCCCACATGAGTCACTAACTTATGGGGTTTCTGTGCCGAGTTTTTTTAAATTTGAATAATGGGACTCATGCGGGTTCTGCAATCACTGATTCAGCTGAAGTGAGGATATTTTATTTTCTTCAAGTAAGTACACACCTGTTCTACAGTGTTAACTGATCTGTAGTAGTTAAATTAACATCACATGGGAGCAACATAATGGGATATTGTCAGGGATCAGTCCCGAAGAGAAAGGCCAGAGGACAACACCTCACCATTTTAAAACCATGGTCAGATGATGACAACACCTGAACTGGCACTCTAACCTTCAAACTTGCACACCATGCCAATGTGAGGACATGAGGCAACGACAGATTTAATGTGCAATGGCCTTCAAGTACAGAACAGTCTTTGGTTGGACCAAGTTTCAAACTCGCTACTCTTCCAATCAGGCGACAGTGGCTCTATTGATCTAAGTACCTTAATTATTAAAGTTCCTTTGAATATAAAACAAATTTCTTATTCAATTTGTAACATGGTGTCTCTGGAAGTGCCATACTTGTGTTGATCACACATTGGTGGAATTCTGACAAGCGACTTGCTAGATTTTATTCATGGTTTGGGTTCTTGTCCTTAACATGAAGTTCAACTTTTGAAACGAAAACTGACACCAAAAGAGATTCAGTAGAAACCAAAACTTACCTTCATCGAAACTGACAACGATTGGAGTAACTGGCACAGAAGTGGAATCAGGCACAAATTTATTGAGTATGTCTAATCTAGGAGAAGATCTCGGAGAAGGAATAAGATCGGCCTCTTCGGGTGACTTCGGGGAATTGGAAAGAGGTGGACCATTGGATACAGGCAAAATCACTGGAAATACAAGATTATATCAAATGAAGCATTCATATCAGTTTAAATATTAATGCACTTTTTCATTTAAATCTTTGAGATTTATCTTGATGAGAGCCAAAGACAGTTTTTACAACAATTGAGTCAAATTCAAAAAATTGGCACCACTTGAAAATTTTCTCCTTAAAGAAAAGTCTGGAATGCTTTTTACCATAAGACTTCTGGTAAAAAGTTAGCAGGTATGCAGATGGCTGCAGGTAAAAAAAAAATCCCAACTCTCACTGAAAGTTTCAGATTACAAGCAGACTGTTTATTTCAATAATACTTAACAGTTTAACCTTGGATCCCTTAACCAAAAACATAATTTGCCCTGAAACTTCATTTCTAAAATTCTCCTTTTAGAGGGAGTCCACAATAAAAGAAATTTTCCTAATATTTTTTTAAGCCAGCATGCACAAGAAAAGCAAATTTTCTCATTAAAAATATATGTAACAATGTAATGCAACACTTCCCCAGTGTATAGGAAGTTTCTATTCGACAGCATGTCATACAAACAAGAAAAACATGTGTCATCTTCAAAAGAAATCTAGTCGCTGCCTTCCCACAAAACAATATCGTACTAAACAAGGAATGTTGGGTTGGGTTTTTATGGCACCTATTTGGCCTATCTGTGCCAAACAATGTCAAGCTACAACTCGCAGTGAGCAAACCCAATAAGCAAGGGCAACCCCCTCACAAGAATGGAGAAGTGGTGAAAATCAGGAGCATTCAATTATACAAGTGTTTTAAGTGGCAAAAAAAAGGAGTATTTCCAAACATATCTTTTCCAAAAGAAATGACGAGCAATGAAACAAATGAATTGACATAAAAGGAAAATTACCAGAAATTCAAAAAGAAATATAATGACCTCATTGTCATATTCAACAAACTATATTATGTATGGTACAAAATTCCTGTTAGGTTGGTGTTTTGTGATGATTTGCTAGCATAAATTGCCAAAACGAATTTTCCTAGCCTGAAAAGTGTGCAGGCATTTTGAATAATTTTGCATTTCCCAGGCAATGTATGTTCATTCAAAAGAACCTGAGGCTCAAAACATTGAAAGAGAAAATATCGAAAAGTTACTCACATCCAGAATTTTCTGTGGCAGAGTTCACACCATTTCTTGGCTTACTGTGCAAGAACACACAGAATGGCTTTCTGCATCCACTGGGTTGGTTTTCCCAGTAGCAAGGAATCAATGATCGATCGATCTAAAAAATAGCACCATTAGCAAACATATAGATAAATATACTTTACAATAAATTTCAGAGTCATTCTATATTAAATTGACACAGCCTAACCCTGACCCCTTCCAATTTTCTCTAAATTGGCTATTTTATTTCCTAGTCATACAAAAAAAATCTGAAAAAATTGTAATTACCTTAAAATTAAAGGTCATAAAATGTAATAAAGTTGGTTCATTTAGGTTTTATGATGCAAGATCCAAAAGATCAATAAGCTCTGTGCCAAACACAACATAATAAAACTCAATAAAAATAGGTTAAAAAATCAGAATGGAAACCGATGCAAGACATGCTGCAGAACTAGAAAAGCAATAAAAAATTAAAGTATTAAAAAGTAAATACATTCACTCAATATAAAAAGCAAAATGATTTTATGCAAATGACTTAAAAGAAATGAGTCGGAAAAGAGAAATAAAAACATTTGAAAAAATTATGAAAGCTAACTCATCGCAAAAAGACATATCTAAGATGGAGTAATCCGATCTAAGTTTATTAAAAATCAAATGAAATGTAATTAAAAGTTGAAGTCATAAGAAAGGTCATTTATCTATATTTTATTATTTTTATTTATTGCAAGTATTCTAGCGAGTCTAGAATCATGAAAAATAGCCCAATTCTTTAAAATTCAAAATAAATAAAAAAAACTATTGCAAGAAGCTAAAAATTTCCCAATTACCAAAGTGGGAAAAATAGCCAAGTTTCAAAGAAATCAGGTAGGTAGGTATTTTAATTAACGTCACACAGGAGCAACACAACGAACTATTGCTGTTGGTCCGGGATCAATCCCAAAAAGAAAGATCCGAAGACACCACGTAATTTTGAACCATGGTCAGATGATGAGGCAACATCTGAGCTGGCACCACTATCTCCAAACTTCCGCGTCAACGTGAACAAAGAAATCAGGGCATAGGGTTAAAAATGACACCTGCTAATTTGATATAGAATGACCCAGAGTATTTGTTTTCAGTGAAGTTTATTGTTTTTATGGCACAAGGGACAGATCTGGCCAAGCATTGTTTTTTCTCGTCAAGTAAATGGGCATACATACAAGGAAAGTTTTTACAGACACAAAAGGGAGAAATGCACCCAAGACTGCAACAGGAATCGAACCTGCACTGGCTGCAGTTTACCAGGATAATGTACTGAGCCACGGTATCACAATTTTTGATGAAGAAAATGTTAATTTTTTAAAAGCAAAATAGCAGTCTTGCTTCAGTTGTAAATCTTGTTAATTTTGAATTAATTACATTTGTCTAAGTGAAATAATATTTAAATGATCCATAAATGAGCAGAAACATTACAAAATATGGCACAGAACAATTAACATATTTTAAAAGTTAACTTTTCTAAACATTGTGTTAACAAATTAAAATTGAATTACGAGTTAGACTAATCAAAAAAAGGTAATGCACTTCAAAATGCCAACTTTTTACTTGACTGGGATTCAAACCAAGTCTGTTGAATGAGGATCAGAACTTAAGCTATATTAATATGATTGGTTGAGTTGGGTTTTATGGCCATGTTGTGCCAGACACAAGACAAACTATGGATATCACACAAGGAAAGTTTTTACCAACACAGGGAGAGAAATACATTCAGGGAGGAATCGAACCTGCACCACCTATGACTCGCAGGTTGCTAGCACAGCACTGAGCCATGATGGTCCTGGTGTGTTAATATGAATGAAAATAATCGAAACAAAGAAGTTATTTAAATTGTTGAAAGAAAGTTGTTTCAAGTCCTATCATTAGATATTAAAAAAGCATCCTAATTTAAATTAGGGTGCTTTTTTACCATAACTGGTAGCCATAATTAAGCTGCCTAGAACGACTGTTTAACCATTTAAAAAGTAATCAAAATATGAATAGAATTAAATTAAGTATGAATAGAATTAAATTACTCACTACATTTGTAGTGTGTCTGAGTTTGCAATTGTTTTTGAAACACCTCCCTTCCTTCCACAGGGAGCAGACAGTTTCTATGCCTAAAGCAAACTTGCAATGCCTGAATGGGCACGTGTCACCCTGAAACATTTCAAAGTAAATACAAGTTTTAATACAAGTCTTAAGAATAAAATAGCTTAGTTTTTATACGAAAAATCAAATAGAAAGCACAAAAATTGGAAGGGAATTTTTATTTGTATTTATGGTAGGTATGCTATGCTTGAAATCTTAAAATTTCTCTTTTCACCTTATTCAATATATGTGGGATATGATTTAAAGATCAAGCATTGATGATTACAGGATGTAATGTTTGAAAAATGATGTTTAACCTGTAAATATTCCCCTTTCCTTTATAAATAAAAAAAAAATCTTCAATTGTTAATGATGTGGCATCCATCCTTTTACTGCAAATAAGAGTTAGGTCCTGTTCACATGGAGTTTTCTAATGCGACTTTGATACTTCGATGAGATTTTCGAGCCTTACCATGTGTACACTGCTTGGGCGTTTTTCGAGGTCAGTTTCCCCTTGTACGTTAAATTGTGTATCCCCTAATATAAGTTTCTATCTTTTTTGAATGGTTAATGATGGAGTCAAAATTTCAACGGATTTCAAATCTGAGTAAAATTTTACGTCAGATCGATACCAAAATCGTGATTTTCTTTAATTTTTTTGGTCAATAATCGCAACTAATCCTTTTGCAGATATTCCTTTTATACTAAGCGTAAACAGAAGTAGACTTGTTTTTAAAGGGAATGTCACATTTATAAGATATTTTGTCGCCCTTAATCAACTGTTTTAACTTTACAGCCATTAAAAGTAGGATGTAAATCTTTTATTTTCAACAGATTCCTAAAATTGTTTTTTTTTTTTTTTTTGTGTTCACTGGGGTCCAGATTTTGTTAATTTAGAAAGTATAAAATTGACCAAGTGCCTAAAATTATTGAAAATGACAAAAAAATTTGATTAATATTCTTTCAATTTGCAAAATATTCGTTCCATAACTGGATGTGAATAAAGTGTATTTTGGAACTTACTTTGGACATAAATACAATATAATCGACTTACTGACCAGAAGTGACAATCTTAAGAGGTAAATATTTCGTAGGATATAGTATGCGTTGCATTCTGATTATGATTCTAGGAACTGGCATGAGCCAGCGGATCACTGAAAAACAGTGCTTTATGTTCGAATTGTGGCATTATTAAAAGTATGGGATACATTGTTTTTTACTGTCAAGACTAGAGAAAAAACCCATAACCTTCACTCTTTTTGGTGTAGTTGATTCATCCACCAATAAAATATGGATACAAATAAGGATTTATTTTGTGCCAGCAAAGTTAAGAGGTGATCATGGATTTTTTGGGCTCAAACTAGCAAACGAGTTATTTGTAATCATAAAAGTGAAACAGCATATGAAAAATTGGAATATTTTTATAAAGTTTTAAAACAAAACTAAAGCCTTATGCTAAAAACAGGAAAATGACCAAACAATTTCCTAAAAATTTCAAAATTCACAGCATGAAATAGAAATACATCTTCAAAAAAACTATTTCTAGAATCAGGAAATTTGAAACGGAATTTCTGTATACATGGGCATTATCTACGAAGTATTATGAAAAAGATGACATGTAAACAAAATCCGGCACTGATAACCTTTCGTTTTCTGTTGTTATTTTCGTAGTTTTCAGCGTGTTTTCCCTTCAATCTATAGCTACTTTTCATTTAATTTTCATTCAAATACATTTGTATATAATTTTAAAATATCCATCTCTAAACATTTTAATGTATCCGTATAGGAACACATATATAACAATCAGTTTTTTAATTTTTAAACCCAATTTTTCATCGAATTCCGACTATCTGAAACGAAAACTAACCCTCCAACCTACTCTTTCAGGTTGTAGCACAAATGGAATATGACTGGAGATATTTGAACTAGAATTTGTTTAAAACCCTCGACTAAATGAGAAAATTATTTTAAAAACAAAAAAAAATCTCTAAAAATGACCAAACCAGGAGATTGCAAAAAGAATTTTCTTTTCACGTACATATATAAAAGTTTCGATAAAAGCAGTAATAGTGCTAACAGAAGATTAAATTATAAATTCTATAAAAAAATAAGTTCACAGTAAATCAGGCTAGTAGTTAATTTTCAAAACTCATATCGAGTTCAATTTAATACGAGGATGTGAAAAACGAATGAAAATTGAAACTTATCTTACACATTTCATGTTGAGGACAAATAAAAAATAACTTTAAAGTGTAGCTTTCAAATTGAATGTTTAATTTTAGCTTTATTTTAAAGACCTTTGCCCCACATGAAAACTAAAATGGACCATTGTCGGCATATGTTAGCCTCAGAAATAAAATTACATATCCCTTTTGCGGCAAACAATTATATTTTTACAAGTTTTGTGTGAAAGAGGGGTAAAATGTCTTCAAAACATAGAACACGATTAAATTTTCATTTTACTTTTAATGGCTATAAATACAAAGCAGTAGATTAAGGCAATAAAATACTCCATTCAAGTTATATTTTTTCTATATAAATGAGATAAATAGTCCTTTTCGTGTTTGTAATGAATATCTTCATCAAATGCGGCCAAATGTGTATCGCGAAAATATTAAAGTTACAATTGAAAAATTATTTATTTAAAGAAAATCACATTTTAGGTATCGATCTGATCTAAAAATTTCCGCAGATTTTAATTTTCAATCTATCTTTAATGATCACGAAGATAGAAACATGGACTTAGGGAATAAGAGACATACCACGTGTCATGTGTATAGTGCAGTTCATTCCTATGTACCTCCAAGTGCCTTCTAATCGCTAGAACCGGAGATTGATGAAGCGCCGAAACTATCTAACGCGTGAATTCTCGCAATTTCTGCATGTGCACCCTCCAGTAGAACTCTATGTACTTTGGCTACCTGCGTTTTGTGTTATCAAACGCGTGTTGTAAAATGCCTCATGTGAACAGGGCCTTACATATTCTACATGGGAGCTCATCCTAAAGTGTTCTACTCATTCTACATACATTCAGAATTAAATTTACATTTTTACATCATATATCACGTTTTTCCAGAGTAAATAAGAGAATTTAGCATTTATTAAATGAAAAAATAAGATTTTAAATATAAAAGGAATAATGCTATACATAAGAAATACCTTATCCAATTTATTTAAGAGCAACACTTGTACATAAAATTGATAGAATAACCTTCTGGACAATAAGTTGTTATTAACGAGTGCAAATGTAGCAACTCGTACAAATACTATAAAAACAAATTTCATTTCTGATGATAAAATACTTACTCTTATGCATGAAGAATAGTAATAGTAATAACAATCCTCAATACTCTTCTGAGCAGCCATTGTTAAGAGTCTTCTAAATGTTCAATGTAAAGAAATCTGAAATAATTGAAGAATGTTTTAAACCACAGGAAAACGATTAAAATTGTTCCAGTTTAATACAAAAGTAATAAACTTAAAAACATAAGCAAGCAAATATTAAATATGTAGCCACATTTAAGAAAAAAATTAAACAAATTTTAAACAATAAAATAGGTAATTAAATTCTAATTAATGTCAGACATATTATATCATAAATTAACAAACTCAACATCCTCAACGTAAATGTAATAATTATGACAATATAAGATGTACATAACTTAATTTTAGCACAATGCATTATATTTAGTCCATTTTACTATCAAATTTTGAAACAATGCCAGAATAAATATCACTCATCAAGATCGACAACTAAAATTAAGAAATCATTTTAAAATAAAAGATTCATTCAAATTTCAAACAGCAGAAAATAAAATATTAATTTAAACCAATGCAAATAAGAAACTACAAGAGCACAACACCAGTATCTGGTGCTATTGGTATTAAACATTGCAACATGCATATTTAATAAATTCGTTAACAAAATTAATTCCAACAAACACAATTACAGAGCACCAATGTAAAAAATAAAGCACTTCAAAAGAATATTACTAAGTATTTCATTTTTAACATCTGCACTTTTCTACAATCACAATTTAGTGGCAATTTCCCACTGTCAGGGTAACAATACTTCTTACATACAAGTTCTCTGAACTTTTCTACATTACATTGAGATCGAGTTTAATTTTAAATGTATCCTAATATAACCTCAACTTGAAAACCCAAAGCACAAGCCCTGTAATTCATCCACATTGTAAAACACCACAATTTAACCTATTTCAAGAGTATGTAGTGGAGGAACTACAACATACAGACAGCCCTCGACGTTCGCACATAATTGGTTCCTGAAAATGTGTGTGAATGTTGAATGTTCGAAAGTAGAGGGATGTAAAAAACATCAAAAATTGTATTTTAAAATATTTATTTATCAGTAATATATTAAAAATATTTATTTATCAATATACATAATTAAGTTAACGAGGCGTGTTTAAGTGTTTTCTTTATAAATTTGTCAAGAGTTAGTTGAATACCACCTTTTTTTCTTTTCTTGATAGAGTTCTGTAACATGCTGTGTCTTTCTCAATCACCCTACGTACTCGAGACATACGTTCTCCATTGGGATCACATTCTTCCAAGATAGTCAAAAATTTGTCAAGATGCATGAAGGCTTCATTCATATTTTTGATTGTCAAAGACTCGACGATTTTGTCAGCTTCTTCCTCACTTTCATTGTGTATTTCATTTAACTCTTGTTGCTCAATTAAGTATTCATTTGACAGAGGTACTGAGTGAGATTCAATCAACTGATTAGCATCTTAGTTGTTAACGTCCAAGTTTAGTTCATTCATTAGGCTAACTATTTCATCTGTGATAGTTTCTGGAGTTTCTTCAGATTTTACAAAATCACTCATCATTTGTGGCATAATTAATTCCAGGAACCTTTCATTGTTGACTCTTTTATTTCAGCCCTCAAGTCTCCAATATTGTTTATTGCGTTCCATAATAATAGTTCTTCCAAAAATCTCTTAATGTAGGCCCACCTTCCCTGCCAGTTGCCTTGATAGCCTGATTCATTATTGTCCTCATAATATCGTTTAAACGTAGTTATCACTGTTTGGTCCATGGGCTGTATGAGGCAGGTAGTATTGGGAGGAAGAAACACAACATTGATTTCCGTGTATAAATTCTGCAGATTTTGGGTGTCCTGGAGAAAGTCTGTCTAAGATCAATGCTTAAATTGTAAATTTTTATCTTTACAATATTGCTTAGCTGCCGGCACGAAATGAAAAGTGAACCAATCTTTAAATATTTAAGCAGTAACCCAGGCTTTTTTTTTATTTGATTTCCAACATTGGCTTCAATTTTAAATCACCAGCTAAGTTTCCACCAAGAAGCAATGTCAATCTGTTTTTAGAAGGTTTGTCTAGGGGAAACTGGTTCTTCCTTCAATAAGAATGTACGATTAGGCATAGTTTTCCAAAATAAACACGTTTCGTCTACAATAAATATTTGGCTAGGAGAATATTCTCCTACAATAATTTTGGACAAAGAATTAAATTATTTTGCAGCATCTTTATTTGCATCGGCCGATTCTCCAGTGAATTTAATATTATGTAAAGAAAATTCATTTTAAATTTGTCGAACCAGCTTTTACTTGCTTGAAACACTGTTAGAATCTTCTTTTAATCTAGTCTTCCAGTCTTCATGCAAACTAAGAGCCTTAGCTTGAATAATTGAAAAACTCAGAGGGACATCGTTTTGATGTTAATCATCAATTCACGATGACAAAGATTTTCCCATTTCATTCAACACTATGCTGTGTCTTTTGGAAACAATCTTTGAAGATATATCTCCACAATTTTGAACGTATTCCTTAATTTTATTCGTTTTCCAAAATTGAACATATCGTAGACCTGTTTATGTCGTACGAACGGCCGATTGAAGAAAGACTCACTGCTTTCAGAATGTCTAATTCTTTCCCTTTTTGTCTCGATCGTATGAAGTTTATGAGTCCTTAATTGCTTTTTTTGTATCAACACTGCAGTTTCTCTATTTCTCACTCATGTTTATAAATTTATAAGGGCGAAATATTTAAACATAAACAAATAAATTGACAAAACACACAACGCATCGACACGTGCCCTAATGCATGACTAAACCTGTTTAATACATTGTATGTATTTGACATTCAGCCCCCACCACAGCGGCTCGGAACCCTAGTGACGTCACAACGATTCCGAGAAGTTCGCTACTCTAGGCGGCAATGTGTGAGTGAGCGCGAGCTACCGCCCTCCGTGGGAGCGACTGCATGGAAGCGAACAATTTTTGCATTATCGACAAAAATCTTTAAAAAATTGAATTTTTTAAAATGTGCGAAATAGCGAATTGTGCGAAAGTCGAGGGCCGCCTGTACATTAAAAGTGCTATCTACAATGTAATTAAGAGACCAGATGTAATTTTCAGTGCTACGTAAAATCTAATTTCTAATCCTAGGTTTGGAACTATGCCTAGGATTAGAAAGTTAAACGTCAATGGTACCTAAACAAATTTCCTGTTACCAAAATAGTCTGTAATTTTAAATTTACTTTGTTTCTGTGGATGTGTATAAATATACAGGGCAATGATTAAGGCCTGGACTTCAGACTTTGATGTGCATATTTAAAAAAAGAGTAGATTACTAAAATGGGGAATAAATGGTTGATTGGTAAGAATTGGTATAAAAAAATTCAGAAAAAGCAGGTGTTAAAAAGGGATGACTGGATCCAAAATCTTGGTCATCAAAGCAACATTTAGATTAGTTGGGTTTTGTGGCACAAGGGAGATATTTAGCCAAGCTGCACAAGACAAAAGAGTATTAGACAAAATCAAGACTCGTATAAAATTTAGCAATATACAATTGAAACAAGTCAATGTATAAAGTCTAAAAGAACTTTCTCCTAAATTTCTAACCCTGAAGTCAAACCACATCACTTATTGTCTGTGACATTCTTTGACAACACAAGTAGTCTTATTTCAAAATCATTCCATTTGATTAAAACAAAAATGTTTTACTATCCAAATCACATTTATTTTAACAAGAGGTTTTATCAGTGTTTCCCTTTTTTTGTGGCTACATCATTTTAGAATTAGACACTTTGTATTATTTGTGCCCTATGAAAATATTTTAAAAAATTCATTCAAAGTACAGGGTGGCTATTAAGTCTGGAACCATAGGAGAAATGATACATAGCACATCTTCCTACTAAAGAACATGCTCCACATGTCCGCCACCATTTTCAACACACTTCTGGAGATGTTTTACAAGACTTTTTTTAATTGTCTTTAACATACGTGGTTCCAGAGCAATTGCAGTGGTTAATTTTTCCCGGAAATGTTCCATATCACGAATTCTTACTGCATACACCTCCTTTCACAATCCCCATATAGGAAAATCCATAGGGTTCAGGTCGGGTAACCTTGCTGCCCATTCCACAGGACCCTTCCCCAATCCAGTGTCCAGGAAACATGTCATTTAACCATTGGCAAACGAAACCTGCATAATAAGGTGGAGCCCCATCTTGCATAAACCACTCTGGATAGCCACCGATACTATGAAGTTCCTGGTACCATTTCATTTCCCAACATACTGAGGTAATTTTCTCCAGTGACTTGATTCAAAGAATGGACCAACAATCTTATCCCATAAACCACACCATATCATCACTTTTGGAGAGCCTTGCATTTTACTGTTGGTGAACCAGTTGGGGTTCATTTGTGACCAGTACCTGAAATTTTGTTTGCTCACCTCCTCAGAAACGTAAAAATTTGTATCGCCTAAGAACATCACTGTTTCCTGTGGTTCCAGACTTTATAGCCACCCTGTAGAATGATTTTTAAAAAGCACGAGGCTTACCTTTAGATTTCTTTCCCTCCTTGTCACTGGGAAAATATGTTCAATCAAGAATACTGGTTATCATGGCGAAAACAAAAACTTTTTTCTATGAATTTCCAGATGAGTCAAAGAATTTGAGTAGTTATTGTTTTCTGAACATAAAAGAGCTCTTTTTAGTAATGGATGCAAATAAAATATAGAGTTCGTTATCAGGACAATCCCCTTGACCTGGCTTCTTAAAAAGAAAATTCCTTTCAAGGTAAGTCAAGCTCCAAGGACATCCAGGATGACGAGGAAGTCGTTAAGGAACATTGAAATGAAATAGAAAATAATCAGTTCAAGTATTTGAGGTACACAAACAACTACACATTTTACGAAAAATCAAGAGTCCGCAAGGCATTTCGATTTATTTTTGACACATGGTTTGAAAACCATCATGTTATAAATGGCACTTAACTAAAAAAAATGACATAAACGTTCAAAAAATATTCACTAATTTTGAATAAATAACATTATTAAAAATTTAGAATGCCTTATGAAATCTTTCGGCACTTGAGTAATACAGGACTTCATTTTTGAAAATGATAATGACTGCTTTTATAAAGTGATCGATAAGGCAAAGTTTTTCTCTTATTACAAAAGTGCCATAGTTTGCAGTCAAAATAAATTTTAACAATTAACAAAACATAAAATGTGCACAATCAGGATAAATTTTCTGCATCAACTTAAAGAAGGAATAACAAATTGTAAGAACAAAAAGTTTCTTTATCTAAACTATGTATTAAATAATCCTGAGTACTTATTAAAATATGATCAATTAAATGTAAAGAGCAAATCAATCACAAAATCCCCTCATTTTATATCAATGCCCTTTATAAATGTGAAACATACTTTCACTTTTAAACTTGTACAATGTATGAATATGAAATGAGAGTATATTTCAGAGCTTTACTTCTACAATTTCTGAACTTATTTGAAAATGACAAATGATTATACAAATACATAATTTTAAATCTTTGTGTTTTCAATTTTCAAACAAGTCTACACCACTACTATAGAAGTATGAAATTTTCATCTTTCACACCTTAGCATGAGTTTCAATTAAATGAATCTAGCAATACTAGAAATAGCAGAACTTCTAAACATGAAAGAAAACTACAACCGAGTTTGACTGCTTAGTTTATACTGAAGTTTTTAATTTAAATGAGATTGAACAAAGCATAATTTACTTCATACATATAATACAAATTGAATTATTTTAATTTGAAACTCATTCAAGAATTTGGGGAATCTTTAAAAGAGCATGGAAGCACAAAGGTTTAAAAAATGAACATGATGCAAATGTAAAACAATTTGATTGTCTTAAAAGAAAATTTCAAGTTACCTGATGAGAAGCAGAATTTTTGTCTTTCTGAGCAATTATATATGCCTCTATTACCTACAGAAAAAAGGAAGAATCAATAAAACATTAAATACAGCAAACATGTTATTGCCAGTAACAGACTTAGCAAGGTATGAAGTCATGATTTAAAAAAATTAGATTTAAGAACTCGATTCAACCGAAACGTGATCGATCTCTTCGATCAACCGAAAGCACTAAGATTTAGTCTAATTTGGTATTCATTTTCCCAACTAAATTAAATCTCGCCAATTAATCCACAGAAAACATTCAATGTTTCTCTAGCCGAAATAGAGAACTTTCAATGAAATATTACATTATTTTCTTGGATTCTTTTGCTTTAAAAGATTATTTAAAATGTCTATATGTTCTCAAAATGAGCAGCTGAAATTATAGCTAAGGAAGCATTTCTCAGAGACTGATGATCACATCACTCAGTTGAATACTGCTATAACTACAAAAACCCGAATTTCTAGTTTTATGAGCAGAAAGACTTCACATATGCTTCTGCTTACTACAAAACTGCTCTCTACTGGAGTTTAAAGCTGTGGAAATTTTCCAGAATGCGGGAACATGTATTTAGGTTTTTCTACACATAAAATTTTTTAGATATGGCTAATGTAGCAGGGTGCAATAAATGGATAGGGTCAGGTGGGTATAAAAAACAATGTTTTCAATTTCAAAGTAGAATTTAGCAATGACAAGTTTTAAAAAAGTGATGTTTCCTTGCATTACATATACATTGTATTATTTTCAAGAACATACTGCATATATTTTTTTCATATTTAAACCTATATTTTTTAGTTGTGGCTATTTCGATACCCTTGTTTTTATATCCACTTCACCCCATGGTGTGGGGGAAAGTGGGTAATTCATAGAAGTTATAAAATCATATTAAATGGTGAAAAAAATTATTATATATTTTTTCCATAATAATTGATAAGTGTATTAAAAGAACAATTTTTGTTGAATGAGCCACTATTAAATTAACTCTTTGTTCAATGATACAATATTTTAGTGGCCTTCTAAATGCCAAACTTATAACATGTAGCAGTATTTATGAATGCTATAGCTCAAGATGTACTTGAACTATGTTTGAGTGTTCATTCACTGTAAACAGCCAAAAATTCTACACAAAAATACAAAACATAAATTATTCTTCGAAATTCATGGAAACATGTTAACATGAATTTTGAGAAAGATACAGAGGTTACATATCAAAACTGTCCATGATTATCAAATGTAGGTTTTGTGGCAATGTATGTATAATAAATGCTTTCCAATATCTATTATGCCCATTCCCCTTTTCTAGAAAATATACTATCAATTACCTCTACATTTTTAAGAAAGAATTAATCTTTTCCGACTTCTGTTACTTACTCAACGAATTGTTGAACTGATTTTTTGAACCTACATATTAACCAAGAACCTTGCTTAATATTGCTGTCAATTTTGCTGTTTCTTCAGTATTTTCTTTTGGTTCCATAACTTTATTTTCAGTAAGAGCCTAAGCTGATGTTCTCAAGTTATTTCTTTTTACTAAATCTATCTTATGTTTCTTGAAATAAATGCTTTAGGATGCTAGAGCCTCTGTTAATACTTCACCTATTTTTCTGGACCCTTTTCATTTTCTCAATGAATTCTGAGAATAATTTCTAAGATCAGTAGACATAGGAGTTGAGGGGGTTGTTAATATGACTAAGTTCAGGCTTTTTAACAGTGAAAACAGTAACTTTATCTGGCATGTAAGTTGCTTAAAAACTATGTTATTATTTCCTTGAAGCTTGATTCCCTTCATTTTGTGACAAGCTTACAACACATATTAAACATCATTCTGGAAAATTAATGCCTTTTCTATCCTTAAAATTCTGTGTTCCACAACCTGTCAATTTACGGTATATAACCACTTTCCTTAAATTCTTTCGCAACATGGCCAATTTTAATGATTTACATAACCATTTCAATACACACAGAAATGTGACCTTAAAACATTTTGCAAATCGTTTTTCCCTGTACCATGATATTGAAATTCCTTTCCATGATGTAATTGGCAGTGGCATGGAAACCACATCCAAGGTCTATAAAGGATGACTTGTAATTGGGGTAGCCATAATATTATACCTATACATACATATTATGGAATACTTATATACCTATTCATTTTTGCTGATCAAAAATTATCTTTAGCATAAAAGAACCCCAAAACAAGTTTCTTCAATGTTGCCGCTAAACCTAAAGCTATACCCACTTCATTTAAAAACAATGTTGTAATTTCTTGCCTGTTTATTGGAATCTGTTAGAAGTCCTTTATCTAGCTCAGAACAATATAATAGTTTTAGAAAGGCATACATAAAAATAAAGTTTCCCAGACAATTACAACCCACATGACTGGATCAAAAACGAACAAGATGCCACAAGGATCTTCTAGATGTTTCCAATAAAATTTTCTTGATTGAAAAACTTTTTAAAGAACTTAAATATATAGTTGAGAATTCTATTTTCCATCAAAATAAGGTTTATTATTAAAGAGGTAGCCTTTGCATGAACTACCCACTTTACCCCACCAGACCTAATCAATTTAAGATTTCTAAATATTTTACTCCCTATATTATGGTGAAAAATTCTTATCATTATGGTCTTATTTATAATCTGATTATGCTCTATTAAATTTTAAAACCTCAGTGGATCTGCGAAAATTATGATTATTGGGGTAATTTTTAGAGGGTCTTTAGACTAGTTTGGGAACCACTGCTATTTTTAGTTCAAAAGAGTCACTTTTGAGGTGTTACAGAGATGAAGCAAAATGTTCAACTTAATTGAAAAAGTAACACACCCTGTATCAGTTGAATTCATTTTCAATATTAGTAAACTTCATTGAAGAAAATAAAAAATTAAAAGTTTGATCTAAATCAAGCTACTTTAAATTAGTATTCCCTGATACTTAATAAATGAGACATACATTCATTTTTACCATGTATAAAGCAAAGTATACATGAATAGTTCAATTATAATCTTATAGTGTATAAAATACATCAACCTAGGACGGCAACTTAAATTAGTTGTTAGTTAAAATTTTAAATGCAATTTAAATTAATTGTGGTACAGCTGCAGTCTCCGCCGCGCAGAGTGGCAATGCGGTTTTTTTTTCACACTTTTTATGTCGCCATGGAAATCTTCCAAAATTGAATATGTACTGCATACATATGGATTAAATATATAAATCTTGAGAAAACAACATTTTGACTAGTAAAACACTGCAAATCTGGATTAAATATACACAAAATACAAAAATATTTCTAAACTGAAATCACATCTTGACTAGTGAAACATTGCAGAACTGGATTAAATATACGGTACAGCTGTAGTCTCTGCCGCGCGCGGTGGCAACGCGTTTTTTTTTGGCGCCGTGTTTGGCGCACTTTTTATGTCGCCACGGAAATCCAACATCGAATATATATTGCATACGTATGGGTGAAATATGTAAATCTGAATGAAACAACATTTGAATAAAAAAACACTGCAAATATGGATGAAATGTATGGAATTTTGGCGTAGTTATAAGCGACTCATGCCGGTGAGGGTAACCCATTTGTTCTCGGATTTCCAACAGTGAATCGATATCATTCTCCACATATGAATGAAATGAATAAAAAAAATGTACATTAGTAGAATATAAGTTATTCTAATATTTTAACAGATTTTTCACACCACTGTAAATGAGAACTGGACGCCGGCAAGGTTGCCATAAAAATAGGTTAACCCTAACCAGGAGAAAATTCGAGAAAAAAATGGGTTACCATCAGCCTGCATGAGTCGCTTATAACTACGCCAAAACGCGTTGCCACCGCGCGCGGCAGAGACTACAGCTGTACCAAATATACACAAATATGCAAAAAAAATTTAACGGAATTAAAGGTCGAGCAGTCGCATCAGGTTGTATTTTTCCTGTCTATTTTGTTTTATTAGTTATCTTATTATTTCTAGTATACCTTATTTCTTACGATGCCTTCTATTTTTAGTGTAGTCGATAAGTTTCAAGAGAATTTTTCTCGGGTACAGCTGTAGTCTCTGCCGCGCGCGGTGGCAACGACTCTTGGCGCGGCTTTTGGCGTAGTTATAAGTGACTCATGCCGGGTGATGGTAACCCATTTTTTTCTCGAATTTTCTCCTGGTTAGGGTTAACCTGTTTTTAGGCTAACTTACGGGACTGAGGGAGTAGTTAATCGTTTTTTTTTGTTACGAGTTGTGTCGCGATAAAGAGCTTTTTTTAACTTTTTTAAAGGAATCGGGATTAATTAAATCTAAAGTTTCTTGCGATAAATGTTAACGGGGATATGACTTTTTCAGTTAGGGTTACCCTCACCGGCATGAGTCGCTTATAACTACGCCAAAAGTCCAAATATTTAATCAATATTTGCAGTGTTTTTCTAGTCAAAATGTTGTTTAATTCAGATTTACATAATTCATCCGTACGTATGCAGTATATATTCAATGTTGGAAGATTTCCGTGGTGACATAAAAAAGTGCGCCAAACACGGCGCCAAAAAAAACGCGTTGCCACCGCGCGCGGCAGAGACTACAGCTGTACCTTTCTGTCATACATAAAGAAATTTTTACTGTATCTTCAAACAAAAAAATTGCATTTAATTAAAAATCATTCACACTAAGATCTAGCAAAAAGCAATCACTGGATTTTGATCATGTAAACTGTGTAAAGCACGTTTTAACATGCTTAACATTTAGATTGCTTCCTAAGTTTATGAAGCACTGTTTATAAAAAACTTTTCTAAAGGGCATTAATTGGACCCCCAGGATCCAGTTTTAAATTAATTCGGAACAACTGAAAACATCCAAGTCATGACTAGAATTCAAATTCAGAGCCTGTTGATCAAGGCATAGACGTTATTTGATTTGAGATACATAATTTCAATGGAAATACACATTTTTTAATATATATAATTAAAATTTGGAGGAGAAAATTTTCTCCCGGTTTTAACAACGATGGTTAAAATGATTAATTCCTTTGAAAAGAGCATTATAAAGAAAATTATGAATGTCATACAGTTGTCATCACATGGTAGGAACTTTTTCTGGACACCAAAATAATTTTCTTAGAATTCTACAACACATTCGTCTATTTTAGGAAAATATTGATTTTAAGTTAACCCTTCTTTAAAAATTGATTCGTAAGCATCACGAACAGTTAAGCGTCCCTAAAATTGCTCAATAAATCGAAAAAAACGTTCCAGTTAACCCCATTACTTTTTCCTTCAATTGAGGAAGGCAAGGAATTACAATTACGGGAAAAGTATTGGTCCAAAGAGTAAGACAGATTTTTATATGAACCTACGTTTCTTACTTTTGGATAAAAATAAGGACTGCAAGAAAGCCCAGTAAAACGCGTATCCCTCCAGAAACGAAGCTCATTCAAAATTTTATGACCCTTAGGCTTCGAATTGAATAAGTTAAACAAATTTCAACTACATTGGCAATGTAATTGCGAACAAGGACATTTAACATAAGTTTTAACTCACCAAGTCAGTTCACCTTCGTCAGACGATTTTCTAACTATAGAAACTTGGAACACCAGAAGATTTTATCAAAATTGTATTTTTTAATAACTAAAGCTTAGCGTCTCAACTCTCCAGAAACCAACACTGATAAAACTAACCATGAACATACGCCTAGAAGTAATGAAACCCTATGCTTTCGTGACGAAGTAGTAGTTAAGACAAGCGGATGGACACAGCAAGAATCCTAATGTGAAAACTTGGACGAATTTTCGAAGGTTCGCACATGCGCATTGGTTCCGTTAGGGGTAGGGAAAAGTTTAAGCGGGTTTGAAAAAATCCCTAAAATAATGGCGGTTGTTGATATGCATGTGTTATTTCATTTAACACAATCTTTTAATCGAGATCAAGGATTATATGAATTTTTGATGGTGGAAAATTGAAAGTTCACTTGCCCAAAAGAGTACTCGTTCACAAGATTGGATATAACTTAAAGGTAAGCAGAATCTATTTTAATTTTGAAACTTTATTTTCGATTTCGTAGATATACCGAAAACACTGCATAAAATTATGGAAAAAATTCATCATTGCGCCTTTCATGTGAGAAATATTGATCAGTTTCCGCTTTGATTTTTGATTGTTAGTGTTTTTCTAGAGCGCCTTAAATAATGTTTACGAAGGAGAGTTTTCGATGGATTTTGAAAATGAGGTTGTTTGATGTTACTACTGTTTGATGTGTGATCAGCATTTTCTGCGAATGATCTAGAATTGAAAGAAGGCATCCAATGAAAAAATATGTTGTTTTATTAGATGACCTTTTACGCTATTATGAACAAATTTTATGTTATTTTTCGATAATTCTTTTAAATTTTGTTTAATGTGTTCATGGTATAATTAGATATTGCAATCTGCAAAATTTAGGGAAGTTCAATTTGGAATATGCTTTGAAAAGAAGTGTATCTAATCAAAAGTTTGGGGAGAGGTGCATAGTCGGATGTTCACTTGTTGCAAAAACATGTTGACACCAGAAAAATCAACTCTGGGTACAGGTTTTTGTGCCCTGAGAAGTACAAATCATGTTGCTTGTTGTCGCAGCATAGGTCATTAATATCAAAGCTAGCAGACTCAGATATATTAAAATTACATTCCCACATACCTGACATTACATCGTTAAGGTATTCCTGAAGATGATTGTCACTTTTTGTTCAGTCTATCCCATTTGGGCTTTTGAGTCCTGACTGGAAGGTGATCTAGCAAAAGTATCATGTGTGTATAGTAAATTTTGGAATGTTTTACTGTCACATATTTGAATTCGAGAAGGAGTTAAAGATTAAACGATAATGTTGGTGTAATATGGTGGGGTTATGTATCTCAAGGATCCAGCATATCAAAATACTTTTGTACTCAACAAAAACTTAACTTTATTACAATAACAAAACAGATTACACAGAATTATAGCAATAAGGATTACACGCCCCTCAGACAACCGACCTAGCACGCCGGAGTCAGACGCTCATCTCCCCTTTAGTCTACTCCCTCTTGTTTAAGGGAGTATGGCGCGCCCCCTAGAGAGAAGGGATAACGCTACACCCCCCATGCAAGATTGACGTATCACCTGCGATACTCAATCTGACAATCCCATAAGGAATTGTACAAAAATGTTGAAATCAAAATACACAATCATATCAATACATATACAATAGTACTCACACGTTATGCACTACTCGACTGTCACTCCAAACACAAAATTAGTATCAACCTTCACGTAGTATGATATACCAATATAGATAAACAAATAATGTACACTGATTATAAAAATTGAAAATAAATGCACTACAAGCAATTACTGTGGCTATGAAATTATCATACCACAATTTAAAAAAACTCACATTTCACAAATTCTAAAAATATAATGACTTATTAACGATTTAAACACATTTTAGAACACTAAAGGAACATAACACAATTCTAAGGATATGACTTATTAACAATTTAAACACATCTTAAAACACTACAGGTACATAACACAATTCTAAGTACCTAAACATATAATTGAAAATTGATCATTACAAAATGAAATTATTTTCCACTTCATCCAAGATTATAATTAAAATTTTACAATAAGCGTGAGAGTGCGTCAGCATGAGGCATTTTTGCACCTGGGCAATGTTTAATAGCAATGTTATACTTTTGTAGTGCAAAAGCCCATCTTTGCAATCTCGAAGATTGAGGAGCACTTTTAGTTAAGTAGGGTAAAGGGTTATGATCAGTGTAAAACTCTATTTCTGTTCCAAATACCCAAACTTCAAACTTTTTCAAGCTCCAAACGATTGCAAATGCCTCACGTTCAATGGTAGACCAAGCCTGCTGTGCAGTGGTCAGTTTTTGACTGGCATAAGCAATTGGATAAATCTTATCACCACACTTTTGCGAAAGGCAAGCGGCTACACCAATTTGAGATGCATCCGAATAAATGATGAAAGGTTTATCAGGAACCGGAGAATATAAAGAGGGAGCCTCGATCAAGGCTCTCTTCAAAACACTAAAAGTGACATCATGCTCCTGAGTCCATGGAATGCAATCAGGAACTCTCTTTTTCGTAAGTTCCGTCAAAGGATACACAAGTTCAGAATAATTTGGAATGTACTCACGATAGTAGTTGCAAAGTCCTAGCACACTTCGCAAATTTTTCTTAGTAATAGGTCTGGGTAAATCTTCAATTACTTTAGTTTTCTCAGGATCGGGCTGATGTTTTCCGGACCCAATGACATGTACCAGAAATTTAATTCCCGATTTCACAAAAGAGCACTTTTTGAGATTTACTGTGAAATTCAGTTCTTCAAGTTTCGTGAGAATTGTATCCAAATGAATTAGATGTTCATTCCAATCCCTCGAAAAGATGGCTATATCATCGATGTAAGCCCGTGAAAAATCTCGGTAAGGCGACAAAGCCTTATTCATTACACGTTGAAAAGTTGCAGACGCATTCTTTAGACCAAAACTCATCACTTTGAAGCGATATTGTTGTCGATGCGTCTTGAACGATGTAAAATCCTTGCTGTCTTCAGCCATAGGGATGGCCCAGTATCCCTTCAGAAGATCTAGAGTAGAGATGACATTGGCTCTACCAATGGACTGGATTAACTCAGTGGCATCTTCCATTGGAAAATCATCGGAAACCGTGACTGAGTTGAGGGCTCTATAGTCTACACAAAGACGCATGCTACCATCTTTCTTGTTCACACAAACAATTGGATAGGCAATTTCGGCATCACTTTCTTCTATTAGATCAAGATCCAAAAGCTCTTCTATCTGCTCATCTACTTTCCCTTTCAGCGCTTCGGGAATGCGGTACACAAATGGCTTGTTCCTTTCGGCATTCGGTTTCAAGCGAATGCGGTGTGCACCCACCTTCGCTACCTTTACATTATCAGTGAAGAGTGCTCGATGCTTGCGAATCAACTCCATTAATTGCTCTTCATCTGCTTTCTTCAGATGACTCAACCTAGTTTCTGTAAACATCATCTCTGATTCATCTCTTGACAAACTAGGAGTGGGGTGGATTTCTCCGAATTCGTGCTCTTCTTCGAAGATAACTCCAACTGCAAGGGAACGAGGATGATATCTTCGTACCTTGTTCACATGAACATGCCTTACAGTTCCATCTGATAGTCTCACTTTATAAGAATGAGGAGGGCAGTGCTGCATAATTTCCCCAGGACCAGTCCACCTGGCGTAAATCTTGTTGTTTGAATCAGGAATCAGAAGGACAACTTGCTCTCCTGTAGTGAAATTTCACACAGATGATCGTTTGTTAAAATAATCACCATATGTTTTTTGCTTGTGAGCAGCAGTCAGAGATGCACGTTCAGCAGCTTTCTCCATTTTAATCTTCATTTCTTGAAGATAATCAGCGGCTGACTGAGAGATGCTTGTTGGTAGGTGTATCTCACCAGCCCAGGAGGATTTGAGAACTGAGAGTGGACCTCGAGCTTCTCTGCCATATAGCAATTTAAAAGGTGAAACTCCTGTAGTTGTGTTCGGCACTTCTCGATAGGCAAACAACAGGAATGGTAGTTGTTGATCCCAACTTCTTGGATCCTCTCGAATTACGTGATGAAGCATTTCCTTCAACACTCTGTTCCATCGTTCTACTAAACCGTTACTAGCTGGATAACCAGGACAAGAAAATCTTGGACTCGATCCAATTCTTTCCAAAAATTCTCGCGTTAAGGACGATTTAAAGTTTGTTCCCTGGTCACTAGCAACAATTTTGGGTATACCAGTCCTCGCAAATATCTGTAGCAAAGCATCGCATGCCGCCTTGGCTGAAAGTGACCTAAGAGGTACAGCCTCAGGCCAACGGGTGTGCTGGTCCATCATACAAAGAATATATTTGTGTCCTCTACTGGATGGAGGCTCAATAGGTCCAACGACATCAATATTAACTACTTCAAAAGGAAGCTCCGGACGAACTACTGGCGTGATTGGAGCTCTTTCACCAACCTTTTCCTTTTTCCGAAGTTGACAACCCTTGCAAGTCCGGACAAATTCAGTAATATTTTTATTCATGCCCGGCCAATAAAAATTATATCTTATCCTTTCTTTGGTTTTCTTCACCCCCATATGGCCCCCGAAAACTGACTCGTGAGCTAACCTTAAAACTTTATCTACCCTATTGTGCGGTAAAACTAACTGTACCACTGGTTCATCGAGAATTTTGTCTTTGTGGTAGATTAATCCGTCGATTAAAATAAAATTGCCTTTATTTTGCTTTAATTCCTCGCGAACCCTTTCTAGAGATTTGCAGTTACTCTGCTCGTCTTTTAATTTAGCATGATCCGAGTAAAATTGAGAATCGTCTAAATTATTTTTATTATTTTCTGCGACCTCGCTCTTATCGTTTTCTTCCTCTCCACTAGATATAGCGTCCCCCATTTCCCTTTCGCTTGTCGACTGCAGAAAAATGTCTGCGGATGTACTCCCCTCTTTGAGATAAACAAATCCCTTGTTTCCTGTTCCGTCTGGCGTTTCGCTATTTATTGAACATAATGCCTCATACAGAGACGGTGGTATCAATGCCTGCGCATGTAATTTGTCCGTAAGCGCCATCACACATTCTATGGGATGCTTTAATGCGGAGTCGCTATTAAGCGCAATCGCCGTTTTCACTAATTTGGCTTCAACCTTTTCGCCAAAAGCCGAACTCAAAATAACTTTCCCGAATTCATCGCTGTCCACGTTAGGGAGGAAGTCAGAATTTATGACCAACAGTTGAGTCCCTGAGTCAATAATACATTCTATCTCTCTCCCCTTTACGAAGATGGTGACATGTTTCAAAGGTTCAAGGTCAACCTGTGGTTTGAAGCGTTCCGAAAGAACCTTTGCTACGACAGCCCTCTCTTTCCTTTCGCTTGTTTTTGTTTGGGGGTACTTTTTGTTGCACTCCCGGGCCAAATGGTTTTCACCACAAATGTAGCATTCAATTTTCCTACTCATTTTGTCTTTAGGCCTTGGTTTTAACTCTTCGCGTCTTACATGGGGAGGGATATATTTAAAATCATTACGCGAGTTGATGTGATTAGTTGAAGTTTTATAACAATTAAAAGGTGTTTCGGCAAGCGATTTTCCTACCGAAGCAAAGAACATGTCGCATTCTCTGCCCATTTGTGTGGGTTCAAACCAACTTTGTTCTTGCTTTATGTTTATATGCGTGGCTGTTTCTCGATCAAGCGTTTGATATAACTTATCACTAACAATTAATCCCTTTAAAGAATTGAAATCATTCACTTCTCTTAGCTTACAATATTGTTCCCAATTTGTTGCTAGTCGCGATGCAAATTGAACATGAGTTTCATTTGCCATACGTTTCGCTTTTTGAAAATTCTGTAAACAGATCAATGGTGTCGGTTCAAATTCTCTTAGAACTGCACTTCTTAATTTATCGTAATCATTTATCTCCTCTTCTTTAATGTACACTAATATATTAGCGGCCTTTTCTCCTAAGAGATTCAACAGAATTTCCCCTTTGAATTCGTCGGGTACACTTTTGGTTTTGAATGCTCTCTCTAGTGACGCGAAAAATAAATTCCAACCCTCTGGCCTTTTCGGAACAGGGATTGTTAGTGTGCGAACACTACGAATGAAATTTTCTATTGAAAGTTGACTTACTACCTCAGGATTTACATTAACTTGCTCAGCCCTGCCAAGCGAACTTTCATATCTCAACCTCTCTAAATTTATTCTTTCTAATTCTAACTGAGCTTCCATACTCAATCGTGAACTTTCTAGTTTTGCTTTTTCGAGATTTATTTTTTCTAACTCGATTCGAGCCTCTTGCTCTTCTTTGGACTTCCTATCCGCTATAACTGAATCTGCATATTGTGTTACGAATGTTTCATCCTCTACATAACTTCCGCTGTTCAAAATAAGATTTCTTAAGTCAATTACTTTCATATCTGGAGTAACTGTCTCGCCTATCTCCTCAGCGATTAACTTAAGATCTTCCTTTTTCGCTCCCCGGAACATTTTTAAAATAATAAATATTAATCCTAACCAGGCAATTAAAATAAATTATCTCATATACTGAATCTGACCAAACAGCAAAGCAAAAGTTGCCTACCTCATCGTCCTTGTTGTCCACTGGAACCAATTCACAAACTAAGACTGATGATTCAGATCCGGTCGTCACTGCGCCAATGTAATATGGTGGGGTTATGTATCTCAAGGATCCAGCATATCAAAATACTTTTGTACTCAACAAAAACTTAACTTTATTACAATAACAAAACAGATTACACAGAATTATAGCAATAAGGATTACACGCCCCTCAGACAACCGACCTAGCACGCCGGAGTCAGACGCTCATCTCCCCTTTAGTCTACTCCCTCTTGTTTAAGGGAGTATGGCGCGCCCCCTAGAGAGAAGGGATAACGCTACAGTTGGTATCAAACTTCATGAATCGCGCGCGCGAAAACTTGAATCTCAAGAAAAAGGAAATTTAAAAGGAATTTATTAAAAATAAGTTAAAATTTTTACATCTAGAAAATATGCAATGATAGATTTCGAACAGATATTGGAAGTGAAAAGCATTCTCACACCTCTTTCATGAAATCCATTGGACATTATCCCTTACTTTATACATCATAATTTGTTTAACTCAAAAATAGACACAACAAAAACATTTGTTTAATGAAGAGGAAACTTAAAAAAGCTGCAAATTTAAGAAAGTTTTGTAAATGCACTAGACAAAATAAGTGACTGCTTTCAAAGTTTTTGCTTAAAAGTATTTTGAGATCACTAAGACTTCAAGTACATTTAAAACCCCCATTATGACAAAATTCTAAATTTAAGGGATTGAAATCTTTTTGAAAGTGGATAACTTCACTTCTCGAGCAACATTTATCCCCCACTATCAACATATTTGAGCAACAAGTTCAAACGCACTTAACAACACACTCACACCTCATGTATATACAAATCTTTATATGTAAAATAAAAATTTTAAATATTTTGATTGGATATTAATCTTTTAATTGTGTTAATACTAGAAAGTTGTCATATACCTAGATAGATGGTGGGAAGCAAGTGACCCCATGGTGGATAAAAATCTTTGTATTCTGAATTTTGATCTTTTCTGATCTCTTATATGCCTGCATCAAAATCTTTGTATTAACTGCATTATTAATTCTAAATGCCATATAAGGAGTGCAAATTCTCATAGCAACAGAATGAAATATCACAACTAAGTTTCTGCTTCCCTGTCACTTTGTATAAAATCCAAGTATTTACCACAGATATATCTAAAATATTATAAAGGCATATACATTCACCAACAAATTCTTTTTCTTGATTTGGTAGTAAACAAGTGTATCATTTGGCCTACAATGTCCATGCCATACTTTATCTAGTTATCATCGGATATGTCTGATGCACCAAGTCTACAACTTCATGGTTTATTCGTAGGTAAAAGAGGTTGAGATCTAGTTTTAGCTTATCGGCAAAGCTACTGTCACCATTTCCAGTATCTATTTCATCCAATCAGAAATCTTTTCAAAATATCTTCACCAGAATGATTAAATACACAATAAGTATTGACCAAACAATTAAGTCATAAAATAGCATATTTAATTCAATGGTAAGGGAGTTATAAGTGGCACACAGTGTGAGGGTCCCATACGTCTTTCTCGTGTTAAAAGAAATAGCATGTTTAATATAATTAACTTAGAAAACAAAATGTACTTAGGAGGAAACATACCCAAATTTTTATAAAATTTACAAATGATTCTTTCCTATATTACTCTAACCCACTTTATTTTCAACACGTTATGTGTCAATAAGTTCAATTTAGCTTAGGGGCTGTCGTGGCTCAGTGGGTTTGCTCACTGCACTAGTGACCTAAGCTGTAGACGGCACAGGTTCGAGTCCTGTGACTACCCTGAGTGTATTTCTCCTTTTTTGTATCAAACTTTCCTTGTGTGTGTTATTACATTCAGTTGACACAGAAAGGTATGTGATCTTATTTGAATTGTTGTCTTTTTTGATGTACACTCTTTATATTTTTAGGTTCCTCGTTCATCAGATTTGCCTCTGGCTGGATTTGTGACTGGCCGTTTGTAATGCAATGTGTTTATGTAATTTCTATGTTCAATATGGTTTTGTTTTTATTTCTTGAGGCAGGTGTTATATTCCGATAACCGTTTATATGTTATTGCAAAACAGTTACCGACTATATTGAAAAATTAATAGAAAACGACTGGTGTTTTCCCAAAGGAGTGAAAATTGTTGAACAAATCAAGTATATTTATCATGAAAAACAGTTAGCCCTTCTGTCTGTTTACAAATGGGCTGTTATTTTTGTTGCTGTTAAATTAAGTGTTATTTTAGCAACTGTTATCGAAAATATTACCAGTTATCACCAATGTTAAGTAATTTTTAAAATGACCAAACTTTAAAAAAAAATTCATTTTTCAGAAATTAAAGGGACTATTTATTTTTGTAAGATATCAAGAAAATAAAAAAGAGTTTTGGGGGCCGTGGTGGCCCGGTTGGAAGAGCAACGGACTAGCAACCGAAGGGTTGCGAGTTCGAATCCAGCCAAACACCGTTGTGTACAAAGGGGGCTGGTGCACTTTAAATCTGTCGTGGCCTCAAATGTCCTCACGTTGGCGTGGAAGTTTGGAGAGTGGGATGCCAGCTCAGGTGTTGCCTCATCATCTGACCGTAGTTCAAAATTACGTGGTGCTGTCCTCGGTTCTGTCCTTTCGGGTTTGATCCTGGACCGTCACCAATAGCCCGTTGTGTTGCTCCAGTGTGATGTTAATTGAAATACCCCCCTTGAGTTTTGGAATAATAATTTCTAAAACTAAATCATATTAAAGAAAAATAAATTTTTGCATAGTATGACTGAATTTTACATTTCAAGTTACATTGTATGTTTGATTGAAAATAAAGTTTTTATGTACCAATTCTTTCTTTGTTTTTCTTCTATAATGAATTGAAGTACGTATTCACTGTAACTGTAACATTTGTTTTTGTTTACCTTCATGTGTGTGTACATAAACATCTATTACAATGTAAGAATAGTCAATATCAGTCTCAAAACAATCTTATGAAAATAGTAAATGTTGCTGCTTACAATTTGCATTAAAAGATTATCTTGATGTTTTTAGTATACTCAATTTCATAATTGTTCAAGTTTACCAATGCTGTCTATGGTACAAGCATTGTTAAAATCAAGAGTTGTTAACTTCAAGTAATTTTTCTGGATTGAAATGTATTTTAAATAGAATTTTGTTTACTGAACTTATGGAATGACAGATCAAGTGACTGCATGGATAAAGAGGTGATTTAGATTTTCTTGCAGTTGTATTAATTGGTGTATGTAAAGATCCAAATCTTTCCCATACTGTGTTCGGAGAAAGCCTACTTGTGTACGACATCAACAGAGGTCCCTCGATTTTTCAATAACACTTTATCATACAGTATCAATGTTTTTGTGTTTGCTTTGAAGGCACGTGATGCAATCTAAAGGAATTTTATAATTTTCTTGGAGTCCATCATAGACAATGCATTTTGATAAAATGTTTTAACTGCTGAAGCTTCAAACTCGCCATCCAGAACCATCAGCTTTCTAAATAAATGACAATCAAATCCAGTAAATGCTTTAGAGGAAAATGGTCCGAAGAAATCATGTGGTCGAAAGAGACTGAATTTGCAGTCATTTGGCCGATGTCGTATTCCATGAATGTTATTAATTGAGTAAACAAAATGAAATTAGAAAAGTTTTATTTGAAAGTTATTCCAAAACAAAATGGTGTCCTTACATAAATATCCTACATAACTGAAGAAATTGAAAACCAAATTTTAGCTTGGTAAATATCTAAGTCACAAAATTTTCAGTAGCTGCAATCTGATGGGATAATTCTTGTAACTTTAGAAACATTTAGTAATATTGGCTTTGGTCAGATTTGCATTCAAAGCTAATCTAATTTCTCTTCAGCACTATTTAAAAGAAAATAAATTTAAATAAGCTTATTAAGATATATATAGTATTTAAAATTGAAGCTTTAGTTGAAATTGAGTTTTTTCCACTATATAAATAAATATAACTCTAGTAATATGTTAATTAAATTTGTATTATACTATCATAATATTCTAAACTTGTTTAAAGTAGGACTTCTGTGAAACGTGCTTGGGCTATCTCCATACATGTAACTCACTCATAACCCCAGTGTGTCTTATCGAAAACATTAAAATTTTGAATAACAAAATAATTTTGTAATTTCTATCAGAATTTTGAATTGCCCTTTTTGAAAAACTTAATTTAGAAATAAATTAAATTTGCATCATGCTTCTTCGTTAGTTAAACCCCATTTAAAGTGAGACATTGTCCAGATAAGTATCCCTCTGTTTTCTGAGAAAATGAGTAACAATCTCAAGATACAGTAATTTTCATTAAAATCAAAGCTTAATGATTTTCGAACAGAAGGTGAAAAAGTTTTCCTCTCGTTCTATTTTTCCATTCATAACTAGGTAAGGTCATTAGATAAACCAAGTTTCATTAAAATCTGAGGTCATGGACTAATCAGTAACATGGAATGACTAGTGGAAAATCTTGTGAATAAATTATTGCACACTTAGTAATTAATTAAATGAATAAGAATTACTCAGATTAATATTTTGTCATTTTATTATAAAACAAATATTTTTCATTTGTTCATAGTAAGAAAAATTACATCAGCAAGATACCTTACCTCATAGCAATGAAAAATGATATATTTAATCATTAATTATGCATTTTTTGGCATATAGAACTGGCACCTGATGCAACTCCTAAAGAAATACACCCTATTGGTACAGTTAATAAAATCTCAATTTGCTCATCTCTTGATCAGCATAAGATAAATAACTATTTTGTTTTTGTGAATGCAGGGACATTTGGAAACCAATGTGAGTTAAGAGATGAATGGTTCTAAATGAGCTCTAATGTAATCAAGAATTGTGATGGGTATGCCATTTGCTTACCTCCTTGCCAATGTTCATTCGGTACAGCTGCAGTCTGTGCCGCGCGGAGTGGCAACGAGTTTTTTTTGGCGCACTTTTTATGTCGCCAAGGAAATCTTTCAAAATTGAATATATACTGCACACATATGGATTAAATATACAAATCTTGATAAAACATTTTGACTAGTAAAACACTGCAAATCTGGATTAAATATACACAAATAAACACAAAATATTTTTAATGGAAATCACATCTTGACTAGTGAAACATTGCAAAACTGGATTAAATATACACAAATATACAAAAAAAAATTTTAAGGAATTAAATATAAAACATTTGGACTAGTAAAAAAAATTTCTGATTGTGTCTCCACAAAATCAGAAATTACCTCGTTCGCAAACTGCCTCCAATCGGCTAAAGTGTGGGGCGCAAAAAAATACTCCCGCTATATCCTCACTCTTTGTGCCCCTTTAAAATTTCATAAGTTAAAAGAAAAATCTTCAACTTCAAATTGCTGTTACGAAACCATGCCCAGTGTCTGATCAATTTGTAGCTACGACATGGCTTATTATCCCCCTACAAATCCAAGTGTATCCATCGCTAATTGAATTCCTCACAGGAAACATCATTTCCCCGTTGCATTTATCGCAAGAAAATTTTGATTTAATTAATCCCGATTCCTTTAAAAAGTCAAAAAAGCTCTTTATCGCGACACGACTCGTAACAAAATAAACAATTAGCAACTCCCTCACTCCCGTAAGTTTGCCTACCACCAGAAAAATGAGCCAAAAAACGCGCCAAGAGTCGTTGCCACTCCGCGCGGCACAGACTGCAGCTGTACCGTTCTATCCAAGTCATCATGACCAACATATTTTTACACATACAAATCACTGCTATTCTGTGATTTTCATCGGATATGTACAATTACTTTTGTTGGAACCTTTCAGCTCAATACTTCTTTCCCATTCTGTAGAAAATTGATCACTACAATAACACTAAAAATAAGTGGTGCAGATCCCATTTTTGCTGTTCCTCTGCTCTTTACAAACCTGAAAAATATTTCTTTCTCAGTCACTTTTTCAAGCCATTAATTTTTCGATGGAAAAAAATTCTTCAGTTTTCTAAGTGAAGAGTATTTAGATATGTTCCTCCAACGAATTTTTGGAGGGAAATGTAATTGGGGAACAGACACATTTTACATTCAACTGAGTTTCACACTTTCTGCTGAGGCAACATAAATTGGTATGGTCGAGAATGCTTTATCATGTTTAACACACAGGAACTTCATTTCAATCATGCTGCATATATATCAACAAAAGGAGTGACTGCCTACAAATCAAAATTAATGACTCAATACTCCCTTAATTTATATCAAGTAATGCTTTCAAATCAAAATTAATAAAATTAAACCCCTTAAATTTATTTGAGATAGAAGCACAAGAAATCTGTTTTTGAAAGGAAAGGAATGACTCGGGGGGGGGGGAATTAATTGTCAAACTTTTTAATTTGTACAAGTTTCACGAAATTAGATCGAATTATGAATTGCTTTAATTATATTTGAAAAATACAGTTAAATTATGAAATACAATGAGCGAAATTTTATACCTTGAAAAAGATAAAAATTAAACTTACGGATTCGCGAACAAGAAAATATGACAGAACAGGAAATGCAAAACGCAACGTAATGTTATAAAAATCAATGTACAAAAGAAATGACATTTAAAATGCAAAATTATGAACCAAAGAATGCTGAAATACCCTGCGAGATTAGCCAGAGCAGGAATCCTAATGTAATAAATTTCGTAATGAAACAAAGTAGAAAAACAGATGAAGACTATTTAAAACGGATCAAAGTAAAACGATTAAGAAAATATGTTTGGAGAATCGCCTAGTAATGGAATTATGGAACCTAGATTAGACAGCAAGAATCCTTATGTTAAACTTATGCATGCCGAGATTTTCCCCATTTTCACGAATATCCTTCAAATATTTTTCCCCATACAAAATCACAACTAATGCGCATGCGCTATCCTTCGAAATTTCGTCTTTAACATTAGGATTCTTGCTGTGTCCATCCGCTTGTGTAGTTAAGTGTATGGAGGGGGGGGGGATAAACTCCTACTGATGATGACGTTTTTTCCCTGGGAGAAAGCAGATTTTGAGGCTTGGCTGCTTTTCCTTGAACTCTACTTGAAAACGTCTTTTACTCTGTGGTACGGTTATGGTGGTTCGAGACTATTCTACATAGTAATGGCGACAGAATAGTGAAGCAACTAGATGCGACAAGTAGCGTTCATATTTTAATGCACGCAATTTGCAAGTCATCGCGCTTTACAACTATCACATTTTTTTTTTCTTGCTTCACAAGTTCTTGCTTTCTTGGCAAATATTTTGGCATTGGCTTTCTCACAGTTTGGAATTCTTTGGTTCAACTTCATTTTGTGAGATGTTTAACTATTTTATTGTTGGAATTTTCAAGGGTGAAGGGAACAGACACTAATGGTGACAGTAGATTTTGCCAAGGATGAGAAAACAGTAGTTTTAGGAGCCTTTCCAAGATTTTATCACTGATGAAAATGGGAAATTTCAATCTAGTAGCTTTTTATCTAGTGGTGTAAGCAACCAAAATCCGAATTTTTTAATGGCTTTTACACAGTATCATGACGTTAAAATTTGATCACTTTGGGCTTGTTCGTAAACGCGAATAAATCGCACCGGTTGTACGCGTTATTCGTTCCAAGAGTCTCATATTTTCTATTGTGAAAAACAAACCGTTTCATAAGTCACTGGAAACGAAAACAAATCTTTCAAAACGAACTGAGTTTGTACTAGGTTTTATCAGTTCAGAAGTTGGCGACCGAAAAAGTAAATGTGAATGTTGAAATGCATCTCTACTTGTGTGTGTGGTTTAGACTCATTTTCAGATTGAATTTATCAAAATAAATTGCCAATTACATGGCGAATAAGACCAAAAAAACCAAATCGTTCGTAAATGCAACTTCAGAACTGGTGAAACGGAGGTCATGAGACGGATTATTTTTTGGTTTGCACTTTTTTCAGAGTTGTTTACGAACGAGGTCTTAGTTTTGAGTAAAAAATTATTAAATTTAAAGTTGTGAAAAACCCACTTTTTCTATTTATTTTTAAAGACACGCGTATTAACTTTTAATTGCAATTAATTAAGTACCTGAATATCTATTTCAATGTTGTGAACTCTTTAATTTGAAAAATATTTCAGTGGTAAATTTAAAGTGTAAATGTAAAATTTTATCACTAAACTAAAATTTCTAGTTTATCGTCAAAAAGTTTAGTTTTTACAACATGAACAATTTCGTCACTTTGTTTAGAGTAAGTGACGTTGCTTCAAAAAGACCTTGAAAAGTGTTTTCCAAATCATGGGTACACCTACAGGGGATAGGGCCTTAAGACTCCAAGACACGAAAAATTGCCCTTCTCAATTCATAGACGACGGGCTTGACTGCAGCTAATCGACCTTCATAGACTAGCGTCTTGCGCCTCATATGTGCGCAAATCGTCAGCATTTTGTGATTGATTGAGAAATTTCCTCATCGTGACGACTGAAAAAACCCAAAGCAATAATTTCTCGCCAATCTCTAATCGCCAAAGCATAGGGCTATTTTTTCCTTTCATTTGACCGACCCCTACATAACGTGAATGGGTGTAAGCTCTAGGGAGAAATTTCATCAGAATGTCAGTAAGCACAGTTAATATAACAGTTTTTACGATAAATCAATATATTTATTATAGTGTATATGATTTATAAATATAAGGAAATAAAAAATGTCAATATTTCAATATCTAATGCGTGTGAATCGTTGAAATTAATCCAAAATTTGTAGAAAATCAAACTACCCACAATTTTCAGTAAAACATTCTAAAGGTGAAGAAAAAAGAATCTATTGAAATTTAAAAAGTAGCAGGAATTTTAAATAGCTCAAAACCAATTTTTTGAAGCTAAATTTTAAGCTGATAACAATTTTTTTTAAATAATGGTTATACATATTGGTGGTGATAATGTAATACAAACAATTTACATTATAAGCAAAAACGTTATCAGGTTATCATGACCTTTAAAATTCAAACTTTTATTTTATTTAGTTATAGGTTACAACCCACACAATATTTTCAATTTATAAATATTACAAGTTTTTCTATTTTGCGTCTTTTTCAGCAGGTCATTTTTTGCTTTATAATAATTGTTAAGTAAAATGTTTGCCATTATGCACACACATTTTCTGATGATAAATTTTTGTGGCATTTTACAGATGTGGCACTCTACACATTTCATTGAAGGTACCTATTATAAGTAGAATTAGTTCAACCAACAATCTTTTCTGAAATTTGTGTAACATAAAGTCTTCATATTGCTCATTAATTAATTCATTAAAAATCTGATACGTACAAACAATCAGTGGTACCGTAAATTCCTTAGGCCATTTAAGGTCCACCCCATCACTTAATTTTAAATATTGGTGAATAAACTCTTCTGAACATTCATAAGTTAGTTCTTTTTCAATTGACAAGATCGAACTGCACATCTCACAATTCAGTTCATGTTGCACGTTTTTGTCAACATAACCATCCGGTTATGTTGACAAAAACGTGGATACATACACTAGAACAGGCAGAATATCACCTGAAACATTAACATTATTACAGCTGTAAATGATTTCCTCAAACGGATCTGGCATATCAGTTAAAGTTTCTACCGCTGAATCCCTAAAATCAGTCTTTTATTGGGAAGCTACCACTGCTTTTGATTGCAGCTTTATCAGACTTAAAATTTTCAGTTTGCGTTCGGATTCTAGCTCTTGGTGTATGCAAACATTGTAATTGACCCAATCATTTGACAATATTATCCGAAGCGAGCCTCTAAGCTATTGGTCTGGTCTTACAGACTACTTAAATGGTAGTATGAAATATATTAAAGTAAAGCTTACCCTTTAACCCACGAGAAATAACCGAGAACCAAAAAATTTAAACTGTTAAAAAATAAACGTACAGTTGCGAGACAAATGTCAGTGAAATTGAAGTAGATAAGAACAGACCAGGTATAGTACAAACCAGGATTTATATTAGGGGATAAACATGTACTTAACACTAGATTGCCCAAGGAAGTCATTTTGACTGCTTTTTAATTTCGTTTAGAAAAAAATTACACTTATAATGATACGATTTCTTAGATTTTATGTGACTTTTTATACATGATATAAGTGCATTTATTTAATAGTTGTATTTACCTCCCCTCTTTGTTTCTGATATATGTATGTGTTATACCTATATTGCCCAAAAGCAGTCATTTTGACTGCTTGGGAAATATAACTTAATTCAATGAATTTTATTATTGAATTTCGTAAATTTTATTTAGAAATCAGAGTTTAGCATTTATATTTTCGAGAGAATAGTCCTTTGTTTTTGCGTTCCTTTTCGCTTCATTGTTGTCCATCGCCATGTGCGCAAACATCGCGTGATGCGCGTACCGTTTCTTCCAGTAGTACTCTACGCAGTGATTCATTTCATATTATTTGCCCCTAAATTCAGGTATTGGTATTTTCAATTAACGTCACACTGGAGCAACACAACGGGCTAGTGACCTAAATTCAGGAAAAGAATGTCTAATAGAAGTGATTTATTGAAAAAAGCTAACCAACATAAGTGAAGAGTGCTCCGATATAGAATTAGATGCAATAAGCTTTGAACTATCATCTGAAGATGAAGCGGTTCACAAAGTAAGGCATCTGAAATTGAAGATAGCGATGAAGAATCGACCACTCATGATGAAAATGAAAATATCCTCAATATGCCCAGAAAAGGACGTAGGATGCGAATTATTTCAGACTCTGATGAAGAAACTGAATATAAATGCTTGGATCCTATATAAAGAAGCGACAGGAATACAAATATAACGAAAAGACTTCTTGTTTCAATTGGCAGAACAGCTTTCCACCGAATATAGAAATTCGACAGAAAATTTCGCCAGAACCTGAGGACCCACAAAAGTCAGCTGCAACATCATCAAATGCAAGCCATCCGAACCAACGCAGTTTGTCAAGTACGATTTTGCCATAACAAAACAAATATTAGTGAAAAATGTAGGTTTGCGGAAAATGTACGCAAAAAGAATTTCCACATTTATTTGCAAAAAAATGTATAAAGTACTTTTTTGTTTTCCAAGTGAAGTAAATTTTCTTTATGATATAAAATAACATTAAAATTAATTTTAAATACATTTCTTTGTGCATTGGTTATTCTTTCACAAAGCAGTCAATTTGACTGCTTTTGAGCAATGTAGGTATATACTAAATTTCAGTCTTTCTAGTGTTAAAGTAATGGGGGGGGGGCAAGTTTGGATAATCAACTGGATAATTACAACATGTGAGTGAGGATAAATCATTTGAGGTTCCTAGTATGTTTTTCGGTGCTGATAAAACTCGACTTAGTTCAAGTTAGACTAAATCAATGACTATAATGGTTTATACTTGGTCTTCAAATGTAATAATTTGTATAGCTTTTAGATCAAATTCTCCTTTACAATCTATTTGTTACTAATGAGTAACATCTTTTCACCTGTGTGGTGCAGTGAAACTTCGATTAACCGTCAGTTCGTACACACATACATACTGTACTCTGCAGTAACCAGATTGAAGTCATCCTCACTTTACTGCTGAGCGGCGGAGGCGCACTATTGATGAGTCACGTTCTTGGCCCGTCTAGCTATCGCACATGTGGTCAGTTTCAGTTGTGGCTGAGAAGCTGTTGTGATCGGTTTTGTACGTTATTTGTTGCGTAGCGACTTAATTGTTTCGGCATACTATAGTGACATTCACACCAGTAAGTTTTGCTGTTAAAGTTTCTTTTCTTTTTGTGCAACAGCTAAAAAATGGCTGAAAAGCGTAAACGGGTCGTGTTAGATCTCAACCAGAATTGAGATTATTAAGCGTTTGTTAAAAGTAACATTGCCGCTCAGAAAGCACGAGCCTCGAAGAAACAAGAAAATGACAGACTATTTTAAAATTTGAATATGTATGTACGTCTAGTGCGTACGTTCATGTAACAATATGTACTATACTGTACTTAATGTAAATTGTATATTTTGTTTCTGTAAAATAAAATACATGTACAGTGTATTTCCAGTTCGTTAACGTGCATTTTTTATTATTCGTTCATATACAATGGATGAGGGTGGGTTGTTTAAGGTTTTTCTGTTATCCATCTATTCGATTAACCGTCACGGTTCGGACCCTGACGGTTAATCGAAGTTTCACTAGTAAATTCATACGGCCATTAACACAATTGCAATCTTTAGGACTGGAAAACGAAATCTTATACCTTACACTTCAGATTTTAATAATTAAGATCATCCGGTACTTGCGCTAATCATTGCTCGGAGGGATGGGCTTGGGGACATTTCCTCTTGAAAATGTTCTTTCTATTCAAGCTCTTATCGAGATGGCATGTGATCTTTTCCGTATCTTATACTTACTACATTATCAATGAAAATCGCCTAATAAAAGTAACTATCACTCATATACCGTGAAGTCAGAAGAGGTGATGCCTCCCCTTTTTTTACTATGTATACCCATCATACCGTTTAGGAACGGTCTGAATCAATTATCACTTTAAAATCCAAAGATAAATATTTGTAGGTTTCGAGTGCATGCATGTCTATAATGTTACTGAAGAGAAGTCCTTAGTATAAATTTAGATTTTTTCTACGTACGGCAACTAAAGTATTTGGAATTTTCCGGTTTTCAGAGAACAAATCTTGAAAAGGCTTCGAAGGATCAAAATATAGGTTTGTTCTCTTATTCTAGGCAAAATCTGTCACCATGGTTCTAACAGAACAAAACTGGTTCGAGTGTTTTGTTCATTTCAGTGATAATTTTTATTCGACAATTTTAAAAACGTACTGAATACGTAGATGTAGGTTCAACTACAAAATACTAGCACCATCTACATTTAGCCTAACAGAAAAAGCCTTTCAATGGTATGAAGTTTACAAAGTTGGTAAATAAGTTGTAAACATAAACATTGTTTCCAGTAAAAATATACAAATATAGATGAAATGTAACACCTATATGAACCAACCTATCACCAAGTTATCTATATACCTGACTGCTCTTTGAAAATTGAAATAAAACTGAAGAAATGCTATGGATAGGACACTGGAAAGTCACAATACAGAAAAAATAGAAATTACAACATATGTAAATAGGATAGCAGTGACTGATTGATGTATTATTTATTGCTAACAGCCCCATCTCTGAGTAAGGCATAGTATGACAATTTCCATAAATATAGACTGGGTTAAAACAATAACATAATATGCTGCATTGTGTTGTTTCTATGAAATAGTCTCATGGACACCTAAAAACTGATACTAAGCTGCAAGCAAAGCCAAAAACTACCAGAAATCCAAATTTTCTGCATTTGATATATTTGTAAAAATTAAGTTGTCTTGGATTCTAATCGCAACATTATTGGTAATTTAACCAGATAAAAGTGAATGCCAGTGTTGGTAAGGTAACTTAATTAACGTTGCACTGGAGCAACACGAGCTGTTGGCGACAGTCCAGGATCCATCCCGAAGGGAAAGATCGAGGACACCTTAAAATTTTGAGCCACTGTCAGATGATGAGGTCAACACCTGAGCTGGCACCCCACTCTCCAAACACCACGACAATGAAATATATTTGAGGCCATGATAAATTTAACGTACACCAGCCCCCACGTACACTGGTTTTGAATTGGATCGAATTTCCAACTCGCAACCCTCCTGTTGCTAATCCGTCAGTCTTCCAACTGTGATATCCAGGCCCAAATCATAGGTAAATTAAAACATTTGTCACACTGGAGCAACACAATGGGCTATTGGCAATGATCAGCGACCAATCCCGAAGGGAAAGATCCAAGGACGCCTCATAATTTTGAACCAAGGTCAGATGACAAGAACATCTGATCTGGCACCCCACTCTCCAAACTTCCACAGTGAGGACATTGGAGGCCACGACAGATTTAATGTGCACCAGCAGCTAATCCGCTACTCTTCCAACAGGGCTGCCGTGGCCCCGGAAATGAGAATTGAAAAGTGAAGGAAAGGAATTATAATATTAACTCATCTATCAAAATAAAATAGCCCAAGAATCACGGATCCCATAGTTTTGAGCTAATCCTTATTCTGCTCATAATTTGAGCATCTTTCTAATCTAATTGTCTTTTCATCAAGAGTTCCATGTTACTTATTAATTACCAATGAAGAAAAACATGTCTTTGATGAGACTCTACCAGGAGTAAAAAACAATTTTAGGTATTTTCGTATTAACTGCATGCCATTGGCGAATATCAAACAAGTTTTGTTTCGGCAGAAAATGTTTAGCAATTGCCCTGAGGATGGCATCAAACATATCATTTAAGGCTTGTTTTTCCTCCACATAAACTCCTCGAGGTGATGGTGAGATGTTCCTCGATGTTTTTAATTTCGCCATTTTGCACTTCCCCAGATGCGTTCTATATTCTGTGTATGCGTGCCAGTTTCAGAATCAATGAAATTGTATTTGTGGTTCACTTGGCAGTGAATATAACCAGGTTGTTCCAGTTCTTCTGTCTTATACCCCTTCCAACAGTCAGAAAAAATGGTCGATCCATCAATTATTTGCTGGCATGCGGTTAACACGAAAGTACCCATTTTATTTAGCAAGAAATTCTGCAAGAGTATTATTTTTATTCTGCATTATTTAATAGCTAACTAGGCAAGCCTATTGGTTGAAAGAATTCTTTTAAACTACTGTTTGATCAAGAAAACCAAAACATCTCTAATGTTCATAAAATTTTAAGTCCAATATCTCAATACGATTACTAATATATTCATTATGATGATTCATTCAAACTGACTCATGATTGAGTTAGAAATTAGGAACAGAAAGTCAGTTGTCAATAGCACCTACACATTTTCTCTCAGTTGACAAAATGCTATACTTTGTTTACATGGATGAGTATAAGTATAGTGGGACCTAGACTTGACGACTACGTCAAAAAGAACAACTGCTTTATTAGAAAAAAGCAAAACAAAATTTACATGTGTTAAATACGACTGGCAAATGCTAATTTCAATTGCTGTTATAATATGACAAAGGATATGCTCCATGATTTATAGTTTTGGTAAAACTCGAGACATGGTACCAGCCCATTGCCAAATTGACGACTAAAATTTTCGTCGCCAAACAACTATTTGGACAGGCCTGATGGGTTACCATATTCAAAAATCATTTGAACATTGGTGGTGGTACTATGTTCTTGAGTATACCATAGTTCCTTCTTTTCCAGCTGGAATAAATCGACTCTTTTCTATCTTATCATTTTCATTCACATTGTAATATTTGGAAAATTCAGCTCGTAAAATGGCCCAGGGATCATCAGGCGCACTATCTTCACTTGAATTTGCATTTTCCTTCATTTGAGTAGCAGTACTTTCTTCCTTTTCAAAGGAAATCTTAGGGCACTCAGTAGAAAATATTTTGTCTAATTCACAGCGAGAATAATTGGAAACATGATTTTGTATAGCCCTGGTCTCATCTAATTTTGAATTCTTTGATGCATCTGCAACAGAACACTCAGATTCCATAGCTAAGTGATTCCCCTTATCATCATAAGAAGTAAAATTCATCTCGAAATCTTGCTTTTGCCTTTGGTGCATTTGAGTGTTAAATTTATTCAACATATGGGTCCTCTTCTTTTCCATGGATTTTTTCATTTCAGATTTAAGCTCAAGATGAGTACAGGAAGCATCAGAAGAAAAGTGGAATTCTGTATCATGCAAATTATCGGAGAACTTATTTCTTTCATATCTCTTGCAATGCTTTAGAAACTGTTCGACAGGGTTTTCTGTTCTCCTACAGGGCGCATCCGAAGCTATGTCGAGTGGCACTTCCACGTGGTCCCTGAATCGCACTATTTGAATCCCTTGCAGCACCAATTCAGGGGGAAGTTCATCAGGCACAGAAGGTTCCAATAGGAGTTCTCGATCTGACGCACATTGCAGGACCTGCAAATAGACCTCAACCGCTCTTCGAAACGGATTCAGGAGGGCACATTCCATCTTCTCTTTCAGAAGTCTCAGGTAGACAACATTTTTCATCATCAGGTCTTTCAATTCGCGTTTTGGCGGCCGCAGTTGAAACGAAATGACACTGTGATGGTACAACTGAGATGGCTTGGGCCGGTACAAAAAATCCTCTGGCACTTTCAAGTAGTTACGCAGGCAGGAATTCAGGGAGTCCACATGCTTGTTGAATTTTCCATCTTTACTTTTTTGCATTGACACAAGTTTGTCAGCCACCTGTGTATCGAAAACGTTAACAAGGCCCGTCTTAAACATGTGGAACAGACAATCAGAAACTTCTCGACAGTCATGGATTATCTTTTGAATGTTGGGATCCTCCATGATTTCACGTAAGCCCTCCTCAAACACTACCTGACCAAGCTCTTGAATGTCGAATACAAAAGTACAACACGAAGTAGATAAGCACAACCAACTGATGATGCCATGACGTCCTAATTTTGACCCTTCTAGGGAGACACCTATGGAAGTCTCTGACCTGATATGGTTCATTGCTTGAAGAAATTCTTTCCCGATATTATCAAATGTAACAATATCTACAGGAATGTTGTCGAAACCAGTTGGCAATTTCAGGACATAATCTTCTTCAGGATATTCCCGTTCTAAGTTTGCGTCAACACTTACAACATCAGAATCATCGCAGTCGTCCAAAAGTGTTAGAACATCGGCTTTACGACTTTGATAAAAGCAGTGGAAAGAGGGTGAGTTGGTTTTTTCGACATCAACAGTTCCAGGTCGATTGAGAATAACGTAATTTGAAATTTCATTACACAAGAAAGTTAGTGTCCCCATATATGTTCTATCTGGGAGGAAAAATATGTTATCGATCATCGTTTTTTCACTGATAGGGGATACTAATCGTACTTCACCTTCGTAGTCCCCTTCATAAGTAGTAAACCTGATTTTACATTTCACCAAGTCCAACATCTCACGAACAGTAGCCATTGCAAATGCGAAAAGAAAATATTAAATTCTCCGATGAAATTTCAATAATGGACAATGACAAAAGTATCCATGTCCAAAACTAGAAAGCAACAGAACAATTCATAAATATTTACCATGGCAACAAGTTCTGTTGCCAGATAATACAAAGCAAATATTTTTAATGGAATGCCAATTGGTAATTAATTAATGTCGCACTAGAGCAACACAACGGGCTAAATGCCAAATACAAGCCAACGGTAACAAGAAAAAAAATGTGTTTTCGCTCAAATTCGTTCGGATTTTTCCCTTTGGATTGATCCCGCACCGTTACCGGACCGTCCGTTGTATTGCTCCAGTGCGACGTTAATTGAAATACCTACCTATCGTTCTAAATGAAAGTTACTTTTGGAAGCGAAATGTAGCACCTGAGTTTCTACAGATTTCGTCGTTTTGGCAGACTTGGCACAGAAAATGAATCTGGTGTTAGAGCCAATTCAATTCCAGCCAATTTTGAATTGGCGCGCGTTTTGTGGTGCAGAATTGTAACTTCGTGGAATGCGTTGTGGTCGGTGAGTGAGGCGTCGTGTGTGAAAATGAAACACATATTTATGTTAATTTGCTTGAAATTAAAACTCCTTGATCCATATTATCCAAATCAAACTTTTGAATGATAATCATAGAGTTCGGTTAGTAGCCAATAGACTAGAAAAATTGGATTTCAATAAATTCTTCAGACCACCATTAAAATTCAGGATTGTCTGTTTACTAGACTAGCGACCACAATATTAGAAGAAAGGAGATGGAATTCCAGGTAAAATGTTTCAAGATGTATGTAGGTGAAAAATATGTCAGCTTTCAGAGAATTTATTAATTTTTTGTTTTCACTGGATGCTATGCAAATTTGATGTCTCAATATTGTTTGCCCAGAAACTTAAAAGTTCAATCCTTCCATCCCCAAGTCTTCCACTGAGGTATCCTCATCTGGCCCCGTGAACTCTGCTCAACAATCTGCTTAGACAAAACTCCAACTTAAATCTAACTCTTGTTTCCTTCTGTACCCTTGAAATTTTATTGTACTAAATTTTTCTTTGTTGACTAAACCTTAATAATCTTAACACTCCAAGATTGGATCAACGAACCATTTCATCACAGGAACGATAGACTGCTTACTGTCAAATGAATTACCATCTCTTTGCTCCTAGACCCTACCTGCCCAACTTCCAAGTACAAAGGACATTTCACCTGGAGATAAAGGACTATAAAATCCAAACCAACCTGGAGATATAGGGCCTTTGACCCAGTGATTTCCAAACCCTCGTATGTCAAGGAAAACCATAGTATTTTATGCTAAATGGGTCTGAATTTTCTTTTCCCAAGGTTTCCTTCATGTTTTAAAATTCTAGAATCAATGGAGATTTTATTTAAAAAAATGCTGGCTAAGTATATATATATATATAGTTTCTATTTCAAAAATTCAGATTTCAATATTATGTATTGGGTCATCCGGAAAGTTCTGCGGTTTTTATGATAAATACCAACTAAGCAGTACAAAAACTTAAGAAAATGTTATTGAATCACATAAGCACCATTTTGTTCTATGACTTTTTGCCATCTTTCCGGCAGCTGGAAAATTAATTTGTTAAAAATGTCATTAGGCTTATTTGTAAAGAAGTCATCGAGGTGCTGTTTGACAATCTCCAAAGAATTGAACTCCAGGCCGTTCAGAGAATTTTGAAGTGACCTGAGAGGTGAAAATCTGAGGGGGCAAGGTCTGGTGTATATGGGGGTAGCACAAAATCAGTGGATATTTCAAAAATCAGTGGAGATTTTATTTAAAAAAATATTGGCTAAGTATATATATATAGTTTCTATTTCAAAACGGGTGTACCGGGGTGTCTATTCTGGGCCCTTTTAGTATAGCGTTCGATTTCAGTCTACAGTGCTGCAGAGGAGTTAAGTACCTAATACATTTAAAAGAAGAAGATAGACCAAACGATTGGAAATTAATTCCGTATAAATAGTAACAAGTGGTCATGTGGCGCTCTCGCCCTCTCACGTGTTTCTCACTAGTTGTTTGTCATGTTATATTGTTCATCATTTCTCGTTAGTTAACTTAATAATCAAGTGTTTAAATAAATTCATATTTTAACTTAATCATAATTTATTTTATACTTCGTTAAATTTTTACACGTGACAATATATATAGTTTCTATTTCAAGAATTCAGATTTCGATATTATGTATCGGGTCATCCGGAAAGTTCTGCGGTTTTTATGATAAATACCAAAGAAGCAGTACAAAAACTTAAGAAAATGTTATAGAACAAAATGGTGCTTATATGATTCAATGACTTTTTGCCATCTTTCCGACAGCTGGAAAATTAATTTTTTAAAAAGTCATTAGGCTTATTTGTAAAGAAGTCATCGCGGTGCTATTTGACAGAATCCAAAGAATTAAACTCCAGGCCGTTCAGAGAATTTTGAAGTGACCTGAGAGGTGAAAATCTGAGGGGGCAAGGTCTGGTGTATATGGGGGTGGCATAAAACATCCCAGTCATACTTAAGTCTTTGTTTGACATTCATTGTCATGCTGGAAGACAACACCTCGAAGATTGGTCAGTTCTGGCCGCTTTGCTTCGATTTCTGCTTTTAATACTGCCATTTGAGAACAGTATTTTTCAGAATTTATTGTCTGATTTTGTGGCAACAATTCATAATGAACAATTCCTTCGTAGTCCCACCATACACAAAGCATTACTTTTTTGGGATGCAGCCCGCCTCTCGATGTTACTTGGGGAGGTGCATTTGGCTTACCCATGATCTTTTTCTTGTAACATTATTGTATAGTATTCACTTCTCATCTCCAGTAATGAGCCATTTAAAAAAAGGAGCTTCTTCATTTCGTTTCAGCAAAGAATCACATACCGAAATTCGAGCAAGCATATTCTGTTTCAAAATATGGGGTACCCATATATTGTAGCGGCTTACATACCCAATCTTCTTCAGATGATCATGAACTGTACTTTTTGAAATATTTAGTCTGATAGTTCCTAGATTATAGATAGATTTTCAGCGATGGCATCTTTTAATAGGTTCTTGTTTACAGAGGATGGTCGTCCAGAGAGCGGGCATCTTCGAGATCGAAATTTCCACGCTTAAATTTATCATACCACCTTCGAACTGTGTCATCAGAAACAGCACTTTGTCCATATACAGTACAAATTTTACCAGAAGTCTGACTAACATAACTTAAAATAAAAGCATATGACGAAAATGAACTTTTTGCTTCTTCATTCTTGGCACTGTGATGAAACAAAAATTGTACCCAACACAAGCTAGAATTATGCAGTGAAAGCAGAAAAGACCGAATTTACACATTTGCTTCAATCAAGGTCACTCCTTATCAGCGGTAGCATAATATAGTAATAAGAAAACGAGCTTCGATTTGAAAAACCGCAGAACTTTCCGGATGACCCAATATTTCTTCACACCAATTTCCCATATGTATAATAATATATTTGTTCAGTATTTTTCAATTGGTTACATTTGCTAATTTTTGTACTACATATATTTTAAGCTAGTAAATGCTAGAATAGTTACCCACATAAATCGAAACAAGACAAATGACAACTTTGTTTGGATAGCCTTGCAATTAACAGTTCATTTTGTTGTGCAGTTGAATTCTCACGAAGTTTTCTAATTGGTGTGTAAAAGTAACATTTGCATGCAAGTGAAAGTACGGTTTTTCTCTTGTATTCTAAACGTTGATTGTATTTTGTTTATACGAGTTCACTGGGGGGGGGGAAATAGTGTTTGAAAAAAGATTAGCTGTAAAACTTTTACGAATGCAAAGTAAAGTTTTTAATTGAACCAGGATTTCATGTGGTTGAAATTTGGTTGGGTTTTCGGGGATCTAAATAATCTGGTAGAGACCATAAATTTTGGATGGAGTTTAAGGCCTGTTTCAAACTGGATTCGTTTTGCTTTGTCACCAATTTTGTATGAATGTGCTGGTTTTCTTCATTTGTTGTAATGTCACGTATTTTCCGATTGAATTTCTAAGATATTATTTTTGGCTTCATCGCGAAGAATGTTTATCGTTCATCTTCGCCTGAAGATATTCATCTTTTAATATTTGTTTGATCTAGATGTAAACTTTGTTTTTCATTTTTACTCCAACTAAGAATTCAAAAGGTGTAAATTTTACTTTGGGATGTGGTACTGTTGGTGCGTTGTACTGCTGCGACGTGTTTGAACCATTTAGTGGGTTAATTAATGGACAATTTTTTCAGAACTGGGATACGTTTCGTGATAACGTTCAACTTGGCCGTAGTCTCCTGGTATTCAAGTTATTTCCAAACATTCGATACTTTCTATACACTAATTTTCTAATTTTTTAGAGGTAAAAGCACTTCCTTTATCAGAAATGATTCGACTAGGGTTTCCTAAAGTAGTTTGCACAAGCTTGAGTTTTTCGAGAACATCATTTGCTGAACTTGATTTAACGGGATAGATCCAAAGAAATTTGGTGAAAGCGTCAGTAACTGTAAACAAATGCTTATAATTTTTGTTGGTCGAAGGAAGTGGTCCTAAGAAATCGATATGGTAAAGGTACATTACCTTCAGGCATAGCATCTAGACCTTCAGGCTTAGCCGTTTTTCGATATAAAAGGATACATGGGATAAAAAATATTGAAAATTTTCTGTACAATTTTCTTAAGTTTGGGGACATAAAAATCTCGGGAAACAATTGCTTATTTTGCTAGCAGCAAAACTACCTTTAGCATGTTCATTGGTTACAATTTCTTTTTGCATTGAAGCAGGGACAACTAATAGTTTTTTTTATCCTGAATGATTTTGTACATTTTTGTTTTCAATGAAAAATCATATTTAATGGAGATGTGTCCATGTGTTTAAAGATTTCGACAATGAATTCGTCTTATTTCTGAGCATCAATAATTTTCTGTGTTAGTGTATCTCGTGCAATAAACATTACACTTTACAAGGCTTAACAATCTGAATAGTTCTGGATTAAATTTCCGGAAATAAGCTGAATCCGAGGAAACTGAACTCTCTTTTTGGTTTCAGGAAAGTTTCGTACTGCGGTAGTTTTAATTGGAGATGGTTTGATTGTTCTCTGTTCTTTAGTTCGTATCCTGAAAATTGTATTCTTTATAAAATCTGACACTTCTTGAAATTTAATTCGAGTCCGTACTTGGTTGCAACGTCAAAAACACGCCTTAACTTTTGAATTATCTTTTTCGCAGTGAGATGGGATTATAATATCGTCGAGGTAAATTTCTACGGTGTGATCGTTTAAAAGGTCTCTGAACACGTAGTATACGTATCGTTGGAAGACATTGAGGCTGGTGAATAAGCCAAATGGAACACGTAGGAATTCGTACTGAACCTCATGGGTCACAAAGGCGGTATATTTTGTGCATTGTTCGTCAACGCCAACGTGAAAAACCGTTCTTAAGGTCTAGAGTGGTACACCATTAGATGGTAGAGGATCATTTCTGTGACATCCTCTATTAATGGAAGTGGAAAACGATCTCTTATGATTTTTATATTTAACTTCCTGTAGTCAACACAAAGTATGTAATTTCCATCTTGTTTTTACACAACACAATTAGCGCATCATAGTCAGAACAACTTCTTTTAATTATTCCAGCATCTAACCATTCGCGAATTCCATTTTCAACGATTACTTTTTCGTGGGAAGATAGCCTGAGAGGACGCTGGTTTGGAATGTTTAAAATTATGTTCATTTTTAAATCTATTGTTTCTGTTTGGTTTGGTTTGTAATTACTAATTACGTAATTCTACAATATGACGTCTTTGCTCTTGAGTTTCGATGTGAGAGTACAGGGTCCAAATTAACTGCATTGGCCATGTAAGTCAGATTGTTGGAATCTGAATTGATGTTTTCTTGTTATGACATATTGTCAGTGATCATTGTAGTGTGTTCAAGTGTGTAGTATAATTCTTTGTTGATCATTGTCACCTCGCTACCCTGGTGCAATTAATAATATTATTTATTAATATTATCTTTATTTATTATTCCAACGGTTCATATCTTTACATTGGCATAATACTTTACTTCTATTATTATTTTGTTAACATAAACTGCCTTATTTCGAGTATGAATTCACTTATTTCGAGTATGAATTCACTTATTTCGAGTATGAATTCACGTTGTGAGAACTGTAAGAGGGGACCATACCTCCTATTAACCCATTTTTGTGTCGATAGTGTAACCTCTGTTTTAGACCTTCCTGTGCTGATGCACGATCATGCGTGTGTACCATAATTGTTGTATGGTATTTTTTGTATTATTTCAACCTAACTGATATCATTGAAATCTGTCCAGTAGTTCTGGAGATAATCGCCCCAAAGTGAAAATTCTCTTCATTTTGAACACCAGTGTAGGAACTAAACCTCTTCATAACTGGCAAAGCAAGGGACCACCGTCGATCCTAACATAAACACCACCAAGAAATGAGCCGACAAACAAACTCAAGAGACAAAAAGTTTTTATTCGCACATCATATCTTCAAGGAATTCCACCATAAAAAATAAACAACACACCTTCGTCCATCGACAGAAGAAACGTGCAGAGATTTGTGAGCAAATGAACTAAACGACGTGTCCACGTGCCTATCTGTAGGCGAAGCTCCTCAAAGGCCTTGAAGCGCCACCGATGACATGACGACACGACTCTGTTGTCACAAATGAAGCCTCTGAGGAGCTTTCGAACATGTATTTACAGAAGAATAGAAAAAGATCCCTATTCATCGATGTCTAAAATGAAGAGGAATGAGCCATAGTGCCGAGATTTACAATGGATTCGAAACACCTACGAACGGCTAGCTTTTTACTAACAGTGACGATTCGGTACTTAAGCTTGAACTGTTGGATCACTGAAATGTGGAAGGAGCATTTTTCATTAAACCTTCAACCATCTCTTGAAGTTAATAAAATGCAGTTTATTCTCGGAGTTATAATAACTAACGCACCCAAAATGTGCTTCAATAATATTTTCATCCGCTGGGTGTTTCAATATTGTTACATTTCATAGAGAATTGGTGTAAGGAACAGGAATCGGGGCAAGTAGACAGATAGAATTTCCCATTACTTTCGCCAATCCTACGCGTAACAATAATTTCCGAGTACGATGAAAAATCATGATATAAAGTTTTAGGGGCACTAATTTGAGGATATCAGTACGCTATGTAATTTAATTAAGCAGCCAAACCGAGAATTGGACAAGAAATAACAATACTTAAAGGCAATAGCGTAGGCAGAATTTCATTTCTTAAGGGGGCCCAATATTAAGTGTATAGGTTTTATATTAAATAGAGATCTGGACCTGATCAGAGTCTAAAAAAAATCTTTTAGACTCATTTAGTTACAGTTAGAATCAAGAACACGGTCGATTATAGCCAATTGGTAATGATTACTATCGCCAATATAATAATTTTGAAATATAATAAGCCCTGGTTGGGCTCGTACTTCCATTTGCGCTTAAGTGGAAGTACAAGCCAATACGGCGAAAAGTTTATTCGCAAATTTGGTGAGTGGCGCGTTCTCTTGAGTTTTACTTTAGTTACGGACTAAATGTTAAAGTAAGGAAATACTATAAGATTAAAAGTTGAGGCACTGGGGGTTATTCTGAGTACAGAAATCTCATTATAATGATTGGTCTCGCCAAATATTTAGAATTAATGTCAACAAGTATTAATTTTTTTTCTCTAGATGGTCACATTTTGTTTTTCGAAAAGATGGTACAAAATGTGAGATCGTTATGCCAATCAGATTAATTGAATAGCAATTAACAGTTAATTTTATAACTGTTATTTTGTTTAAAGAATACTTCCCAAACATCTCATGTATTTGGAATATATTTAACCGTAGAGACTTAAAAATAAAAAATATCGTCATTATTTTTCCTGAGCCCTCCGGAGTCCTCCACCTGCCTACGCCACTGCTCGAAGGTAACAAATAGTACAGAATATAAATTACAATCTCATCATCAGTTGTTTAATCTTTGAAATCAACTGCAAAAAGTTTCAATGTTGTGCAGGAAAATATAATCACAGTTGTATATCCAGGTATATAATTTTGTTTCTGTTCATAACAGTAAAACTTGAACAATCATTCTTTGCTATCTTTGCAACACGCGTAAATAAAGCTATTTTTGAAAACTTTCATAAAACTTTCTACAACTTTCTTTTTGATTCGATTGATGATATAACTCTCGTTGGAATTATGCCTGTCTCATGACTAAGCCACGTAAAGCTATGCTTGAGTTTTAACCAATTTAAATATGTCATTCCTTATAGTGAAATAGTCTGTTCTCAACAATTTAAAAATATTTATGTTCTCATGTCTCTGTATATACATTTCACTAAAAAACGAATGAAATTGTGTATAGCAGATTGAATTCCGATTTTAAAATACAAGAGATAACAAGATATTAAAAAGTAGTCTTGGGAAAACACCAATGCAAAATAGTCAAATATGCACAAGAAATCTACTATAAATGCAAATGATTTCATATTATACATGGAACTAAAATGATACATGCCGTCAATAATATGCAAAATGTTTCTTACATACGTATTACCTTCTATATTTCCAGAAAACTATAGTAAAGTCAGAATATACATCTCAAAGATTGGAAAACAATTTTAAAGTGAAATTTGGTCGTACATCACGAATTTTAACAATTATTAAAGATGGATGAGCTTCATAATGTTTTGAAAACTTTTAGTAGAAATGGTAGAACCGTGTCTTAAAAGTTAGTATAACATTGAAGAAAATTCAGTGGATGTATCAAATTCCTGTTTATTGCACAGTGCCAAAACAGTTTAAATGAGCAGCGAAGTTTTAAACTTCAATTTATTCTGAAATATGTTAAGCGGAGTTAACGAATGGAGACGATTGAATTCTTTTTTCTTTCTTTCAAGACACCAAGATAGCCGCTCCATCTTTTTTTACTCTAAGAATGACATAAAGGTATGAGGATAGCAATAACAATGGATGTAAATATTTTAAGTACAGTTTCTTTAAACATTACACATAGATATGGATTTTTTTGTTGCCTTCCTTTGTCAAAATAACACTCAGTGTTCGACTATGTACACTCTGCGATTCTTCAAGTGTAAAACGGTTATACATGTCCATTTTCAACTCTCCCCTTTTCAATGATTTAGTAAAAATAATATTTGTATCAAATATGATCCCAAAATTTCATATTTCATAAAATATTATCATTATCTTGTTTGGATAAGAATCCTCTTTTCCGAATGTGAAAAATCATGATTCGTTAAATATAAGTTGTACTTTTTTTAAATATATTTCTTGCTTAAAAGTTGTACTTTTTGCAATATAATGATCAGCAAAGGTGTAAATAGTTTCGCAAATGTGTTTTATGTATCAAAATCGAGGAAAAAATAAGCGCTGTGCTTTTTTGTTTGTACGTTTTGTGTGGATGAGGTTAAAGGTTTTTTAACAAACTTGTAGGAATTATTAAAGTGGTACATTTTCAACTAAACATTCAAATTAAATTTTGAATCATCTTGTAATAAAATCCGAATACACAATACTTTCTATGTAAGATCGGATAAGCAATTGTCAAGTACAGCTATTGTGAAACAGGATCAGTAATTTACATCAAATGCGATCGAAGAAAACTAATGGAAAACGTTATAAAGGAACGACTCAAAGATGCCTCTGAAGAAAAATTATTTACAATTATAAACAATGTGCTAGTTTTGATAACAATGTTTTCTACGCTGTGAAGCTGTTGAGTTTATTCAAACGTTTTTTAAGCTTCGATTTTTAAATATCATTTATTGGAAAATGTGGAAAAATACAGGTTTAGGGTGAACCAGTCAATCCCCCTGACCACCTACCACTGACCATTTCCATATTTTTCGTTTTTACAACGAACGGGTCTAGTCGATCAATAATCAATCATTTTTAAGACCGCCCAACCTACCCAGAGGATGTAAGGCTACACGAGAGGCAGTCGGGAGGAAATTAATCAGGTTTTCTTTTACAGTTAGTGAAGAACAACTAGATGGTTGATTTGCGTTTTGGGGTGCAAGGTCCATAAGCAGACAAGTTGCACCAAAACACATGACAGAATAAGACCAAATGAAAACATAAAATATCCAAATTACCAAACCAACAATAACAAGTAGATTTGAAACAAGTAGTACGTGGCTTATTTAAAAAATAGGGATAAAACTACTTAAACATTTTATCAGATGAATAAGCAAGGAGAATACAGGATGTGAACTAGAATAAATGCTGACCAATGTTGGAACTGGAACTAGATGTGTGTTGGTCAATTACTGGTCAAATCAGTTTTCTAAACTGGCAAGAAAAATTATATTTAGCTATCGAATATTAAAAATTATACTAAAGCAAATTTTAATCATCTTTTTACCAGACAGTAAATACAAAAATCTTTAAAGTGCAATTGCAAATTATCTGTAGCGTAACTTTTCCATGAACAATGTGTAGTACTGGTTCACTCTATGCCTAAATATAAAATGCTGAGGTTTTACTGGTTTATGTGAAAATAAAATAGGAAAAAATATGAGATATGCGAATCACGTTCATGTGAAATCTTTTCCACCATAAGCATTGCTTGATAAAGTCGAGTAATTCAGTGACTGTACATATTGGTAAGTTCACTGTTTGTATTGGTGACATTTTAAAGCCCGTGGGTGAGATTCTAAAGGTCCACTTGTGATATCGTATATTCAAATGAGCCGAAACATGGCGCATGTTGTAGTAAAGCTTAGAATCTACAACAAGTGTTGCTTCAAATGTACAGTGCTGGTACATGTCAAAAAATGGTCCGCTTTCTGTTTACGTCATTTCATGGGCGTTGGTTCTAATGGGGCAAGTAAGTGAGCTCATGTCCCTAGGAGTTGATCTCTATCGGGTGCTGCCCCACAGGAAATTTCCACTAAACTATGAATCAATCTTCATAAATCTGCTACAAGTGAATTGTTAGCGAACTGTTGAAAATAAATGCCGCTATGTGAAAAACATAGCGGCATGAATCCTAAGGAGGCTTAACCCTCCAAGTGGTTTCGACGAGATATATCGTTCATCAAGATCTGACTCATTCTAACAATGACGAGATATCTCGTCATCAAGATATTGCCGACTTTTTTATGATGACGCGATCAAGGTCAGTTTTCTTCAAATGACGAGATACCTCGTCCAAACAGTCAGCAGGTGGGTTAACCCTTTATTGAAAAATTAAATTCTTTGTTAAAAAGCATATTGTTGATACAAATTTTTGTTGGTCAGTTTTTAGTTCCGAAACCAGCAAAGCTATCTTAGGTTAAATCGGAATAACTTCATAGGAAACATTAAAAATGAAAACCCCCAATGTCCTATTCACTGTTATGCCTCAGCGACTCAGTCGCTTTTGCAAAATTAAGAGCTCCTTTTGCTTTTGGAGTCGGGCATTTGCCCCACACGAAGTACGCAAAAATCGGCGGATATGCGTCACGGAAACAAAAAACACCAAACAACTAAACTTGCCAGAGAAAAGCCCGACTTTCGAGTGTCTAGCAAGAGAACAGGGCTTATAAAATACACTGGGCTTAACATACAGAGATCGTATTCCGGTTATAGAACTTAAAAGTACTTTTAAGTAGCAAAAGTTTTATTTAGCTTTTTTGTAGTAAAAGTTTTACACCGAACAGCACAGGAGCGCACCTATGTGGAGAGGGCTAGGTTAGTATCGTAAGCTCTCTATTTAAGGGTATTGTAATTTAAGGTGATCATGAGACGAGCCAAGTAAGCGATAAATGGTCGTGATTTTTAAATTTAAATTTATTTCTTTGAAGTTTAAAGGGCAGTTTTAAAGTGCGCTACCACAGACCGAGTGATTATTCTAAGAATAGGAGCTGTACTGGTTCGATTCGGTTTTAGGTGCAAGGGTCATATTTGACCAAGGTGCGAAAAAACAGCGTCAAATGGACATACCACACACAAGGAAAGCTTAGTGGCACAGAAGAGAGAAATATACCCAGGGAGGTATCGAACGTGCGCCGCCTATAGGGGCACCACAACTCGCAGATTGCTAGAGCAGTGGGTAAGCCCTGAAGAAGTACAGCCTTATACCACACAGAAGCTGTGTACTGAAGGAAAAAGTGACTCACCTTATTTATTAGGGGTTTTTTCTGTGAAGCTAAATGTAGACTAGCTTCTGTTTATGTGGTAGAACATGTTTCCTGTACGTAATCCGGAGGTGACGTCACTTGATCACAATTTAAGGTAACTACCGAGGAAGAGCTTCGGACAATCGGAAGTAAAAACCCCGTCTTCTGGTGATTTGTTTGTTTACATTGAAAATCCCTCCCATAAAGAATACAAAATATTTTCAGTGTTTATGTTTTGTCCAATCCTTGTTAATTAGAGACGGATTGGATTGGATGTTGGGGTTTTATGGGTTAGAGACAGAACGCTGTTAAGTGAGATACAAAATAACGGATGAATATTTGTTGAATGAAGGCAAGGAGAAAATGTCAAATATATATATATTAACACTATTTTAATGAAATCCATTTATTAAATAAAGACATATTTACTTTTTAAGATGTGAAAGGCCCCATAGCCCCCTCCGTGGGTGCTCCCCTTTAACAGCAATCGTATATAAGTAGATTATTAATACATATATATATATATATATATACATATATTATGACACAATCTTCGGGTATACCAAACAACATTAGAAAGTAGAGATGGACGAAACTGTTATTTTACGATAACAATGTTAGCTGCTAATACTAATTTGTGATAGCAATCATTATCAACTGATAATATTAAGAATTTTGCTATCAGCTAGTAATTAACAGTTATTAATTAAATTGAACGATTATTATTAACTGTTATAAATTGACATTAACGGTTGATTTTAAGAGTTATATTAACTGTTTAAATGAACCATTAATTCGAAAATAGTAATTTCAACCTTCTATTTTTATTAAATATTTTTATAAATTTGAGTTTTTAAATTTAAAACTTAATTCAATTTAATTGATTCACTGCCATCCCAATAACATTTATCAGCAACTGTTAGTCTTTCGATAAAAGTTGCTGCTATTTAACAATTTACTACTTTAACTGCTATCGGAATAACAGCCCATCTCTATCACTAAGCATCTGAAAGTGTCAGTGTTAATGAAATGGTACACATTCATCGATGATTTAAGCACACTAGATATTGAAAATTATAACGCACACCATATGACAAGATGATTACCAACAAGGCATACATATTGTTTAGCTATCGACAGCTATTTTCAGGTGTCTTGTTTCCGTCCAGGCAGTCCACTAGCAAAGTAGATTTAGCACAAAATTCTGCACCTGATTTTGACTACATCAAACATTTGAGCATGTCACGCAGTAGAAATACCGCAACATTTAATGTTGACCCTTTTTAAAAACTTTCAGCAATTCAATTTCTATTAAACTAATCCGAGGTGTTTCTGTTCTTCTCAATAGATTTGTTTTATCAGTAAAGTTGACACTTGGTTTGTATTTGGTAGCGTAGCCAGAATTTCATATCCGAGGGTAGGTTTGGATTTTATGACGCAAGATCCAAAATAGGATAAGCTACGCCAAACGGAAGACGAAAAATATTTTCGTAAAGGGCCAAAATAAGTTTTCATGCCAAATAAAGATTACATCAAAAACAATTTTTTTTCACTCAAAGTCCTTTTTTAATCAACGATTTGGTTTTAAGCAACCTTTCTTGTTGGCTTAAAAAGTGCCTTACTTCGGTAGATCCGAGAAAAGTCACTTAAAGTCATTCAGAAAAGTCACTTATTCCTTAAGGTCTGGCTAAACAGCTAGACCAAGTACAGGAGTGCGAACAACACTAGACCAGAGAGATATTTCCTTGCCAAACCAAGGCAGGTCAGAAGATGACTTATGAGTAGCTTTTTCTGTAAAGCTAAATGCAGATGGCGCTAGTGTCTTTTGTGGTCGAAGGTGTTTCCTGTACGTTTTCCGGAAGTGACGTAAATTTGTGCCAAAAATATTATAATGATTATGAATAGCAAGCAAATATTAAAGTCATCTCGAAATACACTTATCTTTTTGATAAGCTTTTACTTTTACACTTCGTAATGATCAATCTGAGCAACTTAATCAATTTAATAACTAATGTTAATCTTTTAAGACTCATAAAAAGGAAACCAAAACTTAGGAAGAGGTGAGCAGAGGCTCCTTTCTGGCTACGCCACTGTTAAGATTGAGCAATTCCGATATCTAATTGAGCTAACTTCAGTATTTTTTGTTCCATAAGGAACATCTCGGGGATGCCCCGGCCCTCTTTTAATTCCGATCCGTCCCTGCTAAACACTATCTGTTTCAGGACAAGTCATTTTTGCTGCATGAATAAGCAATTCTTTAATGGACAATACTGGTTGCATTTTGAAAATCATTTGATGAATTACTGTGAATTAAAGTTTAAAAATAATTTTGTTACATTTTTAAACTTTCGTTATAAAATAATTTTATTTATAGGTCTTTATATTGTTTGTAATTCGCTCAATTCATTCTGGGCTTTAGTTTATAAAACTACATGAGTTCGGCGCGTATGCTTTTAGAAAGCGAGAAGTTGTTATACAATTTAAAAATTTAGTACTTAATTCCAGTTTCTCTTCTACAAGAACACCCATATATATATTTCAGATTTTATATATATATGTACATCATTGAGCAAAGAAATAAATAACCACACATTTAACAAGCTTATTCAAAATCTAAAACATTTTTACAAACATTGGAGCATTTAAGCGCTTATCACAGAATCCGAAATTATGTTGAATGTCATCCTCTTAAAAGTAATTGCGATTGCAGATGTCTCCATGAGTTTAAAAGGACTATTTTCTTAAAATATACAAAACCCATTTTAATGAAAACTTACACAATTCCTAGTGAAAAAAGGAAACAGTAAATGCACCTTCAGCTTCCTATGTTTTTATAATGAAATAACTCAATTTTAAATATTTTATATAAAGATAATATTAATGGGATTTTCTCCCAGAAACTTTCAGTTTCTAAATAGTTTTCCATTGGTATTGCGCAATTCGTAATAAGAGCCCATGACAAGTTAATTTTTACTCATGAAAATTTTGTCTCTGGTAAAATAACAATCCACCAGCAACATTTTTAAAATAACCGATCTTGGTACTTAACCCTCCAAATACGTTGATGAGCTATCTCGTCCAATATATGGTCAATTTTGCAATCACCTCGAGACAAAACTGCCCTGCTGCTCCAAGGAGAAATGAAGATCGAAGTAGGAAAGCCAAATTAACCCTTGCCCAGAACTGGTTTCATTTTGGAACAGGTCGACCACCAGAGGCTGGCTACTACAGGGCAGTTTTCGATGAGAAGATAAACCACCAGGAAGGATGAGAGGACATCTGGAAATGTCCAGTTACGGACTGGCTCGGATAATCGGCCCCTGTAAATCAGTCTTCCCCACCTGAAGCCTGTAGATTTACCCTTCTACTGACCTCAGGGAGGGGAAAGATTGAATTGCTAAAAGTAAAACACGTAATTAAAAACAATTTTGAAATCTTATAAACTAGGCGATGATTTCAGGCATAATGATTAAGTAACATTAATTGATTCAGCAACATTAATTTAAGGAAATGACGCCTTTTCAATTTTCATCTTATGAAAAAATTTTCGTTTGTTTTAATCAAATGAGTTTCAAGCAAGGTTATAAACTTAATCGAACTTAGATTTTATGACTAGGTATAGTTATGATACTAAGATTTCTTAAAAACTGCCATGATCTATACTTTTTAACTTAAAGTGTGGCATATAGTATCTACGTTCTTATTTATTATTATGGTTGGGAATTTTTCACATCACTAAAATCTTTTTCTGAATCGAGATCTCGGTCAGGGATCAGGGGATCGACATGTGCAGATTTTGCATTGACCGCCAGCCGTAAACCTCGTCTTACCTGCCGGTAAGATCTCCTTCTCATCCAGAAGGCTTTTAAGGGGCGCAGGACCACCCCCTCTTAACTAACTGTCCCCCAGTGTCATCTAGAGGAACGAGAGAAGGGAAACAATTTCTAAAACTCAAACGGTGCAGACCTTTCTTGGCGTGCGGTCGCCGGCTGTTTTGGGCATATTTCCCTTTTAACAGCGTCCATAACCTAGGGACACAAAACTGGTTAAATATGTAACTAGTGTACATTTTTGAATTTTACTTGTATTTTGGCTGTGTCGTCGTTGATAGCCTACCACTCGGCCCATTGCATTACACTTCTGGACTTTTTCGTTTCATTTGACTGCTTGATTTAACCATGATTAGCCTTGCTTTCAAGTAATACAGAAAACCAGTCGTATTTTGATGAACAGCATATATATCACTGTTTATCTGTAGCAATTTACTGACCTAATTGGAAAAATATTAATTTTTCGTTTTTCATACATTTTTGCCTTGATGTTATTTTTCTACTATAATGCTACGTTATTTTTCTACTGAAAGCCCTGCCTAGAAGGATTTCGGGAATTTCCCAATGGACCCGTCCGTGTCTGGATATGTTAACCTGTCTGATCGGTAATTCCATTCAGGAGCTCAAACCACACTCAAGTCAGTTTCTCTGATAAGCGCTCAAATGTCGTATTTCCCGTCGGAATCAATAAGTAACTTCTTTGATCGAGAGCAGATTTCATAACCAACAATGGTTTGTGACACAAAAAGGGAAAAAGAGCAACCAACACAACAAGGGTACAAGACTCTCTTCTGGAGCATTTCCATCAACATCAGAGCAGAATTCACGGGGAGTTGTTACGCTGCGGTAAGAGGCGACATCTGATGGGGTGTGGAGGAAACGAAACGATACTTCGAAAGAGAGAAGGGGAAGAAGATGCTGGAAGAAGGACATGCCCGGACTTAGATTTCTCAGATTTCCTTGCAGAGACAGATTGAGAAGATCATCCCAAAAATCTGAAAGGAGAGAGGATAGGATTTAGCGGAGGAATTCATGTTCTCAGCAAAAGAAAGAATCATCCAGTGGTGTAGTGTAGTCTATGTAAGACCTACTGAAAAAAATTATAAATCAATTGAATAAAAAACCCTGACGTTAAAAGTAATTGTTGACGTGAATCATAGCGGGACATTAGTTTCGATTTGAAATGTATATTTCTGTCTACGCTCTATCGTTAGGACTAAAAGCAAGCGTATCCCCTTACCACAGAATACAAAACAAGGCAGGGGCACGTATATTTACTTCCATCCTGCAGATCTGTTGACAGGAGTTTTTTACAAAGTTCGACATTTCACTTGTTTTTATGCGAAGCAATAAACAATTGCAATAATCTAAAATTCATGCCTTCAAAAATAATTTATTACAAATTAATATGGTACTAATTAGTATATTTTAACTAATCATTTTAAACAATATACTTTACCACCATTTTAAATAGATAAATTCTGTTTTGGATAGGGGCGTCATCAGTCTCATCTGCCACAAGTCCCGAAAAGTCTAGCTTCGCCTCTGCATTTAATAAGACTGTTTGAGATTTCAAACAAGGCAACAGAACTTTGTGTCAATAAGTAATTGGTATTACAAGACTAAGTGGTTTGGTGAAAAACTGCTTCCAATAAACGGTTTTTTAATAATTTCTGAATAATTAACAATTTCTACAACTATTTCATGTTATTAAATTCTTTAAATCAACAATTGATGTACTGTCTTAACAAAATATTAGTATCAACTTTGGTTGGTTGCTTTGGGATTCATGGCGCAAGGGCCATATTTGGCGAAGCTGGGCCAAACAAAGTCGAATCAGCTTTGGAAACCTTTTACGGTGAAAAATAAGAATAACTGGATGGAATCATTGGCTCAGCTTATATTGTCTACATAATTTGGCACAGACGATTGTTGAGAAATACGTACCTTCTAACAATTTGCAATGGCTAATGGGTCATTCCATGTGAAATGAGCAAAAATCAGAAAAACATGTGGCCGTAGGATGACGGATTTTCATGAAATTTGTTACCACAAAGGAGGTTATGCATAAATAACGGTATCCAAAATATTTTGGAAGTTTCAGGCATTTTAAGGATGTTGCATGTTTGAAGATGTCTTTCTCAAAAACTACTTAACGTAGATAACAATATTTCATATTTTTGTAATCTATGAAGAATTTTCTTTTTATCTTTTTGAAATTAACAATTTTTAAATATAATATTTAAGCTAAAAATTAGCAGCGAAAAATGGAAATAATCGATTTTGATAGAATTAAAAAGGTTTCTACGGGCTAAAGGAATTTAAATACATCGTTGAAATTCATGCCAGATACAGTTGCTAGGTATGATAGAACTACTGCTGAAGTTTTGAAGTCGGCTTTTATTTCTTTCATCTTTCAAACAGCAAAGAAAAATTATAAAATGACGGTTTTCCACTTAAAATAGACACACAAAATGAAATGAAGGACAGCTCTGACGAAAACTAAATTTTGGAAGAACATAGTTTAATATGTCTATTGCTTGTAAAAAAATCCAGGATTGTATTTTGAGTTTCAAAGCAACAATAACAAAATTAGCAAAACGGAAAAATACGTTCTTGCCGATCGATCAATTGGCAACTGAAAGTTTCGTCACCAAACGACTTTTCGGATAGTCCTACGACTGGTTACCATATTCCGTCAGTATCGCTCTAACTGGCAATGTTATTATCGCCAATCATAGCATATCCTTCCCATTCTATGCATATTACTCGTTTCAAATGACAACAAAATGGAAACAATAAAACCCCAAATCAACAATGAAATACCAAATTATTTTTAACTTTTGAAGGAAATTATAAAGGACATATCACAATTATAAAAGCTTAAACATTCAAAACTTTTACTTAATTGTCTTTTCAAATTAACTTTTAATCTGATAAAGGTCTCTTCAATTTCGTAGTTGCTTAAATTGAAATTTTCCTAGCTCTGCCGAATTCTTGAAATCTCTACTTATTTTACTTGTGACTGTGATAAGTATGGAACAAAGATTCATGAGTTATGTACATTTGGGAGAATCGGGTACGATGTTTAAATTCTTCTTAACTCTCAAAATTAGTGTTTACCTGACTAATAATGCTTACTATTTACAAAACGCATTTAATATTCACAAGTAGTAGTATTTAATACTTACGTTTCCAAAGGAAAAAGCAAATCGAAAAGACTTCTCTAACAAAATGAACTTTTCACCTAATTATTTCACTGATGGAAACACTCCTCGTATTAAGCAAAAAAAGACTAAAAAGAAATTTCATGTAAAATTTTGCATGTGCGCCATAATAATAGTTATTTCATTCTTATGTAGTGTTTTTTAAATTATCGAAGGTTATAAATCATTATCAGCTGCGATAAAAACGTAAAATTTACATCTAGTTAAAAAAATTCTGACAAAAATAATAAAATTACAATTATGAAAATTTCTGGACATATAATAGACATCTTGCTCTTTTATGTTGAAAAGTTTTGATGTTTTCGGAGTGAAATATGCATTTTTAAAAATTGAAACATCGTATTTTTCCATAATTTTATTTTAAATGTTTTTTCCTTTATAAAGGAGTAGAAATACGATCACCAAATTACGCCATGCTGTTTGTTAGGATAGGCTCTTCATTAAGAATAATTTTTAATATTGTCTTTCCTTTCTAGACACCACCAGAGCAATTTGAAATTTGTAACAAATTGTCAAAATTTCTTTTTTCGTCGATCTCTCAGATTCAGAAATGACGGCTATTAAATTATATTCTGACGTTTCCTAAGAGACCTTTATCTGTAGAATGTAACGATATAAACATTTAAAATTTGTGTCAATAACTTACTGATTTATAGGGTCGCAAACAGGCCATTTTTAGAGCCAGAAAATCTAAATTTGTGACTGAAACTTTAAATGTCAATGATTAACAAATTTAGATTTCTGAAGCATGATATTTTGCAGTTGCTCTTTACTATCTGTCACCTATTGAAAAACCGATTTTCATTAAAATCGGTGATATGTCAGCCACAGCCGATTTGCTCATTTCGCATGGAATGACCTAATGCAATATTCCACCCCAATCTGATTTGTAACAATTGCACGAAGAAGTAGATACTGTAGTTAGTAAATAGCTGAATTAGCGTTCACTGAAGCAACACAATGGCCCATTCGTGACGGTCCGGGATCAACGAATCACGCATTATATTTAGAAAAACCGTCAAAAGTTAGAAAAAAGGGCTTACCTCGAGTGCGGCCACCACACATCCAAGGCCAAGGAAAAGCATGCTTTCATCTTTCAAGTATTCCTCCAATTTGTTTTTGCATCCCTGGAAGAGCAAACGCATACCATTAATCCAGAAAACTATCAGACCCAATCACAAATATTATTTCTTTTACTCTGGTAACTGTAACTAACGCTAGAAATGCTCCCGCCATAAAGTTTAGGCTAGTCTGTTACCATAGAAACAAACATTATCCCATTTTTCATACTGGGTGCTTAACCCATCTGCGCGTCACGAGATTTCCGAGAACTGCCTCATATCTATTGGTAGAGGAAATCAATCCTAGGGAAGATTCTATTGGTCAGAATTCTAAAATGGCTAGGAAGACTGATTACTTTGCGTGGTGGAAAAATGCGTATATGACACTCAGAGAATTAAAAAAATGTATTCAAGTTTATCACACTAGCGCATTTGAGAAATTGGAAATCTATTTGTTATTTCTTTAACTTGCTGCTGAAAAGATCTGTTCTTTTCAGCAGCTAATAAACTTCCTCCGCTAACATTAGCCAAATTAAAATAAAAATTAAAATCAACCGCCGTATTCAAAGTGAGCGCTTGTTGTTTTGGGTTCTATGGAACGGTCCAGAAGTGAACAAGTTGCACAGATGCAAGGTAAACAGCAGTCAATGCAACAATAAACAGAAGATTAAAATTCGTGTACATAAACAACATAAAAAAGTTAAAACACTTTACTCAAAAGGATGAAAACAATATATACAAGATTAACATTTTTTCAGCATAAGGAATAGTGAATAATAATTAAGAACTGAAACAATGTCTTATAACACATGAAAAATGATGACCACCGTGTCACCAACCTCATTTACTTTAATACACATCCCCCCTGCAGGTTCGATGATCTGGGGAGCCATCGCATAACATATTCAGAGCTTGTAATATTAGAGACAGTGACAGAGCAACGATATATTCAGGTGATCCTTCGGTACCACCTAAGTCCTTCCTGGTGGGACACCCAAGAGCCCTTTTCCAATAAAATAACCCTCGTCATCACACAGCTTGGTTTACAAGACCGAAGAGGAAATGTAAATGTAGAGTGAGCAAAAACAACCGTTTTATATGCCCATGATTATATGACCAAAAGTAGCAGTAATGTGACTCTTAGACTCCATTGTCAACCGAGAAGAAATGAAAATTCATCATCTGATTGGTCCATGGACGGAGATGACCATCCATTGATTCATCATCGGATTGGTCAACGCGACACAGTAGGAGACAGACGATTTCAGCATTTTTTGTCGTCACTCTAAAAACAGAAATGCGCACATTTACCCTGCCATAACGTGTTATAACGCCAAACGAGGCGATAACATGCCAAATAGGCGAACAAAGTTCATTTTAACCTTTTTATGTGTCCAAAATCATGTGACCAAAACTAGTAGTAAAGTGACCCTTAGACAACTTTCGTCTGCAGGTGAAAACTAACATTCATCATCTGACTGGTCCACGGGACGGTAGAAGACGCTCATCCATTGATTCATCATCTGATTGGTCCATGCGACAAAGTAGAGTTTGGCGATTTCACCATTTTTGCTGCCACTCTATAGAAATGCGCATTCACAGATCTACCCTGTTATATCGCCAAACGAGGCGATAAGATGCCGAATTGGCCAACCAAGTCAATATTTCACAGGGCAGTCACGTGACTAGTAATCGATGTTGGTCATACTTTTTAAGGATCCTCTCAAAAGCAGGGGCCGTCGTGGTTCAGTGAGTATGCCCAATGCGCTAGCAACCTTCAAATTGTAGGTGGCGCCGATTCGATTCCTGTCAGGTGTATTCCTCCCTGGGTGTATTTTTCTCTTCTGGTTAAGCAAAACTTTCATTGTGTGTGTGTCGATTACTTGGCATTGTATGTCTGGCGCACCATGGCCAAATAGCTCCATAAAACCTCCCTCTCAATAGCAATGCTTCTTATATTTCCCGCCTGCAGTTCCCACACTTCCTTGGCATGCCCTCCCGCCTGATTTGTCCCAAACGAGCATGTGTGGAACCAGATGGGATGGCAGCTTTATTCATGTTCGTGAGTTGAAGCGTAGTTTGCAACCGTGGACTGTCACAGGATGATATACGGTGTCTGTTTGATTCTAAGCCTGGCCACATGTATCCGGACACGAGGCGGCTGGACGAAATGTTAGACGAGTGTAACGTAGGCCCACGAGAAATCGTCCTGCAATAGTATCGTTCTGTCCTTTAATCTTCTGTTTTATCCTCTTTCTGTGTCCTCCAACTCTGTCCTATATTTGTACCATCACTAATAAAGTTTCGTTGGACCCCAACGCTTCCTTCTAGGGGCTCAAATTCTTATTTCAATGGATTTATTTGAGGCATCAAATGTAAGAATAACTACGGATAAGGAGTCTCAAAGTTACTTGCGACTAAGACTTCAAAGCAACTTCGAAAGCTTCAGCATTTGGTGTTGATTGTCTTGGGGTTTAATCCTCCAAGTGGTTTCGATCTCGTCCGCTATCGTGCCAATTTTGCTTATGACGAGGTATCTCGTTCATCAAGATCTGGTCAGTTTGACCAATGACAAGGCAATACTGCCCTATTCTCCAAGAGGAAATGAAGATCCAAGTAGGAAAAACAAACTGTCCTTTGCCTAGAGCTGGTGACAGTTTGGAACAGGTTTTGCATCAGAAGCTGGTCGCCACAATGCAGTTTTCGAGACATAGGGTTTTTAAACCACCAGGATGTTAATGCCCAATAGAGAAAAAAAAATGTTAGATTATTTTATCCGTGCCAAGCGCAAGATTAAATAGTCCCACAATTGGCCTTTCCGGCACTGAGTTTATTTTTTGATACCGAAAGAGTAATTACGAGTCGGTGGGCAAAAAACTTGTCCATGGAGGTCGCCATACATGCTTTTGCGTATGGCAGTCATGGAGAGCTTACTTCCTTTGTAGAAATGAACTCCCCAAAGTCATCCGTCTTCTCACCACAGCCACACTACACCACCCGGCGTTATAGGAGTGCAATGCATCTCAATTTAAAACAAGGCGTTGAGACCGCGATCACCAATGCAACTCACCGTCTGGTGCCTAAAGCGGGTGTTCATGGCGTCCTGCTCCTTCTGGCACATGCTCTCGTTGAGGGGCTGCGGGTTGAGGTAGGCCTCGGGCTGCCCCGCGTTCCTGAGGACGCAACAGGTGGGGCTGACGTTCTTCTCCTCGTGGATCTTCCGCTTCCAGGTGCTGTCCGCGTAGTCGCTGCCGTCGCGCACGCCGCAGCATTCGAACTGAAACAGAAAACAATCGGTAGTAGTTGTGGACTCGACAATGTGTGTTGTGCCATTAACCCTATAACCCTCGAAGTGGTTTCGACGAGATATATCGAATTTTAGGTATTAGGCATAGATATTGAAGTGAAAGAATTTGATACTTCATAGGGACCACTGAATGATGGATTTGGTCGAAGAGGCTACATAAAGAAATGTTAAGTGCAAAACCAGCAAGCAACTGGTTTGACATTTTATTATTACACTGTAATTAAATTTACACACACAACTACAGACACAAACATTGAAATATCTCGGCGAAAAGGGTTACGGGGAAGTGGTTCATGATCTAAGCCGACGTGAAACTGTTTTTGTTCTCACATTCAGTTTGGCCACAGTTCTGAGGTTTATAGCTCTGCAACTGGCGCTGCGCTCGTAGTTCACTCGTTACATCTACTAGAAATCAGGAAACGGGAAATTTATTTTTCGCTCCCTATTGTTCTTGATTTTAGCTTATCACTCTACGGTCATGTTTTCGTTGCACGAGAGCTAATTAGACCGTGACCTACGGCTTAAAATGGATTCCGAACCACTAAGAACATTTCATTAAAGAAGAATGGCCGGCTTTAGAAAAGAGAAAACTGTTCTTTCAGAAAAAACAAAACATTATTAGATTAAACATTTATTTCAGTACAATTTCATACTTAAATTAATAGAATTTAAGGATAAATAACGTTTAGGTCGGGACAAAATGAACTTCAGTCCCCGTACGATTTCGATTTGTCAATATAAACTATTTTTCATTTCTAAAAGATTAAAAATCATTAAAGTATATCATCAAACACAATTTTTCTTCGCTCTGACAGAAAAAAATTCTTGTAAATCCAAGCGGAGAAAAGAACGATGGGAAGAAAGAGAATACGATACCACCCTCTCCAAATTGGCGACTAAACCCTTCGTCGCCAAATGGCTATCTCAATAGGTCGCCATATTGGATCCTTTCCAATATCGTGCATCCAAGAGAAATGCTTTTAGCAAACCTACGACGGATTACCATGCTCCAAAATCATTACCAATTGGTGATGGTACCGTGTTCTTGAGTTAGGCCAAATGAAGCATTTGTGTACAAAGATATTTTATTATTCCAACGACTTGAAAGATTTCGCAAGGAACGAATGCACTAACCTTTGTTTGGGCAAGGTCAATCGCTTGTGTGATTGGCTGATCCAATCCATACTTTGTTTTCAACGTCTCTTTGAATTTATCCTCCAGGTCAGACGTACCCTGAAACGAGATGAGACACAGCAATTGAGGTGACCACTGAAAAGACTTGAGAAGCTGCCTACTTCTTTTTAAAATACAGCTTCTTTAGAAAATACACATTTTGCACACAAAAAATAAACTAAGTATTTTAATTTTACTTCGAATATCGAATGACTAGCAGTATCCGCACGGCGTTGCCCGTGACATCATTCTTGTTATGTCCTCACTGATTCTGGAAACATTAAAAAGAAAACAATAATAAATAATTTTAAGAATGAGTCCCACCACTACCCGACATGACATGGCCATGAGCCTCATTCCTTCCACTTTACTGATTATTGCTTAGAGAGCTTCATGATACACTATGTTCTTCCATTTGGCATGTCCAGTTTGGCATGCGGCATGTCCAGTCATGATGGTGGCTTCAATAATATTCGGCATCAGTTTCTTGACAGCGAGTCTTGTACCATTGCAGAGTGAAGGTGGATGCAGATTTGTGAGAAGCACAATCTGTGCCCCAATCGTCAGCTCTAATATGTGCTAGGGTACTCCAGATGACTCCAATGTGTTCAAAAACTCTGTTGTGTAGCTCACAGCCTCATCTGTGTCACATGTAGTGTCGATAGATTTGTATTATGCAAATACAGAAAATATACAAATTCAAAAGTAAGTTATTGAAAAAACACTACAATGTCAGCGAAATCAAAACCAAATTAAACAGTAATAAACAAAATTGCATAAATTATACAAATTCAAAAGTAAGTTATGAAATAACCACTACTGAAATAAAAATATGATTCAATCTTTAAATATAACGCTATACTTTTAAAAAATTTTAACACTGAAGCTCACTGATTCCGACAAACAACCTAAATGAATCGCAATGTCAGCAAAATCAAAACCAAATTAAACAGTAATAAACAAAATTCCAGAAATGGTACAAATTCAAAAGTAAGTTATGAAATAACCACTATATACTATTTGCGAAAAACACTCAAAAACATTAACAAAGTTAATCAAGAGCGCTTTGAATATGTTGGATGGTCAGCAGCTGCATACAGATATTTACATGGCTGCCTTTTCGGACATCTTTTTTTAGAAAGTAAACAGAGCCTTGGCTTATTGCCAAGAGCAGAAGCTATGTGATCTCTCTTACACTGTTTCCATTCTTAGGAAACCAAATAATACAAAAATATACCAATAAAAAAAATTAAAAATTTCTAGGTTAAATTTTAAAATTCGGGCTTCGAGGTACATTCAGTCACCTTTAGGCCTACCTGTGTGCCAAATTTCATGGCTGTAAGTTCCATAGATTCGTCTGGACAGCGCACACACAGACACCAAACACTTCCTTTTATAATAGAGATATAATAACAAATATACAAAATACAGTATGACGTATTACGTTTGATTAATACAACTTTAGCAAGACGTATGAAAGACAATACAACTTTATCTTTCCAAAAGTACTTCCCGAACAGAAACGGATGTACGGATTACGAAATGTTTGAATTACTGTTAACAGCTCACCTCCGCATAATAATAAATAAAATAATTTTATAAATACTAAAAAATTTTATAAAAGAGGAAGTTAGAGATGTGTTTTAAAGCACTATAAAAAAGGAATTAAATAGGTGGTAATGGTAATTGATTAACGTCGCACTAGAACAACACAACGGGCTATTGGTGACGGTCCGGGATCAATCCCGAAGGGAAAGGTCCGGCGACAACACCGCGTAATTTTGAACCACGGTCAGATGACGAGGCTACACCTGAGCTGGCACCCCACTCTCCAAACTTCAAACTTCCACACCACGCCACGTGAGGACATTGGAGGCCACGGCAGATTTAACTTGCACCATCCCCCTTTGTACACGAGGGTCTTTTGGTTGGATTCGAACTCGCAACCCTCCGGTTGCTAGTCCGCTATTCTCCCAACCTGTCCACAGCGCCCGGGAAACAAATAGGAGAAAAGATAGAATTTGCAGCAATTGATACAATTGGGTCCAATTGGCCAAAGGATTGTGCTCCTTTGGAAGCAGACAGTCAATCTGATCCAAAGAAGACGAAGGTACGCAAAAGCTGTGGAGATAATTTTAGTAGTTAAAATGGACAGTTTCATTTGGTAATAAGGGTGGGGGGTAAGTGGGGTTAAAAAGAATTTCTGATAGGATTAAGTAGTGACCTTCAAAGGGTTAAGAGAAATGAGGATTGTTCCAATATTACGATCGTAGAATCGCAAGGTCCAAACGCGGACAAGCTGCGCCAAACATAAGATAGAACGTAACCAAGTTAATTATAGATAAAATAACTTAAGATCAATTTTCTAACCAACAATAAATGGCAGATTTAAAAAATGCAACACTCGAAATTCATTAAATGTGGAAATGTAATAAATATTTAAACTCCACCATTAACCTGGGAAATATGAGATTATCGTCGTCATCAATATGAAAATAGTGAGTGATAGTAAAACTGGGAAGTTATAAAAGATAAAATATTAGAGGAATTCTGTAAAATTTAAAAGTTTGAGTGAGGATTTTCTCCAATCAAAACCTGCAAGTTTGAAACTGATTTATTGAAAAGCACTGGTGGTGACGACCAAAAGCAGGACAATCGACCAAAATATGGCGTACAGTAAAAGGGACAACACACGCTCCAAGTACAGGCCCCTCTCTTCTAATAGAGGATGCCTGCGAGTAAAACGTGTGTATCCGATTCGAAAGACGATTTAGAATTACACCGGAGCGTCGTACAAGCAACGTAGGCCACATTGAGATGTATCGATGGATGGTGCGGAGTTGCTGCTCTGCGCTCCAGTCATTTTGCCCAATTGTTCCACACAACGTTTAGGAAAACATGTCGGTGATCATCGTATGGAAAGCGTCTATTTAACGGAGTAACGGCATTCTGACTGTAGCATCCGCCAACGAAGAGGATGAAGAAATTGATGTTGTTATCATTTGAGTTAATCCTAGGGTTCAGAGTCAAAAGGTGAAGGAATGGTGTCTTTGGGATCCACATTTACTGATACTAGTATATTATCGGCTGTTCGAAACGAAGCTTCCCAAGTGTAGCTTCAGCTGATTGTGCAGTCGTACAAAACCCATATACATCTCTCTGCAATTCCACCAACTCGGGATAAGTTTGACAAAAGTTTGAAATTATGTAAAAGCTCCCATGTCCCATGCTCAATCACTTATCTGATGCTCAAAAGTGGTAGTTGCTTATTTTATTTTTCAAATATATGATGAACGATACCCGGTTGGGGTGGGTGATATTTTTACGGCCCAAGGGTCATATTTGACCATGCTGCACAAGACTGAAAACAATGTCAAGCAATGAAAGATATCGGGAAAAGGAAGCGAAGATTTGAATTAGATCGCGAAGTTGTAGCTCCAGATTGTAGTTGTCCCGTTGTAATTAAATTATGTCATTTTTAATTAAAGTTGCACGTGCTTTATTTATCTTTATTTTTAATGGCGGATGATGGTGCAAGACTGACTGAATCCAAACAATGGAATAAATAAGAACAAAAGAGCAACAGAAGAAAAAGTGTGGGAACCCATTCTGCCCCTTGTTTCCCCAGTGTCTCTCCCACACTGAAATAGAGGACATCGGAGCAGGTGCGCACGGTTCAGATCCTCCAGAAGATTGAAGAGCTGGCGAAAAGGATTGTTTAGTACCGATATGCGATGCAGGCATTTAACAAAGTAGTCAAGGCGAAATTCAGCTATCGCTGTTTTTCTTGGCCAATCTAAAACCCAAATCATCCAACCAACCATCCTTGGCTAATCAGCAAGGCTAGAGATGTTGTCCCACCATGTTTTCAAGGAATTCCTCACCAAACGTTTTTTGCGGGTGATTATCCTTCTATTAGAAACAAGTTTATGTAGTTAAATACTGTCTTTGGCATCCTACAAGTGGTGATAGGGTCTTGATTGTATTAATCCTCCTAATGGTTTTCTCGATGACATATCTTGACATTAGAAAAAACTAACCAGATCTAGATGTACGAGATATCTCGTCATTATAAAGAAGTACTGAACATATCTTGATCTCGTTATCATAAAATATCGGTAATATCTTGATGACAATATATCTCGTGATCAAAGTATTGCTGATTTTTGACATCATTAGCATAATTGGTTAGATCTTGATGGAAGATCCGAACCACTTGGAGGGTTAACTGCAACATATACTTTCTTTTTACGTTCTAAACCTCTATTAGTTCTTGTCAATGCAATTTCAGAAACCGTGAATGTTGTACCGAAGCCTGTATCCTGTTTGTTGAGTACGCAGATAGGCAGAACAGACAGAAGTAACTCACCTTTTCTTGGAAGACGACGGCTAGAACGCCCACTGCTAGCTCGCACCCGAGTATGATGAAGAGGAAAATGAAATACTGGAAAAGAAAACACATAATCAGTCGCAAATTGTTCACTCGCAAATAACATTTTTCTATCTATTAACATTGCACTAATTCCTCACGTCTTAGGTTTGTTTCTACAGAGATGCCGCATTTCCACAAATAGGTTGCAGATCAGAGTGCAAATGTAATGGTGGAATTTGTAAAACTCTCTTTAAATACTCTTAGATACTACTTGGAAATATAGTTTAAAGCTATTCTCAAACTCAACACTCGTTTATTGCGATAACGTTTTACCATTTGAAGGGCCTAATTCGACGAATATATATAGTTTTTAAGGGATGATGTGTCTCACTGCCCATCTAGAGCACTCTTAAACATCAGAATATCAATGGCAGAATATTTTATTACCTTACTAGCCGCAATATACCTCGAATATATATAGTCAGCTTATGGAGCCACCATGGCAACGCTTAACCATCTTGGTGGTTTATCTTCGAAACTGCTCTGAGGTTGCCTCTGGTGAAAAAACTTGTTCCAAATTGTCACCGGTTGTGGGCGTGGAACAAGCGTTGAATTTACGTTGCACTGGAACAACACAACGAGCTATCGAGACAGCAAGACACGAAATTTCCTTCTGAATTGCTTAAGTGAAAATCCTTCTCATACGCCCCTGGGGATTTGTCTGCACTAATCACTGCCTGTGACACGGTGACTCATCTGGAATGGGATTACTTCAGTACAAATAGCTAAAATTTTATTTCGGAAGCCCTAAGTTAAAATTGGCTTTCTTATGCAACATTAAAATCTTATCACATTTAAAAAAAGTATCTTCATGTTAAATTTGTTTTCAAGACTGAAATGTAAAAGTATCACTGTAGAAAGCGACACATTTCGGTTGATCTAAGTACAAGAATGACGTCGCAAATGTTTGTAAAATAAAAATTACATTGAACACCATTAAACAAATATTATTTCTAGAAATTATCTTTTAACTTCTGTATCACTGGTGGAGGGAGGAGTTAGTTACGATACTTAGCTATGTGAGATGATAGTCGAATTAACGTGAAAAAAAGAATTATATGCAGTTAATAATTATGTCTAAAATTACAGCTTTCATACTTAGTAATAAAGATGTTATGGAAAATTTTCATAAAATACATATTTATTTTAAGAATATAAATAATATTATTTTATGGAAGAATCTAGTAAAGTATTTTATTTTGTGCATTTATAATTTATTCGTAGTGATATTTAAAAAAAATCAGAAACCAACACTTCCAGGAGGAACTCGGGTCTCCACCTCTGGAAACTAGTGCATTGCATGGTATATATTTGTCTAGTGTGATCCGATATTTTTCTGTTTATCTATTTCTTCTTCTTAACATGTCGTTTATTTAAATGTAGGTTGATTTTGTTCGAATACTTTAATTTATAATTTAATCTTTGCATTTGTGTTCGTCTTTATTCAAAATTTTTGTTCGAGTGTTTTAACTGCATAGTAATTAAGGTTCGGCATTTGTCCTCATCGTACCTCAGTTTTATGGGTTAAATGTATAGTAATAGTTAAATTTTGGCGTTTATCCTCGTATTTATTCAAAATTTTTGGTTCTTTTTTTAGAAAGAGGTCTGTTTTCTCTGGTTTTAAATTTTTCATTATCCTGTTCCAGCTTGTGCAACGGATGATTGTAAAACTATGTATGTGTGCGAATGAATGTACGTAAAGGGTACCTAGATTCCAGTGATGGCTACTGAGAAGCCAGGTATCCCCTCCCGACCACCCTTTGTTTGTAGGATGGGTGGTCATAGAAAAAGGTGGTCTACTCTACTGCATTGCATGGTACATTTGAGTAGTGAGTAAGGTAAGGTCTTACGGCCACGAGCATGCACTTGTTCTCCTGCATGGCCCCGCAGCATCCGAAGAATCCGACGACGAAGACGAGTCCCCCGATGCCGATGAAGGCGAAGGCCAGGTACTGCAGGTGGGCGTAGTTCTCGTCCACCTGGAACAGACGGAACAGCGTGCTCTTCTCTTCCTCGATCAGGATGAAGATACCGAACGCGATCAGAGCGCATCCAGACAGCTGCAGAGGAAATATCAAATCATGAAGCACAAGAGAAAGCATGGACTTGTTTTTGAGAGAAAGGAATGAGAGCTTAACACTTCAAGTGGTTGCGACGAGACATCTCGTAAATCAAGATCTCACCAATTTTCTTAATAACGACATCAAGATCTGGTCAGTTTTCTTATGACTGACTAAACATCTCATCCATCCATATCTGATCAGTTTGGATAATGACGAGATGCCTCGTCATCAAGATCTGACCGATTTTGCTGATGACGAGATATCTCGTCATCAAGATAGTATCGATATTTTGATGATGATGATATCAAGAGTTCAGTTTTTTCTAATGACTAGACATCCCAACCATCAAGATCTGATCAGCTTTGTTAATGAGGAGTTATCTCGTCATCCAGATATTGGCGATTTTTTTATGTTGACGAGATCAAGATCTGGTCAGTTTTCTTCTTTTGACTGCACATCTCATCCATCCATATATGATCAGTTTGGATAATGACGAGATGGCTCATCATCAAGATCTGACCGATTTTTCTGATGACGAGATATCTCGTCAAGATAGTGTCGATATTTTGATGATGATGATATCAAGAGCTCAGTTTTTCTAATGACTAGACATATCATCCATCAAGATCTGATCAGCTTTGTTAATGAGGAGATATCTCGTCATCTAGATATTGGCGATTTTTTTATGTTGACGAGATCAAGATCTGGTCAGTTTTCTTGTAAATGACTAGATATCTCGTCCATCAAGACATATATCACCAAAACGTTTTGATGACGACGAGATCAAAATCTGGTCACTTTTCTTCTCATGATGAGGTATCTCGTCCATCGCCATCTGATCAGTTTTATTAATGAACTTCGTCGAGACAAACACCAGGAGGGCTATCGAATAAACGTGAAATCTTTAACCTCTCCAGTCCCTGAGAAAAACTATCTTCCTAAAAATATCTTTCTGGCTATTTAAGGTGCTTCGAAATTCAGAAATGATGAAAGAATTAATAAATATTTTTGAAAAAAAATGGGTCTCCATGACCCCTACATCTTAACTGGCCTCTCCAAGTCCCACGTAATCTTATACATCACTCGTAAGGATACTACATCGTAATTTTCTGACCCATTTGGGGTCATTACCCGAAGGATCATAACATTTTGGATGTGACTGAACCAGCACGGAAGGAATGAGTCGTGGATAAATTTTGACGGTAAAATGGTATTCTTTTATGCACCCAACCGGCACTCCAGGAATGGAAAGGTTAAGTCACACAATGGATCAAATTATCACAGGCATCGCTTGAAAAACTTCTATAATTAAGCAAAATGGCCCAATGCAGGCGTGTTAGTCAAAAGGTAGTGTCACCAAATATTAAATTGACAATTGTTCCATGCCGAGTATTTGAGTACATAATTATTAACATCACGAAATAATATTATTACTCAGTCATTAGTGTTGATTAAGATTGCTTTAACTGCTTTCTAGCCATGAAGAATTGGATATCTTATACGCAGCATTTTAGCCAATTTCTCGTTTACTTGACTGATGGATGTTTCCCCCAATTCACACATAGAAGATATTCAGGTAGGCAGGTAGTGGAATTTACGTTTGACTGGAGCAACCCAACGGGCTATTGGCGACGGTTTGGGATCTCTCGTAGGGAAAGATCCAAGGACAACGCCTCTTAACTTTGAACCACGGCCAGATGACGATGTCAATACCTGAGCTGGCACCCCACTCTCCAAACTTCCACACCACGCTAATGCAAGGACTTTTGAGTCCACGACAGATTTAACATGCACCAGCCTCCGTGTACACGACGGTCTTTGACTGGATTCGAACTCGCAACCCTCCGGTTTCTGATCCGTTACTTTTCCAACCGCGGCCCTTGGGAAGTATGGAGACTTGGACTACTATTAATTGCTAGTAGAAAGTTATGACAAAAACTTTACAAGTATTTCATATAATGTAAAATAGGGCTGATGCAATACAGTACCCAGAAGACGAGGTTGAATGTGATGAGCACTCCTTTGGCGCACTTAGCACCGCAGCTCAGCGCCATTTCTACTCCGGTCTTTTACCCTGAAAGGAAGAAGAAAGTGTAGAGGCTGCGACGACAAGATACATAAAAATGAACAATAAAATCCAACCGTAGAAAAAGAAAAGCATGCAAATATCATTCGGCTACCTAAAGGTCTTTTAAATCAAATAAAAATCTGTCAGGCTCTCTTGATTTGGCCCTCAGGGACACATCTCAGGTGGACTTCACGGACCCGAGGTATTCGAGTGATCTTTTCTTTCCTCATGGGTTTAACTGTCTAGTAAACACGGGGGTCGCGCTCACGGGATACCCAAGCTTTCATCCCTTTATTCTATTCCTGAATTCCCCTTTCGCGACATTGTTTTGTAGGTCTGTCTTATGTTTGGTACAGCTTAGCCAAATTGTGCCATAAAACCCCAAATCAACCAGCCAAGTTTCATGGTTTAACCCAGTGTCACACAGATGTAGGCGAACCCCCTAAAAATACCTGAGAAAGAGGCACATGCTTCCAGTTAGAATACATAAGAATGACACTAAACTCGCGAACTTTCATGACAGTTGGTCATATCCATCGAAGTGTATGCATATGAAGCAAACAGTGCTTCTGACAAACTCCAGATGGTATTCGTCAGAAGTACTGTTTGGCTTGCTTGAAAGCACGTGCATTCGTAATCACGTCTTCCAGTCATCAATGTAACAGGGAATGCAAAGACAATGTAACTTCACTATACCAAAAAGTTCTCCGTTGTTAGGATTCGATTCCCTGCTATGGAGGCCTGCCATAGAATGTCTGCTCTTGGAGTTCGACAATGTCAGATATCCTTCAGTTCGCCTTGATGTTGAGGGAAGAAGACATTCATTCCGCCATAGATCCGATACCATCTGTGGTGTTGATCTGAGCCGAACGATCATCAAGTAATAGACATACGCACTCAATGAAAGTGTTTACTGACACAGAAGAGAGAAACACATCCAGTGAGGAATGCAACCCGGCAGGAGGGGCGTGAAAGATGCTACGAGGTGGTAAGAGGGGCCCAATGCTGCAGACAGCTCTGAATACTCTAATTTTAATTACGATTAGCCTATCATTTTCTTTGAGCAAGATAGCAAAACCACTTAATTTAATAAACAGGGCCTACAATAAATGTGTTAGAAAGGAATTGTGATATACAATGGAGGAAAATATTAATTACGGTCATTCGTTTCAATTTTTCTTTGTGTGAGACAAAGTATTTTACACTGCGATTTATTGAGTTATTTTGTCCCTATTTGACGGTTTTTCTTGCTTTTAGAGTGAGGATGTGATTTCGAAGGTTGAGAGAGAAGTGGTAAGTGTATTTTATTTGAAGTCATTCACTATAAATTATAATAAAATTTTGGAACTGCTCCTATCGTAATTATGCTTTTTAACTTATCGTTTACTTACTTTCAACACTATAATATTTTAAGTAATATTAATCAAGTACATGATTAGAAATTAGAATGAATTTTAATACAGGAATCTATTCGAATGTGTAATTATGCATGTCTGCGTTATAGGGCTATGCTTGTGGTTGCTGCAAATCGAACAAGCAGCACGAAATCATCGTTTTGGCCGGCCTCCACTTTTTGGTAAGCATTTTTTCTTTTATTATTCGTTTTATCAATTATGTGTCTAAAAGAGTGCATATTTTCAATTAAAATACTAATTTTAAGACTATTATTGTACAAGATACTACCAGAAATGCGAAATACTTTCAACATTAAAGTACAATGTAACAGTTGCGAACAAGGACCCACTATAATTATCCCATAACGTATCCTCGAACTCCATCTATTACATTGCAGTTATTAGATAAAGAAATTCTGAGTGTTTTTCACTACTATATTGTATATAAGGATTATTTCGAAGAATGATATGGCAATCACACTATCAATGCTGTATTAAAAAATGTTGCGAGTATTCATAACCATTTCGGTTGTTGTGAAGGTTCGTTTGTTGCAGGAGGATATGATACACTGCGAGAAGTGCGATAAAACCTGCAAGACTACAAAAGGAATGCGCCATCACATGCTGATTTACACATCACATGCCTATTTAGCCGGACCATCTGTTGGAAATGTACGACTCCTTGTCGGTCCTTTCCTGTTTTATTTGAATGCTATTACTGAGAGGTCAGTGTTATTTTCAATGTAAATTGAGTATTCAGAATTGATTGTTTTCAGCATGGTCCGACTAGGACTCCTCTTCCATGCTGAAAAAAGAAGTTTCAGAAGTTGAGCTGCATCTTAAGATCAGGATGGAAAGCTCCAAGTTGTGTTTTTCGAGAAAGAGGCCTTCCTTTCTTGTATTGGGGTGACTTCATGGTATCAAAAAATTGAAGGAGTTTCTTCTCTTCATGCTTGGACGAGGAGTCTGACCGACTCAGCAGTTTGGCGTCAAGAAGGAATCTTCAGGGAGGGCGATAGGCATGTAGATCTGGAAAGAGCCTGATAGTACGGATCTTTTATCTCCTTTCCAGCTACAATTAGTCATGTAACTCTTCAGTAATGACTCTTTAATTGAGAGTTGCCTTTCAAATTATTAAGAGCTAACTTTATCTCTTGTGTTTATTTAAAAATATTTTCATTTCAGAAGTTGAACTGCATCTTAACATCAAGATGGGAAACTCCAGATTACATCCTTCGATACTTTAAGAGGCCTTCCTTTGTTGTATCGAGGTGGCTGCACGGTATCAGTCTACAAAGAATTACTTCTTTTCATGCATGGACAAGGAGTATGACAGAGTCAGGAGTCTGGTGTCAAGATGGAATCTTCAGGAAGGGTGGTGGTCACGGATGATGGTACGGGATCTTCTGTGTGTGGCTCCTTTTAATTTACAATGAATTTTGTAACATTTTAGTAATAGCTGTTTAATTCAAAGTTGGTTTTCAAATTATTAAGAGCGGCTTTATATTACAATATTATTAAATTATCTTCATTTCAGAAATCGAGCTGCATCTTAACACCAAGATGAGAATCTCCAGATTATATAATTTTGATACTTTAAGAGGCCTTCCTTTGTTGCATTGAGGTGGTACTGTATCAAAAGCTTCAAAGGGGTTGTATCTTTTCATGCATGGATGAACTTGACTGAGTCAGGATTTGGCGTTCTGTGGGAAAAGGAATCTTCAAGGAGGGACACGGAAGAGATCTGGAAAGAGCATGAAGGTACGCATCTTCTATGGCTCTTTTCAATTTAAAATTAGTCTTGTAACCCTCTAGTAATGGCTGTTTAGCTAAAAGTTGGTTTCCAAATGAATATGGGGGAGCGACTTTATCTTATACTGATTTTAAAATATCTTTTCAGGAGTTCAGCTGCATCGGAAGATTCAGATTGAGAATACTTAGAGTTAGTTCTTCATTTGTTTGATTTGGCCCAACGGTGCTATACCAAATACTATTGAATTGCCACCGAAACATGTCATTTATGTTCTATTTACACAATAAATAAATTTTGATTACAAAATTTGAGTCATCTTTTCGGTGTGATCTTCACTTGTTCCCTTTTGTTTATTCTTTATGCGAATTTAAGTAAAACAAATCGTCTATATATTTCGTCGTGAAATTCAGTCTTCTAAGTTTCGAGTGTTCTATGTGAGGTGATTCATTACTATCTGATGATTCGATTCTGTTTTTCTTGTTTATTCATTAAAAATGAAACACAAGTTTTTTAACTTGGGAAAATTTAAATGTTCAAGTTGGGTAAGTATTTTAATTAATTTGACACTGGAGTAACACAATGGGCTATTGGTGACGGTCCGGGATCAATTCTAAAGGGAAAGATCCGAGGACACCACGTAATTTTGAATCATGGTCAGATGACGAGGCAACACCTGAGCTGGCACCCCACCAGAGACGTAACTAGAGGGGGGCAGACGGGGCATCTACCCCAGGCGCCGGATTCGGGGGGCGCTAAATTGGCCGAGTATTTTTTACTATAGATATTTACGTATGATAACAAATGAAGAAGAAAACTTATTTGTAGACTACAAAAACCAAAAACTATAAAAGGAGCTAAATACAGAATGTGTGAAGAAATAGCAGGAAAGCTTAACCTAGATTCTCTTTTTAAAGAAGTACGGAGGAGGAAGCAGCGGATGTTTGATGAGAAGGGCGAAGTTGAAAGCTATGAATTCTCAGAAGAAAAAAGTTCAGATTATTGATTATACAAATAATAAATCGGATTCTGAATGAACCGAGGCAAAGGTTTCAAGTCATTCAAAACATGAATAATTTATTTGGTTTCCTCAATGGAGCTCGGTTTGAAACAATGAATGGAGAAGAATTGAAGAACCAGGCACTTGAGTTAGCTACCACATATAAAGAAGACTTAGCCAAGGACTAGCTGCCGATAGAAGGGGAGAGTTTTAAGTATCATGCCTTGGATTTAAGCCCTTATATGAAAACGGCTACACCATCAGATCTTCTGACATTAATATATAAGAACGGACTTCAAGACGCGTCCACCAACATAACGACAGCGTTGAGAATTTTCCTCACAATACCGGTCTTAGTCGCCTCAAATGAAAGGAGTTTTAGCAAACTAAAGATCATAAAAACTTACCTCAGAAACTTAACACGGCAACAACGACTAACCAACCTGAGCATCATATCAATAGAGCCCAAGTTAGCTTCAAAGCTATCTTTTGAGGACATTGTGAAAATGTTTGAAGCCGCAAAAGCCCGTAAAGTTAAGTTTTAGTTCAAGCTTTCTGTGTTTAAATTAATTTTTTTCACATTTTGGCAATATATTAAGAGATTGTGAAAAATGTCTAAGTATAATACTCAAGATAATAACTTGAGTACAATCTGTTATTATTAATTCTTGTTCCACAGATTTCTTAAATCCTTGAATGGTTTTCGGTCGACGTTTCGATAATTCTCCTTTTAAAAGTCCAAAAGCACAAAAGTCCATGGGTGAGACATCTGGAGATTTAGCAGGAATATCAGTAAAGGGTATTTATTGACTTGATACCAGTTTCTTGTTCCATTTTTTCCACGAATTTAACAGTGGATTTAGATGTGTGGCTGCTTGCTTTGTCCTGATGCAGTTCTACTGATTGTTGGCACTTTGGGTAAAGATATAGTATTTCTTTTATGAATAGGGTCTTGATAATATGTGGGAGTTGATTTTTACATTTCCCCCTCTTTTTACTTTTAATTTTCCATTATATGCAAAACCGGCAACAATCAAATCTCTTAGAGAAAGTTCTCACGTTAAAGTTACAAAGTTCAACCACGTTTTGAGACTTTTCTACTCTTTTATGATAATAAAATGTTCTTTTTTATTGCAGTCTTTTAAATATACCCACGCCTCGTCTATTGTCACAACATTTTTCCATTTTTCACCAGCTAAATGCTTCTCATACAGAATTCTGCAGCGACTTCTGCTTTCTGCAATATGTCGTGGAGATAGACGATGAACATTGTATTTTTTGGCCTTAAGATTCAAATCACTGTTAATTATTTTATTTGCAGTTGAAACTGAACTTTTAATGACTTTGTAATAGTCTTTGACTTGGCGGATTCTCTTTTAGAATTAAAGATCTTTCCTTACAAATATTCTCAGAAATTCCTTTCTTTTTTGGATACGTATTTGGAAGTATTTTTCCACTTTTACGCGCGTTTTTTCCTTTCTCATTAATAATATTACTTATTGTACCTTTAGATATCGAAAAACCATGACTTTTACAGCGTTTTTAAATAATTGAATAAGCATAATTCTCTTCGGAAAGAGAGGAAACATAGTCTTCCATGCATTGCTTATTTAAAAGTGCCATTTTGAAAGTAAACAAAACTCTGAGTTAGCAGACGATAAGTTATACTTTAACCATTTAACTGCTGCGAAAATAAGATTATTTCGTAGCATACAATTTTTTCAGCTCATCAAAATCATTCAAAAAATGTCCGAACAGCCTCTGTATTTATCATAATTAAATATAATATTTTAAAGCAAGTCTTGATTTTGATTCAACCCACACATATCCCGATATCATTTGATAAAACCTTTTCATTTCATTTGCAGCGATTATAAGTACGAAAGAATGTACCAAACATGCTACTCTTAGATTATTTGTCAATGAAATATCTTAGAATTAATTAGGTATTTTATCTTGTACTAAAAATGAAATTGCTGCAAATTAATCTATTTACCTTTGAAATCAAGCATTTACCATCTAAGTTTAGTAAAACAATTTGGACTAGTGGAATTAATGTGTGGTGGCGATATCAGGTATTGTCGGGGAGGGTTTTGGTTTGGTTGGTCGGTGGGGGGGGGGGGGGCGCCAAGGCGAGTTCTTGCCCCGGGTGGAAACTAGCCTAGTTACGTCTCTGCACCCCACTCTCCAAATTTCCAGACCACGCCAAAAATGTTCACGTTGGGTTGTGCACAATTCGCGACCTTGATGTTAGGACTACAACGATAGCAACAAAAATCCAATCTGTCGCTTTGGGACAGAAACCTATTCTTAATTTGTGTAGACCTCATAGAATAATAAGCAGCTGAGATAAAGTTGTCCTTTTGCTTTTCCGTCATTTTCCAATTCTTTTGTAATTAGGACATTGTGGTGCAAAATGTCCCTAACCTTTTGCAGGAAATCCTTCCCGCACAGGGACCTTAAAGATGGTTGAACACAACTAGTTTTTTATGCAATTTTTTGAATATCCCCGATTGGGGCCTTCGGTATTGAAAAGTTAATGTATAGATCTGCTTGAGCATTTTGTTTTAACTTTTGAGATAGGTTGGTATAGAAAGAGGTGGATCATCATTAAGCGCGTGGCTATTTTACTTTTGACGTCAATCCGTCTTTAAATTCGGTATGGAGGTCATCGGCAGAAATTTACGCGTCACGAAAAGTGTCGATATCTCAAAGCCCCATAACTCCAGGGGGAATCAGCCTATGGGGATAAATGACCTACCATCGTGTAGAGGAAAGGGCCGCGTCTACCAGGTCGGCCACTAATCCACTTCCCCTCTGACCTTCGCACCGCGTGGTGGGGGAAATGAGTCCCATTTCGGGCATACGCTGGCCTGTTTAACCGCTGTAAATTCAGTTCTAATCGACGGGTCATGGCGAGTGCATGCTTAAATTGAAGAGAGTTCTACAATTCCATTTGACTAGTTGACAGTTTAAACTATCTGTGAAAATTGTGGACCATGTGTCGAAGATTTCACTATGAAGACAAAATATCACACTAAATTTCAATTGCGGCATAGGAAACGTAAACAGGTTGAAAGAACAGTTCAAGACGAACAAAATGATACCAAGAAGTCTAAACCTATGACAAGTGCGGAGAGATCTAGAGCTTACCAAAGACGCAAGAAGGAGCAGGCGCGCTCACGCGGCGACGTCGCTGGACCATTTAAATTGCTGCCACCACGCTTGGAAACACCACCATCGACCTTACCTTTGTGAGGAACATCAGCATCGACACCATGCCGTTTGTCTCGCACTTTAGCTATCACAGACCCATCATCCATAAGGTCGCCATAGAATACGAGGCATTGCCCACACTCTAACACCACTCTTATGTATCCACCAAAACTGGTTAAATACATAAATGTCAAACAAATGCCTGCCGTCTTCATTTCACCTGCGACCGACTTAACAGGTATTCCGCCCCAAAAGTATTCACGAACCAAACCTTACGGTACAGTGGGGACTGTGCATACCCGCTTTTTTATAGAACTGCACAATTACACAAGAGTTACATGATATCCATCATCTGAATTTTTCAGATTTCCTTTTTTCTATAAGATCGAGAATTACATACAATGTTCTTCACATGCCTTAATCCACAATAATTCCGAGTTGCGTAGAATTGCTTTTCCCACAACATACTTAAAGGATTAAATAACCACATAAATTACTGAAACGAATCACCGAAAAATTATTTTGGTCAAGAAAGTCAAAACACTGGTTGGAACTCACGCATACTGCAAGTGGCAGAATATAAAAATTCGGGAATACCCCTCTGAGGGTTAATATATCTGATCTCCGTCTGCGGCAGGTTGGTTTCTGAGTCACGTGGTTTTGGGGAATCAATTCGAAACATTAGAAGGCAGGTAAGACGTACAACCCTCACTAGTGCCCGACGGGCCGCGGTTAGCAACCGAGTTCGAATTCAACCAAAAGAAGACCGTCGTGTACAAAGGCGACTGGTGAACGTTAAATCTGTCGTGGCCTCAAATGTCCTCACTTTGGCCTGGTGTGGAAGTTTGGTGAGTGGGGTGCCAGCTCAGGTGTTGCCTAGTCATCTGACCGTGGTTCAAAATTACGTGGTGTTGTCCTAGGATCTTTCCCTTTGGGATGGATCCTGGAACGTCATCAATAGCCCGTTGTGTTGTTCCAGTGGGACGTTAATTAAAATACCTACTTACCTAACTAGTGCCTGCAACCAGTTTATTGACTCCCAATTAACTCTCGCGATTTCTGTTTTTATAGCCAGAATTAAAACTCACCCTCTTGTAAAGGTTAAGAATATGTATACTGATTATTTTTCTGGGATATTTTAGAAAACAAATTATAAATTGCGCACAGCTAATAATATTTGCAGGTCTCAAAGACCAATAATACCAGTTAAAAGTTAAGCTACACTGCTGGCCACCGTAAATGCAACACCCTGAAGGAAGCATGCAAATAATATGAAATTTACAACATGCATTAGCGGAGGTGAGATATGCAAATGATTAGAATTTCAGCGCAGACGCACATCACGCGCGCCTGTGGCGCCACTTCAAAGCGCTATTTAAGGCTTGGAGATTTCGACGATTTCAAGTACGGCAATTGTGTTTTTCTTGTGGTTTTTTCAAAAAAACGATCAATTATGCCTCGTAGAAAACAGCGATCATCTTTTGATCAAGTATCCGAGTTCGACAGAGGAAGGATAGTGGCCTACCGAGATTGTGGATTATCTTTCAGGGAAATCGGTAGTCGTGTTGGACGAAACCAAACAACTGTAATGCGGATATGTGATCGTTGGATGCAGGAGGGTACGACGGACCGACGTGTTCGATCGCATCCACCTCAGTGCACCACTTCACGTGATGACAGGCATATTGTGCGTATGGCAGTGACGGATCGCTCAGCCACATCACGAACCATAGCACAGCACATTCAGTCTGTACCGCATCATCCAGTGTCTGCGCGTACCATTCGACGCCGTTTACAGCAGAGTGGTCTGTCCGCAAGACGTCCATTGCTTCGTCTACCCTTGACGCAGAACCACAGACGTTTCCGCCGCCAATGGTGCGATGAAAGAAGGATGTGGACTGCAGAATGGAATGAAATTGTCTTTACTGACGAGTGACGTTTCTGTCTGCAACACCACGATGGTCGGATTCGAGTCTGGAGACACCGTGGAGAGAGGATGCTGAACAGCTGCGTTATGCACCGCCACACTGGTCCTGCACCGGGTATTATGGTATGGGGCGGTATTGGATATCACTCTCGCACTCCTCTAGTACGCATTGCCGGTACTTTAAACAGCCAGCGCTACATCTCCGAGGTGTTGGAGCCAGTTGTCCTTCCTTACCTTCAGGGCTTGCCCACAGCCATATTTCAACAGGATAATGCGCGACCACACGTGGCACGCATTGTCCAAGGGTTATTCGTCAATCTCCAGATTGAATTGCTTCCCTGGCCAGCTCGCTCTCCGGATCTTTCGCCGATAGAAAACATGTGGTCCATGGTTGCTCAACGATTGACCCAGAATACATCCCCAGCTGCCACACCAGATCAACTTTGGCAACGTGTGGAAGCTGCTTGGTTTGCTGTACCCCAAGAACACATCCAAAGTCTCTTTGAATCAATGCCGAGGCGTGTGGCAGCGGTGATCTCCAACAATGGCGGCTACTCTGGCTACTGATTTTGGCAGGAACCACACTTCACAGAAGTCTATAAATTTAATCATTTGATACTTGGTCAACATGTTATCTGCAAAATAAATTTTGTTGTGATATCTCTTGTCTTTCTTGGTGTTGCAATTTGGGTGGCCAGCAGTGTAGATTCGAAATCTATTTCAGCACGGACCACTACAAAGTTTACAAAAACATACTAAAATCATTTACAATGCTTATCGTCTCGCTCGTCTTTAAAATTTTCATATTTTTTAATCATATTGTTCAATTTTATTTTCATTACCAGCAAATTAAGCACACATATTAATCACAATTTATTTGCAAAATCCCCATATCGTACTAAGTACCACATGCGCGCAATTTCAAATCACGAAACGTCGCAAAAACGTTAATATTACCGCCTTTTCGTTGAATTCGATTCACTTCTCAACAAAAAGAACCGTGAAAATCATTGCAGCATTTGGAAAGAGACAGCTAGATGTACCTAGAATTAATTGACTCTGCAGTTTTCAAGCCACCAGAAACCCTGAAACTGAAAACAACCCTCCTGTTGTTTGAAAAAATATATAAAGAACAATCAGGAATCAAGTCTCGAACTCTACGCAAATTTTTTTAATTACCCAATTTCAGAGGTGGCATTTAATTACTGAAAGAATGCAAATGTGACGATTGAATTAGATTTCTTAGTTATTTCTTAGAATGGGAATCCGTTGCTATGTTACTTCTTTTCTATTTGGATGTGATTTCGAAATCTGTTTTCATTTTATTACCTGGCCTTGGATGCGATTTCGAAATGGATGGATGCCTCATCTCATCAAATGCAATCTTGAGTTTTATTTTGTTGTAATCATCGAGTTCAACTCCTGACGTGTCCATTAAAATCAAGAGGCCGAATAGCCCGGTTGGAGTGGTAACGGATTAGCAACAGGAGGTTTGCGAGTTCGAATCCCATCAAAGACCGTCGTGTACAAATATGGTTGGTGCACGTTCAATCTATCGTGGCCTCAAATATTCTCACGTTGGCGTGGTTTGGAGAGTGGGGTTCCTGCTCAGGTGTTGATCTCGTCAACTGGCCGGGGCTCCAAAAATATATGAGGTATATTTTTCCCATTGGGATGGATTCCGGACCTTCACCAATAACCTGCTGTGTTTACTGTGCTGCCTACCTACACTGGCGGCATTCGAAAGTACTGTAATGGTATAAATTGATCCGTGATATATCCGATATTAAAAACATTAAGCTAAAGTAATAAGAAATAATAAAGAAGAAAACTGATATTGATGTTTCGGTAAAGCTCACCCTCACTTAAACCCGTAATTCATCACCGGTTTTAAACCCTAATTTGCTGTCGTACTTGTGCATTAATGTCTCTCTGCAACATGCCGCGCCATTTGTAATTCATACCCTTTCAAAATGGCCCCCGTCAATTCCCTCATAAAACCTCCGGAAAGCCTTTCTCTCCGAAATTCTTTAATGCCTCATTTTTCAGTTTTTCTTTGTTCAGTTAATCCAGAACCACTTAGGAACTAATCGCTCGACTGGTGCTATGGCACTTAAGTGTCCTTTCCTGTCACTCCGGGGGAAAGAAAAGAGCAAATATAAAAGTTCCTGGAGAAGTTTGGGAACTCTTTATTCTTTCTTTACGTGACAAAGAACGAGTTCGAGGGAGGAAAAATAATTCAATGGTCACGTACGCGTTTCTTTTTGTTTACTTTACCCCTTCCCTGCATTTTATAACGATGGTATTAAATATAGGTGCAATAAAAATTCGATTGATTCAGAGATTCAGATCATACCATACATATATATATATATATATATATATATATACAGGGTGAGTCTAAATTGTTTTTACAAAATAAGAGGGTTGATAGTACCCATCCAGACGAGCAATAATTACCATGGAACATAGGGTCGCATTCCACTCTGAGAGGCAGAAAAGAATAAAGTCGAAACGCGTCGAGCATGAACAAGTCATCGCCTCTGACGTCATTTTGTACCTGCCTACGTAGCATATCTCCTAAGCAAAATAGCCTGGTCGGTAGCGCACTGGCGTCCAGTCTAGAGGACCTGTGGCTTGGCCTCCTCGCTCACCAAACCTCAACCCACTGGACTTTTTCTTCTGGGGGCACATGAAATCTTTAGTGTACCAGACGCCTGTGGCTGAAGATCTCGAAGCGAGAATCGGTGTTGCCGCAGATAAAATTAACGCAACACCAGGAATCTTCGAGAGGGTGCGCCAGTCATTCCTTCGCCGGTGTGAACTGCGCAACGACACGCGTGGCCGCCACTTTGAGCACTTGCTGTGAGTTTTTCTCTGATCAATCAATCAGATTGTGCAACTTTTTGGTATCGTTCATTCGCTTTCCCAACACTGTTGTAAGTTCATGTTGAAATTCTAATTTGACTCTTTTCTGCCTCTCAGAGTGGAATGCGACCCTATGTTCCATGGTAATTGTTGCTCGTCTGGATGGGTACCATCACCCCTCTTATTTTGTAAAAACAATTTTGTAAAAACAACCCTGTTTATATAATAAATTAATAATTCTACACTTTAACTAGTTATTCTATAAATTAACTAATGATAAACAGTTAAAGTGCAAAATAAACAATTTGACTGAATTATACAAAATGTTATATATACAAAGACACAATAAAATCATTTGTTACAACAGGGATTACTAAAATAGCATTTGGAATTGCATAGAACATTATTTCTAAAACAAATCCTTTTTTGTTGCGTTTTACATGAAAATTTTTTAAATCCGGTATCTAAACTTTGAGCTGCAGCAACCGACCGAAGCATAACGAAGATTAAGTTCTTTTATCATTCGATCTCTGCCATCATGCTCAATAGAGAAATGAGTTTCGTATAAAATATCAAACAAAGAATCATTTGAACAATAAAACACTCCATCTGGTTTTGTATCTCTCACTGGGACTATTAATTTTTCTACTCCTCGAACTTCAAGGACATAATGTTGAAGTAACCAATGGCACTTTCTTATCTGATGTTTTAGATTTCTTTACATCAGCTAATAACTTTTCACGGGTGAGCAAAGAACTGTCCTTTTTCACATCACGCTTACTTAGTAAGGATTCAAACTTTTCTTTCATTGCGTTTTTTTTGCCATCACTTAAAGAACGAAACGGACGATTGTTAAAATTTTGTTTATTCTTAAAATGCTTCGTCATTTGATCGTGAATCAAAATTACGTGGTGTTGTCCTCGGATCTTTCCATTCGGGATTGATCCCGGACCGTCGCCAATAGCCCGTTGTGTTGCTCCAGTGGGACATTAATGAACTACCTACCTACCTATAGTGACAAATTGACCGTCGTGGCTCCGTGGGTTTTTCCAATGAGCTAGCAACCCTAGAGCTGACGCCGGCGTAGGTTGAATTCCAGTAACTTGGTGTACAGAGGCTGTTCGGACATTTTTTGAACGATTTTAATGGACTGAAGCTCAATTTTTTTACATGAAATTTTTGTGTTTTAAATGTTCCATTTGATAGCCCTTATTGTGTTATGTGTGCTCTTAAAATATTATTAAAATTAAAACATTTTATGTTTCAATTTATTAAAATGTTTACATGTGTAAACATTTCAATTTTGGCTAATCGAAATAAAAATTCAATTTCCAATTTGAGAAATTCTTGAGCAAGTAGTATCTAATAATATGCATGACGACCATCCGATGCGATGTCCATGTTATGCAGAAAACAAATTTTTGTCTACCACGAGAACCGATCCCGCCTCTGAGTCTGAATGGTGGCGATCGCTTTCGGAACAGGGATTAGTTCATTTTGAGTAGGGACGGTTCTGGTGGGTGACTTGATTTTATTTTGTTTCACGTGAAAGGTTGGCGTCGGAAAGAAGTAGTTCGCCACACCTTCATTCCAGTTTGTCCACTTGTTATGAAGTGCGCCAGTGTGAAGCACATGAATGCATTTCTTCATGCAACCCCTATGGAAAATGTCATAAGGTGGTCCGTTACTATAGCGACAAACGGGCGCAGACATCATCTGACAAACCCTGTAAAGCGTATGAATGTAGGATATAACAGAAGGAGTTGAACATGTATAAAAGCAAGATTGGGGAACTAAGTGAGGTCACCATGGGCTCAATGGATCTGCCCACTACGCTTAGAAACTACGAGTTGTAAGGTTCAATTCCTCCCTTAGTGTATACTCCCTCTTTTCTGTTATTAAAATCTACCTTTTGTGTATGTTCATTATTTGACGTTACATGTCTTCCGTGTAGTTCGGTTCCCTTGTACCATAAAACTCACAACAACCAACCAATCCATCTCAACCAAAAATACAGATAAAAATATCTTGTGTTGTTTACCTTCCAAATGGTTTCGACGAGATATCTCGTTCATCAAGGTTTGACCAATTTTGATTATGACGAGATATCTCGTCATCAAGGTATTGCCGATTTTTTCCTGATCAAGACCTGGTCAATTTTTTCTCTAGAACGAGATATTTCGTCCATCAAGCTCTGGCCAGTTTAGACAATGACAAGATACGTCGACGAGACAAGCACTAAGAGTTAAAGGAAATGCTCTTAATGTTTATCATTTTTTCCCAAATAGTGAAATGTTTGAAATTACTCTGCGTTGATTCTTTTTTGGAAAAAAAAGTGATTGGTTGGTCGGAATGGGTTGTGTCGCAATTATCCAAGCTGAGCCAAATGCGAGACAGACATCGTCAAGTAACAATAAAAGGGGCCTTCCATAAAATGAGGAAAATAATAAATATCTCCAGAAAAGTAAAAGTAAATAAACGCAGTGTAATTTCCCAAAGACCACCAAAGAATGTTATTTCGTTCAACCAATTCCTTTCCCAAATAAGATTTGCCTTATTTACGCGTCCGGGGGTCATTTAAGCAGAGCGGACTCTAAATCTCATTTTCACTCGGGTTCCGAGCCATTCATTTCCACCGCCTTAGATTTCCCCTTTTCAAATTCCATTTCACCCGGTTCGTTACGATTTTTGCGGCGTCCTTCATCATTTGGAGTCGGTTATTAATATCTCCAAAACTGGCAACCGCGCCACCAAGAGGGCGGCGGGAACTGGCGCAACCGCACCACGGGCGTCTGGCATGCAGAAGGGAGTCCAGTAATGAGGTGGAGCCCCGCTGCTGAGAGGCGCAGGATATTGCCTCCACACAGACACTAAAATGTGATGACGAAATTCAAGGTCTTGTGTTGTCAGACACGTGTTCGGGAAGTCATTTCGGGGGTGGCTCAATGTTCTTTCGAGGTGTAATTAACGTGTGCATATGTGTTTCGTTTATATGATTAAAAAAAAAGTACAATTTACGTTGACAAAACTGGTTCCAGCGTGTATTTTTAACTCTGTGAGGATTCCACCATGCAAGAAGGGCTCACTCGCGAGTTGTAGGTGGCGCAGGTTCGATTCCTTCCCAGGTGTACTTCTGTGTCTGTAAAGCTTAAATTATATGTGTATATACCTTACTTGATGTCGCCTGTCTTGTGTTTAATACAGCCTGGTCAAATGAGGTCCAAAACCAGCCAACCCAACAGCATGTTCCCTGCATGATTTCTTACCAGTTTTGGATTTTTACATCAATAGGAGGTAGATAATTGAATTAACGTCGCACTGGAACAACACAAGGGGCTATTGGCGACGGTCCGGGATTCATCCCGAAGGGAAAGATCCGAGGACGACACCTCATCATTATGAATCACGGTCAAACGATCTCAGCTGGCGTACCACTCTCCAAACTTCCGCACCAAGCCATCGCGAGGACATTTGAGGCCACGATAGATTTAACGTTCCCCACGAACACGATGGTCTTCGGTTCGATTGAGTTTCTGTCGCAACCCTCCAATTACTACTCCGCTACTTTTCCAACCGGACTACCGTGGTCCTTGCACACCAATAGAATCGCTCCTAGGATTCACCCCAGATGCGGTTATTTAATCATTTTGAGTGTTGTAGGGTGAAAGCGACAGCATAGCCCCGCGAGAAGGCAGTTGGGTCATGTGGTTTTACACGGTCGGTTGATTTTAGGTTCAATGGCCTAAGGACCATATTCGGCCAAGCTGTACCAAACACAAGACAACGTCAAGTACGAAATATCGTGAAAGGGGAACAAAGATGGATTGAGTAGTGCGATGAAAGCAGGAAAGGTCGCTTAGATAACCGTTGAGCGCGACTCCCGTGTTCACTAAAGACAGGGGAAAGGAAAGATCATAGGAGTACATCGGGTTCGTGAAGCCCGTACACATGTAAAAGAAATGTGCCCCAAAGAGCCATGGTTTTGAACGAGTCCATTAACTGAATTAGGGGACTGCTGGAAACGGAAACAAAACCCTTCCGCAATTGGCGTCTTTAGTGCTGATTCTGTCACGGAGTTCATCTTTCGATTACAAATTTTGCGAGGATTAAATCGCCACACGTTTCTTTGGCTTCTGTCTATGGGAGCCCTTATCCGAGATCCACACCCGTTCAGAAATCAACTGATCCAAGGTCACTCCCCTGGGTCTAGAACGGTGGCTCTTTACCTGGGGTGTGGGTACCACTGGGGGCGAGAAAGCATTTCTAGGGGTGCGAGAGAAGTTTCGATGGACGACAGCGATTTAATAAAAGACGATCTTATACGAGCCAATGCACCTGTTCAAATGGAATTTGAAAAACTGGACTTGGAGCAATTCTGGTGTACACAGTTAAAACCTTATCCACAGCTGGCAAAAGCTGTGGATAAGGACGACACTTTTTCCATTTGCCACCACCTATCCGTGTGAAATGGGATTTTCGTCACTTTTGCACATAAAAACAAAAGCCAGAAATCGCTTCAATGCAAGTGATGACTTACGCGTGGCTCTCAAAAAAGGAGCCTCGCTCCAAAAGTATTATTATGAATAAACAACAACGTAGCCATTAAAAACTGAGGTATTGTTTAGTATGTATATGTAAATGTGTTTATTTTTCAATCAATTATCTTGCAGTAGAAGTAATTTCCTAAATAAAGAAATAGAAATGCATTTTTCAAGGGGGCGCGAGAACTTATTTTTAGATTCAAGGGGGTGCCGATCACTAAAAAGGTTTAGGAACATGGGTCTAGAAGAATGGAAAAGGAGCTACTTTTCTTGTCTTGCTCTATATGCCATTCAGACAGTCACCCAACACAAACAAGAGTTCGTTTGCTACAGCAACTGATCGAATCATTATATTGTGAAAAGAGCATTCTGTTTTCAGATTTATTCATTGGTACCATGTCCTCACCTAACAGGTGTCGAATTCGCAGGTTCGCTTCATGTAACTTACCCTCTTCTATCTCATCAAAACTTTCCTTGTGTAATCTATTACTTGACGCGTTATCTGTCTTGTGTTTGGCGAAGCTTGGCCAAATACGGCCCTTGCACCATCAAACCCCTTACTGCGATGCATCCAAGTGTTCTTTCACATGGGTATAATGTCCCCATGGATAGGATCATTACCATACAGTATTCGTAGGATGTGTATGCTGTTACGTAGACTCGTATATACCCAATTTTTTAAAGATAAATTGCAATTTTTACCTTGATTGTCCGAGATCCGATTATTTGACTCGTTTTGCACTTTGTCCAAAGAGGCGAGAAAATGCTGCTAGAAGACCGGTAAGGACTTTTCAAGAGCTCAAAATCTAAGTAACTCACGTCTCGATTTACTGTAAAATTACCACAAGCGACAGAAATTCGAGTATAAATTATTCTTGCTTTGTGAATCTTTCTGTACGCAGTAGTAGCAACAGTAATTTATTTCTGCATTTGGTGTAGGCCTGTTTTGTGTCCCTATTATCCAATTTTCTGGTTATTGTAGGTGACCTCGGGGGCCACGGTTGCTCAGTTCGTGGCAGACTCGCGGATTAGCAACCGGAGGGTTGGTAGTTCGAAACTGGATCCAACTAGCAACTGGACCAGACCATCGTGTATGTGGGGGTCGGTGCATGTTGAATCTGTCGTGGTCCAAAATGTCCTTACGTTGGCGTAGTGTGGAAACTTGGAGAGAGGGTGACAGTTCAGGTGTTGACCTCGTCATCTGACCGTGGTTAAAAACTACGTGGTGTTGTTCTCAGATCTTTCCCTTGGGGATGGATCCCGGACCGTCACCAATAGTCCGTTGTGTTGCTTCAGTGCGACGTTAATTAGTTGCCATTACCATTCTAATGTATTGACCATTTTGACTAAATCATAACGATGTGGTGACGGAAAATCGAAAAGTGTTTTCCGGCTAGTGTTTGAGGGAGTACAGGTGAATTGTAGAATCCAGCTCAAAAAGGCAAGTGTTCCGAAGATAATTTCGGGGAAGTCTTGTCTTTCGCAGCATGTTTCGCATGAACTTGTCTGGAACGTGTGCTTTGAGAGTACGATTAATCAAACTTCAGCTACTCGTCGAAAAGGCAGAAATGCTACATCGAACGTAGACTACGCGGAAAAGCGGCTTTCGATCAACACGAAATTGACTACTGAACTGTCTTTATATTTCATTCATTGCACCCAAAGTAAGCTAACGAGACGCGTTCGCGTAAGACCTTGCTCCAACAGACTACCCAACTTTTGCGGGATGTATCGTAATATTTTCAGACCTGTCCATGGTTTCTTCTCTTCTGAGTTTCACAAAACTTTAATTTACAGATTAAGCTAATTTCATTTATTTTTGTAACATCAGCGATATTTTTTTTTTTTGGGGGGGGGGGTATTTATTTGGCAAATAAATCGAAGTTATTATTTTACATTTAGGTTGGTTTGAATGTTTCCCCGAAGACGTCGCAGTGCACAACTGGTTCAGTCAGAATCGATGGGGTTGAGAGTGGGCCCCCAAGTGCTCTTCCATCTTCAAGTCTTAAATACCCCGCATTAGCGAATCACCAGCGGGCGACATGTGTTTACCTCGAAACGAGGCGTTATTTATTTACCAAGCGACGGAGGGTGTGTCTTTCATTATCACGTCTCCTTCGATCACGCAACCGGAGGGTGTGACCAGCCTCGAACAGGTCGCCCCGGACAATCACTCAACAGTTAGGGATGCTTGGAAGTCTATACAGGATGCACAAATTTGGGTGGTAGGTAGTTAACGTCGCACTGGAGCAACACGAAGGGCCCGAAAGAAAAGATCCGAGAACACCTCATCATTTTGAATCACGGTCACATGACGAGATGGACACCTGAGGTTGCACCCCACTCTCCAAACTTCCACGCCAACGTGAGAGTATTGGAGCCCACGACAGATTTAACGCGCGTACACGACGGTATGCGTTTGGGCCAAGTCTCGAACTTGCAACCTTCCGGTTGCTAATCCGTTATTCTACCAACCGGGCTACCGCGGCCCTCACAAACTTGGGCGAAAATGCTGCATGGAGTGCAGGGGGGCACCACGAGTGGACTTTTCCCCCTCGAAGACTGCGCAAAAATATCCGTACTATCCTATTCCTTAACCCTCCAAGTGGTTTCGACGAGATATCTCGTTCATCAAAATCTGACCAATGTTTTAATGACGCGACATCTCATAAAGATACTGTGGATTTATTTTAAAGATAAGATCAAGATCCGGTCAGTTTTCTTTAAATGACGCGATATCTCGTCATCAAGATACTGTGGATTTATTTTAAAGATAAGATCAAGATCCGATCAGTTTTCTTTAAATGACGAGATATCTCGTTATCAAGATACTGTGGATTTATTTTAAAGATGATAAGATCAAGATCCGGTCAGTTTTCTTTAAATGACGAGATATCTTGTCCATGAAGATCTGCTCATTTAGCTAATGACAAGATAGCTAGTTAAAACAACCACCAGGAGGGTTAAACATCAAACATTTACAGTTCCTTAACCCTCTGAGGGGCTTATACGTATAAATCCGTTCTGCAATCTGCTGTCTTCCCTACTAACATGGTGTTCCTTAGGTTTTGCACGTCAGTGTATTAGGTGAGGAAATATAACCTCGCCAATGACCTTTCCGATCATCCGATCGAAACAAACCAAAAAGTTCCACACGGGAGAAAATGCTTCCATTTTTTTTACGGAACACGAACCGCTCCTTTGTTTCGATGCGTTGAATAAAATATGAACGAGGCTGAAGCAAAAGAGGGCCAATTTTCCAGATTCAAATGTCGGGTTACCGAGTGTATGGAAATCACGCGACACCCCGACGAAGTCCTCGTCACGCGATCTGACGGAACGGAGATTTAGATCGTGAGTGTAGAATGCAAGACATTCGAAAACCACAAAACTTGGACACGCCTTTCTTTCAATTTCGCCAACGGAATTGGGTCGCGGTAGCATAATTGGAAGAGCAGTGGATTTGCAACCGGAGGTTTGCGAGGACGAACCTCGGTCCAGCCAAAGACTGTCGTGTACACGGGGGCTGGTGCACGCTCAATTTGTCGTGGCTTCAAATGTCCTCACGTAGGCGTTGTGAGGAAGTTTGGAGAGTGGGGTGCTCGCTCAACTGTCCTCGTCATCTGGCCGTTGTACAAAATGACGAGGCGTTGTCCATTCGGGATGAATCCCGGACCGTCGCCAATAACCCCCCTTGCGTTGCTCCAGGTTAGTTAAACACCTACCTACCTCGGAATCACACGGCGGGTTGAATTGATTGCATCACAACCACGAGTGATCAGTCACCCTTTCATTTTTCCCTTCTGCTCTCGCTTCATCCCTCCCGCCGTGGCTCAGTGGGTTTGTCCAATACGCTAGCAACCTGTCAGTTGAGGCGGATCAGGTTCGGTTGAATGTACAAAGGAGTATCAAAAAGTAAAGTGAATTTTTGATTGACAGAAAAACGTGCAGAGATAAATATATGAACATTTATTATGTTTGACAAATCGTATCACGCTATCATTCGACAAAGGAACCATAGTGGACTAAGCATTTATTTCAACGTGGCACCCAATCATCCATGCCCTTTTCAAAGAAATCTTGCTCCAGGTTCCCTAACCAGGTAAGTGTTGTGCCTCTTCCAGTGTATGGAAATGCTGCCCACGGAGGTGTTTCTTCAGGGGCCAAACAAATGGTAATCCAAAATGGTAATACTGCTCACTGAACCCTATGAGGTATTCAATGCATTTGCAATACCATGCAACCTCACTCTTCTGTCTTCACGAATCATGGCATCGACGACAGCCACATTCGTGTCGTTACACCACACGTACACTTGTTTCTGCGACATAACACTCTCTCCATAGACTTCCAACAATTCTCGATGAATATTACATGTTTTTTCCCCTTGGCCCATAAAAAAAACGAATGACACCTCCTCCTTGGAGTAATGCTCAAGTCGATGCGCCATCTTTGATTGGCTCTAAGCACCAGACGGGTTGATATAGAAGTTTCTACAAGCCGTCACACTTCTATCACCTTGATACTTGCAACATATAAAAAAATGAATCAGCTACACTTAAAACTCTGAGTTTTCGAGACAAATTGACCTTATTTTTTGATCTATCCTTGTACGCCTCTCTTCTGTGTCAGTGAAGCTTTCTTTGTGTGTGCGTATGTCCATTTAATGGACGTTCGGTGCAGCTGTGGCGCCATTAAACTCAATGCAACCAACCAACTCGTTCGAAGGGAGTTGCCTAAAAATATACCCAAGTCACTTCCGGAATGCCCTCAGAGGCACACTCCTTTTGGTGTTTACGAGCTTCCCCGACCCGAGGTACTTTAGTGATCTTTTCTTTTCCCATGGAGTTCAATGTCTTTAGTGAACTCGGGGGTCGCGCTCCCGGGATATCCAAGCGATCTTTTTCTGATTTCATCCCTCTACTCTGCTCCCCCTTTTCACGACGGACCTTCGCCAATAGCGGGTTGTGCTGCTACACTCTGACGTTAATTATCCCCTTTCACGACATTTTTTACTGGACGTTGTTTGTCTTGTGTTGGCCAAATATGGCCCTCGTGCCATAAAACTCCGAAACAACCAACCACGTCCGGAGTACGTATAGGTTGGCTGGGTTTTATGGCACAAGGGCCATATTTGGCCATGCTGCGTCAGACACAATATCCAGTAATATACACACACAATGAAAGTTTTACTGACACAAAAGAGAAAACACCCACCCAGGGTGGAATTAAACCTGCACCGTCTGCATCTCGCAGGTTGCTAGTGCAGTGAGCCACGAATCACCGAATAGGTATAGGTCACTATCGCCATCCAGGTTGAGCTTTACAGGAAAAGCATCTCACTGGAGTATTGCGAAGTGAGAAAAGTAAAGGGGAAATGTCAACACAATTCGGGCCCTGATGATTATGATGTTAGATGTTGTAATTCGATATAAGGGTTAATGTGGTAGGAAAGATTTGCCTAGAACTCGATCCCCTAGGCACAACTTCCCGACACTTACTTCTCGAGTCGCAAATTCCGGAACTGCGAATCGTTAGTGCCCCACCGACCGCTTCCTTCATTAGAGACACTCGATGGAGTAAAAATGCGTCCAAACCACCTGATAACTCCCCGCGTTAATTACAGCGACGTACCTAATGATGGGTCCCGATGTCTCTTCTCCGGCCACCAGACTCGTAAATAACCGGGCCCCCCTCCCCCCTGGTGTGAAGGGGTGCGCATGCGCGGCTCGGATGCCGGTCAAGGCCTCCATCGATCCTCCGCGGGATGCTGGAGAGCAGCATCGGCGGAAACAATTCGAGATTCACGTGCGCCTCTTTGGGGCGCCATCGATCCTAACACACCGAAACTGAAGCAGTTAGAAGTCTAACGGAGACAAATTTTAATTTGCAATTCACAGTGTTTCCTCCTCGGGAGCACATCCTTTTAAGGTGTATAAATTGATGGATCTAACAATATGGCTTTATGTCTCGGAAGTCTGATTCTATATCAGAAGGTTGCGCGCTTGAATCACGTCCTGGTCACCAATATGGCTTGATGGATCTACCAATATGGCTTGATGCCCTCAAGTCGCGGAAGTCTGAGTTTAGATGAGAAGGATTCTAATTCATCGCAATAACAGCAGCAATAACTAGCACCTTCATAGTATTACAAGATAAAAATATCAGGCTACATCGTACTGTGACAGTGGTCTGAAAAAGCTTCCTAGACAGGAAGAGATGTTTGAAGATGGAATCGTCCAAGATATTGCCGATATTTTTATAATGCCGAGATATCTCGTCTATCTAGATAAAGTCAGTTCGGCTATTGACGAGATATCTCGTCCATCAAAATTCAATCAGTTTTGCTATTGACGAGATATCTAATCGAGACAACCACCAGGAGGGTTAAGAAAATGTTAGGCTGAAGTGCTTGGTGTGTTTTACAATGTTAGAATCTCGTTTTTGCCTAAGTGTGAAAGTTTGGAAAGTGGGATGGCAGCTCGGGTGGTTGAACTCATCATCTGACTGTGGTTCAAAATGGCGATGTGTTATATCCTCGGATCTTTCCCTTGGGATTTAACCTGGACCGCCGTTACTAGCCCGTTGTATTACTCTAGTGCAAAGGTTCCCAACCTTTTCTGGACCACTGCCCCTTTACAAGAAAAAAGTTTTCAACGCCCCCTCTCCCTAATAGTTATACCAAATATTAAAATATTGTTGCACATTATCTGTCTATCGACTAAGAATCACAAAGTAGAAATTAAAAAGACCATCAAAAGTAGAAAATTGTTTATAAAAAATTTAAAAATTAACAAAAAAATAGTAATAAAAAAATTAATGAGATGGTTGAGGCTGATGGAGTTTTATCAATTTGTTAACGTCGGGTTTCAATTTTGTCAACATCAGTCGAAAATCGGCACGCTCATTGATCTGCAGTCTGTTCCTTTTCTTAGAAAGTAAATTTGCTATTGCACTGAACCCACGCTCAGCCAAATACGATGAAGGAAATGCAATTAAAAATTTCTATACTATTTCCCACAATCCAGGGAAGAGTGCTGGTATTGATTTTTGAAGCCAGAACTCTTGGTATCCATTTCTGAATTTTACTTTTAGTTTTTCGTTAGTTGTTGAGTTCTACGAGTTCCTCTTCTAAATTTGATGATTCTGCTGTATCTGCATTTGCGAAAGGATCTAAAACCGAACTCGGTATATTCATGCCTATAATATCCTGGAATCGCTCCTTAAAATCAGCATGAAGAACGACCAAGTGTTGGCAGTAAATAAATCTTCCTGTTTTGCAGACTGCTATAACGTGGGAAAGTGGCTGTATTCACCTCTACCTAAATTTCGTTTGAACAGAAGTTTCCCCACAAAAGCAGCTGTGACGTTTTTTGTTTTAATTAAATTCAACTCATCATCTTTCAATTGTAAATTTACTTCATTAAATATTTTAAACAGGTCAAATAAGAAATGTCATTTTTGGATGTAATCAGGTTTGCGCGCAGTTTTTCGTCTCTGTTTTCAAGGAAATCTAGTACCGAGTCAAATAGATTGTAAAAACGATTCAGACCAGTACCTTTTGAGAGTCAACGAACTTCTGTGTACAGCATCAAGCAATAATATCTTCGTCATGCAGGCGTTCATTCAGATTTTTTGCAACCAAATGCTGACAATAAATAACACAATGTACAGCGAGTACATTTGGCACTGCTTGTTTCAAATGCGCTATGAAAGCCCCGTCATTGCTGGAGCACCATCAGTAGCAGCTGATAAAATTTTACGAAAAGAAATTTCTTTCTCTTGAAAAAACTTGTTCGTGGTATTAAATATCGATTCTCCCTTCGTATCGGTTTCCAATTTTTTAACAAATAACTCTTGACAAATTTTTTCTTCTTTTATGAATCGTACGTATAAGACGTACGTTTTTGGTAGAGTTGTATCGTTATTTGATAGAGTTGATTCGTCGAGTTGAATGGAAAATTTGCAAGTCTTCAAGTAATCGCATAATGATATTTCAACGTCTTTAGCCATTTCATCTATTCTTCTTTGCACTGAATTATTACTCAGAGTTATTTTCCTGATATCTGATGGTGTCTTATGATGAAGAACAGTTTTTATCACTTCTTTGACTGCTGTGAAGATTAATTCCTCGACAATTGTGCGTGGTTTTCCCGCTTTTGCGACTGACAATGAAATATTATATGAAGCTGGTAGTCTATCATCTTGTTTAGGAGACGACGCAACAAGGTTTAGTATAGTTGGCTGTTTTAAATATTTCTTTTCCAGTCCTTGAAAATAGGATAATTCTTTGTCCTTTTTATCAGCATGCATTTTATTCAAATGCTCTTGTAGCCTAGAAGGCTTCATGGTTTCATTTGAAAAACTTTTTGGCAAATTAAACACATTGGTAATGATTGGTTCGTAGGAGAGTGCGTAAATTCATATTTCAAATACTCTATACCACCGGCATTTCTTAGTAGATTCAGACATGTTGAAAGAGAAAATTTGCTACGGTTTCAATAAATTAACTTTTCAACAGATTTATAGATACCGGCATTTCTTAGTAGATTCAGACATGTTGAAAGAGAAAATTTGCTACGGTTTCAATAAATTAACTTTTCAACAGATTTATAGATATAATATAATGGCTAATGACTTCTATCACTTATCACTCACAAATAAGGATTATTGGCGAAGCACACAAAAATAATGAGACATTCCGAGCTATCCACGTCTTTTATAGATTTGATGTCGTGCACGCATCAACTCGTTTGCGATGCCGGTGCACTTGGTCTGTAAACAAGTCATAACAAGCTCCCATATTTTTGTCGCTTGATTGCATGAATCGCGTCGTTGCTTACCAACTTGCAAAGACTTGTCACCGACAATACTAAAACCGAATTAGGTATATGTATACCTAATGCTAATTTAATTTTTTAATGCTTATTTATGCGATAACAATAAGATGAAAATTTTAGAGATAGGTAAAATATTTTTTCATGAAAACAGTATTTTCAAAGTATTTTATCCACGGCAGCCCCCCTTGACTGCCTTAACTCCCCCATTTGCCTGTGGGCCCGCTACCGCCCCCCATGGAAGACTCCAGCGCCCACTGGGGGACGGTACAGCCCCCGTTGGGAACCTCTGCTTTAGTGGGACATAAATCGAACTACATCCAGGAAAGCATCCATGCAGTACCAACACCTCCTGACTCACCGAAGGTATCGAGCCCAGGAGAGGAAGGGATGAAGGTTACCAACACCCAGAAGCTTTCCTGTTCCAACGGACAGCTCTATTCGGAACAAGACTTACATTTTAACCCTCCAAGTGGTTTCGAAAAGATACCTAGTTCATCAAAATGTGATCAGTTGTTCAAATGATATCTCGTCATCAAGATACTGGAAACTTTTAGGTTCCAGATCTGTTCCGTCTTTTGCTATTGACGAGAGACGACGCGATCTTCGTGGATGAGAAAAGCATCAATCAACATCTCATCAGTTTTGCTGATGACGATATACCACGACGAGACAACCACCGGCAAGGTTAAGAACAGAGTCACAAGGGTGAGTGGAACAATGAATAAATTGGTAATGGTCAATTTTTGTTGTTTGGTATGATTTGGGCTTCAATGGCGCAAGGGCCTCATTTGGCCATGCTGCGCCGTGAAGCAAAAAATGTCGTGAAAGGGGAAACAAAGAGGCATTGGGAACAGAGCAGTGGAATGAAAGCAGCAAAGGATCCTTTGAGTATCGTGGGAGCGCTGTGTTTACTAACGACAGTCAACCTCATGGGAAAAGAAAAGATCACTCGGGTCCGTGAAGGCCGTACACACATGGAGATGTGCCTCTGAGGGCGGGTGAATTCTGGAGCCAAAAACATGTGAGCGTTTGTTATTTACCTCCTAGATCACGTCCAACCATAGACCCTCGTGTACAAAGGAGACTGGTGTACGTTAAATCTGTCGTGGACTCAAATGTCCTCACGTTGGCATGGTGTAGAACTTTGGAGAAGTTTGGTGCCAGCTCAGGTGTGACCTCGTCATTTGACCGAGGTTTAAAATTACGTGGTATTGTCCTCGGATCTTTCTCTTAAGGATTGATCCCGGACCTTCGCGAATAGCCCATTGTTTTGCACCAGTGCGACGTTAATTAAAATAGATCCATGCCTCCAAGTGGTTTATTTGCGTCGAAAACTGCCCTTCAGTGGCCTCTTGTAAAAACCTGTTTGATATTGTCACCAGTTCTTAGCGAGGGACAGTTTGCTTTTGCTTGGGAATCTTCACCCCAGTTTCGTCTGGTCGAGGTCATTAATGAAATTGACCAGACTGTGACGGACGAAATACCTCGTCATTATCGAAAATGATCGGATCTTGATGAACGAGTTATCTCGTCGAAACCATTTGGAGGGTTAAAAGGCAATATGTCTGAACTGGATTCTCATCATCGAAGCTTGAAGGCAGTCTAATTGGATAAGAGTACTATTCGAGAATTAAACAAGTCTATGGTAGAATTTTATGAACCCTAACGTTTTTTATGGAAACAAAATTCTGTTTCCAATGATGACGGGATATTTGGTATCGTAAAAAAAGCTTTTTAGTTTTCATTTTCGCTTTCGAGGGACTGTTTAGAAGCATTTTTTGTTGAAGTGTTTCAGGTTTTATTGAGAAATATTTTGGCTACTGTAGCGACTTCTAACAACTCAACTCATTAGTGACGCTTGTAAATTTAAATTACTTTCTATACACAACCTGGGAACAGTCAAATTTTCGAAATAAATATAGAATGGATGTTTTGTATTGGTGATGGGAAATCTTGAGCCTAGTTTCCAAAAAGTGTAAATCATTGGCCCGCAAAAATACCATTATCACGGGAAGGTTGAGGTCATTCGCAGTCCTTTTCCAGTGCCACTTCGATCATTTTCCCAGGATAGTCAGCCCTCAGGGCACATCTCCTTTGAGTGTGTGCGGGCTTCACGGACCCGAGGTACTCTAGGGATCAGATCCTTTCCCATGGGGTTCTCTGTCTTTAGTAAGCAAAGCGCTCCCGGTATACCCAAGCGATCTTTTCCCTTTCATCCTACTGCTCAGTTCCCCAATCCTCTTCGTTTGCTTTTACATTTTTTACTTGACGTTGTTTTGTGTTTGGCACAGTTTGGCCAAATATGACCCTTGCGCCATGAAACTTCAAACCAACCAACCAACCATCCAGGGTAGCCAACCTCTTTCGGACTCTAAAACTGCCCTCAGTCAATTGATTCCTCCAAAGCATCTCTCTAAGCAGCCATTGAAAAATGGCTACTTAAAGAGATGTGCTTTGCAGTTTTAATAATCTTATCTGGCCATCATAAAGAAGTTTCTCTGTAGTCACTGCGGCATCGTGGATAATAAGATAGCTGATCTGCTGGCCGAAAAAGGGGGCAGAGATTTCACAGAATGCGAGATTCCATATCATACTGCCAAATCAATAATTAAAACAGCTTCCTTGAATATCCTCATAAAAGAAGGTTTGGAGAGGAATTACTTGAAAGCATGGTGGAGAAACATTTCACAACTTCCTGATTGGTCAAGAAAGCGTTATCTGAATTCCGCCTTGTTCAGGACTGCTTTGTAAACCACCTGCATTGCATATCTGTACTAAACAATTTGCATGCACCGTGCAGTCTTGCTGTTGAAAACTGCCCGCATGCAAGGCCTGAATATAAGGGGGAACAGGCTCCCAAACTTCAGAAATGTAGCGGCGGCTGTACAGGCAATGTGCACTAATCGGGTTGGTTGGTTTTTTGGCGCAACGGCCATATGAGTCCATGCTGCGCCAGACACAAAACATCAAGTAATAGACAGACACACAATGAAAGCTTTACTGACATAGAAGAAAGAAATGCACCCAGGGAGGGAATGCACTTGACAGTAATCGAACCTGCGCCGTTTACAACTTGAAGGTTGCTAACCTTCAAGTTGCAAGTAGTAGGTTGCATACCCACTGAGCCACGACGACCCCGTGCAGGAGTAGAATACAATCGTGTCCATACCGATATGTGACGGAATGGTGCGGCGATGGTCGCGCAAGAGTCTTTTGCCACGGCGCCGCCAGACTAGGATGCGACCAGGTGCTGAAGACAGAATTGAGATTCGTCTGAAAAGATCATATGATGTCATTCGTTTGTCCATGTGCGACGTTTTACGCTGCTTGTGTTGTAGAGTCAAAGGACGAAATTCCCCACTGCTGCAGACGACGTCGAATTCGTGCTAACACAAGTTCTTGCTCTACACACCCTAATTCTTGAGCTAGGGTTTTGGTGTTGCAGTACGATTCGCAATAGCCATGCGAACGAGATTCCTGTCCATCTCGTCCGGTGGCATAACGGGGTATCGTTCACACTTTGGTCAGTTCGTCCCTGATGCATCCACCGATTCCCTATTCGCATCACTGTCACTTCATTTCGTCCAACTTGGACACCGCTTTCTCGGAAGGATAATCTGAAGTCTCGATAATCTGCAACTCTTCGCCTGTTTTCGACGAGGCATAATTAAGCTCCCTGTAAATAACACCATCACACACTCCCGTGCCCAAAGTCGTGAGACACTGAACCAGTTTAAGTAAGTGATGAATAGGCATGGCCACTGAGATGGCATGTCTATCCAGAATGTTAGAACATATTACATCTATACATTATTACATCTATACAGTAATTGCATCTATACCATCTTACTACGTTATATTTAACATGCAAAAAAAGTTAATCTCTTGGGATAATTAAGTTCTGATGAGTCTATGAACCTCACCATGCCAATAATTTTGACCCACGAGCCCACTGTTTTGCTCCAGTGCGACGTTAATTAAGATACCTACCTATGGCATGATGCTGTAAGGGGCAGACTGTAATGTAATGCAGAGATGTGCCGATTTCACCACAGGAGCAATATTCCGAAATGACTTTTGAGAACACAATCCAATACTTAAAAATAGCTCCTCTGATCTCCCTTTTCATACTTCTTACAGGACCGCGGTGGCCCGGTTGGAAGAGTAACGGATTAGCAACCGGAGGGTTGCGTGCTCGAATCCAACCAAACATCGTCGTGTACAAAGGTGCTGGTGCACGTTCAATCTGTCGTGGCCTCAAATGTCCTCACGTTGGCGTGGTGCGGGAGTTTGGAGAGTGGGGTGCCAGCTCAGGTGTTGACCTGACCGTGATTCAAAATGACGTGCTCGGATGTTTCCTTAAGGATTGATCCCGGACCGTTGACAATAACCCGTTGTGTTACTCCAGTGCGACGTTAATTAATTACCTATCAACATTTAACGGATTCAATCTGAGCAACGCCGGGTAATTCTGCTAGAATGTGTATATGGCTAAGCAGGTTTTTACCGATCCTCTCTAGGGGCCATCGTGGCTCAGTGGGTATGTCGCTAGCAACCTCCGAGTTGTAGGCGGTTCGATTCCTGCCAGGTGTATTCCTCCCTAGGTGTACTTCTGTGTGAGTAAATATTTGATTGTGCGTGTCTATTACTTGATATTGCTTGTCTTGTGTCTGGAGCAGCATGGCCAAATATGATGCCATAAAACCAACCTCTCTAAATCGTGCTAAATCGTGCATCGAAGGGTAGCTCTTGTGTCACGTAGGTGAAGACAATACAGTGACGCAACCACCTATCGATTTCAAGTACAGATTACCCAGCGCAAGCACAAGATGGATTACCAGATTAATCTCAAAGCAGATTGATTTCAATTCAATAGTTTGGAAAACAATGAGTTCGAAGTTTGGGTCATCATAGTTTTCCACACACAAACACGGTTTTACTGCTGTGATCGGTTGGATATAAAAGGAATTTACCCGAAGCGGATTTATTGTCTCCGGAACCAGTAACTTCCGGACGTGCTATCTAAAAGGAAATCTCTCTTCATATCCTCCAAGTGTGGGCTTAGAAACAAGATTCTAAAACTGGTAATGAAATATCGTTGAATCATTGAAATTCTGATAAAAAGAGAAATTGATATTTCATTATTATTTTAGCTTCATTTCCTAAGACCGTGGTTCAAATTTATGTGCTTTGTTCTTTCCCTTCGGGCTCAATCTCGGACCGTCGCCAGTATCCCCTTGTGTCACTCCAGTACGACGTTATTTAAAGTACCTATCTTGATGTTTTTAGGATAGGCAGTTAGGTAGGGGAATTAACGTCGCACTGGAACAACACACAGGGCTATTGGCGGCGGTTCGGTATTGAGCCCGAAGGGAAAGGTCAGAGGACACCTCGTCATTATGAGGGAAGGCTACCTCTACCTGGGCTATCAAAAAGTCCGGGTAGAGGAATTTAAGAGCGTCCGTCAGTATACTGGCTGTGGCAAATTTGGCAACAATAAGAGCCAGTGCACTGACAAAAGCATTTGCATGAATTGTGGGGAGAACATTTGGAAGACAAGTGTTATAATCCTAAAAGGTGTATAAATTGTACACATTAATTTAAAACCAACTATGATGTGGGACACGACTGCCGATCTAAGAAATGTCCAAATTTTAAGCGGCAAATTAATATACTCAAAGCCAGAATGGACTATGGTAGATAGTTTAAGTGTCTATCTTCCACAAAGTATAATTGTATTTTATATTCTCTTTAAATATTTGTATATTAAATATTATCCTGTCTTTTATCGGTTATTTGTTAAGTTTTAAAATAATTATTTTATTCAAATAATTGCTTGTTTCCCCTCTCTCTCCTTTATGTTGCCTTAATGTTTTATTTTTTTAAAATTTATACCTTCTATTTTATGTGAGTTTTTAATGTTTTATTGTCTTTATTAATGGTTTATTTGTCCTGTTTTTTATGTTCTGATGCTTTGTTTTGGGCGTAACAAATTGACTTATAGACTTTCTCTTATCTATCTTTTTCCATCTGCTATCCTATTTGGGTTATCTGTACAGTGTGGCGTTGTCCTCTAAATTGGGAAAATTCTAAATTGCGTTTTGTTGTGTTCACCATGTTGCTTATTGATGTTTCAATTAATCGTTAAATGTAAAGAGAAATGTATTTATATTGTAATATGTATATAGTATTCAATAAATTCCATACGTGCGCCCTGAGGGGTGGGCGTGTGTCTGCCCTTTCCCCGGGAGGGGGTGGCCTCTTCTGCTGGGAATCACTTTTCTCCGCCCCCCTAAACTGGGCTCTAAACCTCGCGGTGAGCCGGGATGGGCGTGGGTCGTGAAAAAAAAAACTTCTTACACTCTCGTGAAAACAATTGAGGCCACGAAAAATTTAACATGCACCAGCCCCCACGTACACGACGGTTTTTGGATGGACCGAGTTTCGAACTCGGAAAAATACTTCAGACATCAATTTATTCGACCCCAGTAAGTGACATATGCGACATAAAATCAGAAATCTAATCTGAACAGTAATTTTTACAAAAGGAAATCAGTAGAGATATGCGACATCCATAAAAACCGATTTCAATAGATTTTGTGTTGTTTTCCTGACTTATGAGTGAATAGAACCATTCAATTGTCAAAAATAATTAACTTTTTCCGATTTATGCATATACTTGGTTGGTTGGGTCTTATGGTCCAGAAACCAACAAGATGGGCCCAACGCAAGATAGAATACAATCCAATAAAAATGGATGAAGTACGTAAATTAAAAGCCAAGCAACAATAGAAGCTGATTTAAAAACAGGCAGTACTTGAAATGTATTGACCTGGGGGAAAACATCCAATCAGACGAATGGACGAGGAAAATATAGCGTCGTCAGAACGTAAAAATAGTGAATGATAATTCATAAGTTTTGATGGCAAGATTGCATGGAACATGGCATGATGTAGTTTAAAAAAGTGAAAGATAAAAACACTAAAATTAAAAAAATAATGCTAGATAAATTTTTTCAATAGTTCTGGTGTAGATTTGAACCGATTCAATCTTGCAAGTTTAAAATGGAGTTATCAGAGTATTGGCGATGACGATTAAAAACTGGACAGTCGATTTAAAATTAAGAACCCCATACGCGTTGCACATGGTGGCACTCTATTCTAATAGGGGTCGCTGTAGCCCGTTTGGAAGAGTAACGGATTAGCAACCGGAGGGTTACGAGTTCGAAACTCGGTCCAATCAAAGACCGGGGGCTGATGCACGTTACACCTGTCGTGCCATCAAATGTCCTCACGTTGGCATGGTTTGGTGAGTGAGGTGATAGTTCAGGTGTTGACCTCGTCACTAGACCGTGGTTCAAAATGACGAGGTGTAGTCCTCTGATCTTTCCCTTCGGGATTGATCATTCCTCACCGTCGCTAACAGCTCGTTGTGTTGCTCCAGTGTGACGTTAATTAACTACCTACCTATAATCACGTCCAGGCAAGCTAAGAAATAGGGTAGAAGTAAAATCCGTTGTTGAGAATTTCCGACGGTAATTTGAAGGGGATTGAGTAGGTCGCTAATATGCAAATCCTAGTTAGAAACAGTGTCTTAATAGCAGAAGGGTTTGTTCAATTGGTTTCAAATGATGGGACATTTATAAATTACTTTTCGCTTAGTATAAAAAGAACTTGCAAACATTTGTAGTATGGATGAAAGACTGTTATGATACCATTTCTTCAAAAGCTTGGATAATTCGAAAACAAAGTCCATAATTTCATACGCAAATTTATTTACTTTTCCCAAGAAAGCATAGCAAATAACAAATCGAATGAATAAATATAGCAATAAATATTTTCTGCCCATTGATTCTAGAGAAAAGAAGCGCAGTTGCTTAGCAACTGGAGAGTTTAGTTGTTAGGTAGCCGCGCACTAGTAATTCAGCTTCTAGTCCGACCGCCCACAGCGTTATGAGAACTTTCCAATCATCGGTCAGATATAAAGTCTATGTGATGACAAGAGACCTGCTCTTTTGTTGAGTGATTTCTACTCAGTAGCAGATATCACTCAACAAAGGATGAAGTAATATAATAGCATATATGAAGTATTATTCATTATAGTAATATATGAAGTAGTTATATGACGGATTCGTTTCCGCAATGTGAGTTAAAAATACTCAAGCCTTCAATGTTGCCTATAGAACCATTATTATAGTACATTCTGTTAATATTGACAATTGTCAAATTTTAAATTAACATTCAAATTGTGAAAGCGTACGTGCTATATTAAAATAACATCAGTTAGGAATTGGTCTATAAAACAATTCTGGATTAACTTCTTCCAGACGGTGGATTCGCGGCATCACCGTGTTTTTTTGTGGCGCATGGTTCGATATGGCCAAGCTGCGAAAAGCAATGTTCATTCCATCAAATAAATAATTATAAAAGTACACACAAGAAAAGCTCAACACAGAATCATAGATGTGGAATATAAGTAGACTGCATTTCTATTGAGAGGAGCTTTAAAAAGTGTGACCAACCTGTTGACTAGTAGTCACGTGACTGCCCTGTGACAAACGGATTGGTCGATTGGGCATATTGTCTCGTTTGGCGAAATAACATCGTATGACAGGATAGGTGTGTGAATGTGCATTTGTATAGAGTGGTGACAAAATTGGTGAAATCGCCAGTCTATTACTATCAGGTGATCAATTAATGGACCAATCAGATGATGAATCAATGGATGGGCGTCTTCTACCGTCGAGTGGATCAATCAGATCGTGAATAGAAGGATCACGTTACTACTAGTTTTGGTCACATGATCCTCAGCACATAAAAAGGTTACCATTGCTCACTCTACTTTTATATTTCCTCTATGCATAAAGGGCCGTCGTGGCTCTGTGGGTATGTTCTCTGCTCTAGCAACCTTCGAGTTGTAGACGGCGTAGGTTCCATTCCTGTTAGGTGCATACTCCCTGCATATATTTCTCTCTTTTGTGTCAGTAAAACATTCATTGTACGTGTATGTCTATTGATATTGTGTCTATATTGCTGGTCTTTTATGGCGGAACATGGGCAAACAGGGCCCTTGCGCTATAAAACCCCCAAACTAACCAACCTCTATGCACAGAATAGAGTAATATACCTAAGGTAAGTTGGGGGATCGAACCTGCGCCGTCAAAAGTCCGTAGGCCACTAATCCGCGCCATCCCAATCGAAAACCACTGCTCTAGGAAAACTGGAAGCGCCTCGTTAGGAAAGAAAATCTATATTTGTTGAGAGTAACTAAACAAAAAAGGAGTCGACGTGAGTTGGGAAAGAAATAAGATCAATCCTCTGTTGCCAATCGATTTTTTTCTCTTCTGGGGAGAAACGTTTAACTCCTCTTACGGTACGGAGCACTGACGTTGCTCAACAACTTGTAGTACATGGAAAGAAGCATTCAGCCATCTGGAAGAGAGAAATTCTGATTTTTACTTAATCTGCAGATATTTCGTCCGCTTATAACTTTCTCTGTAGCAAATTGCCTTTTCCAAAGAGACTGCTACAATCGCTTTTCGATCCTCGGGTATTCTTAAGGGTATAATTAGGGCGACCGTATCATTTTTCTATGAAATCGGGATTCTTTTATGCAAGGTGGCCATAAAACGACTCACTCTTTCGAGGCATCTGTAGTTAAATCGAATTCGAGGAATGGAACCAAATTTGGTATTGGCACTTTTGAAGACATCGGGATATGTGTTCCTCGAAAAGACCACGACAGTGCACCATTGCATGATGGTTTTGGATTGCATCTAGTCTCCAACTCGCAGCCTTACGGTTGTGATCCACGACTACTTGGCACCTCGTATAATTGAACATTAGAAATTTATGTTCATTTTCTTCAATGCCGCTCAATAGCGGGCCACGGTAGTACGTTTGGTAGGTAGATGAATTAATATAGAACTGGGGCAACACAATGGGTATCCCAGTTGGAAGAGTGCAAACGAAGGACTGAGAGTTCGAAACTCCAGCGAAAGTCCATCGTGAACATGGGGGCTGGTGCACGTTAAATTTGTCATGGCCTCAAATGTCCTCACATTGGCGTGGTGTGGAAGTTTGGAGAGTGGGGTTCCAGCTCAGGCGTTGCCCTGGTCATCTGAGCACAGTTCAAAATCACGTGGTGTTGTCCTCCAATGCGACGTTAATTAAACAACCTACCTTAAACTGAATGACTTCATCCATTTTGGGTCAACATTTACATCAATGTATTTTAACTCTGCATTTTGCTTTTCTTTTTAGGTTGATGACATGTTTTAATGTATTTACTGAGTTCATATAATTTTGATAGTCTTTTTTATTTTTTATCATGTTTACCAACATGTTTTCATCTACATCGGAGTCTAGCGTTACTTTGAAATTTGCGCAAGCCGATTTATATATAGAGTCATAGTAACAGAAATTATAGGCATGCAGTCGTGACAAGATTAGGCAACCGGAGAGAAAGATCCATTGAGACTGAATGTAACGTTGGTTCCACCAATGGAGAGGCGGAAAGTTCTATAACAATTCTTTTTGACTTGAGTAGACCAGAAGCATCATAAGGCCTGCAGGTGGTTGAGTTTGGGACAGCTCTGAGAGCTCCTGATTCTAAGGGGCTCGTGAAAGAGAGAGGGATGAGGATTAAGAGAAAGATTATTGGGTATCTATGAAGAAAGGTCATGAGTAAAAGTCGGTGGTTTAACGAAGGAGTCATTTGATCTTAAGCGATTTGAAAGCAGGAGAGTCTGTGGGAGGTCAAAGTTAATGATATTGCTTGAGTTCAAAGGTGAAAGGGGTGGCAAGATATATTGACCACATGGTGACAAAGACCACGCGAAAAGAGGATCGTTAAGGGTGAGAATTCTGATGTGGTGAGAATTCTATTTAGGGGTTAGTTTTAGGTATCGTACATTCTGTATTTAAATTGTCCGTCATCTGACTGATTCAAAATTACGTGGTGTAGTTCTCGGTCTCTACCTTTCTGTCGAACCGTCGCCAATAGCCCGTTGTGTTGCTCCAGTGCTACGTTAATTAAATACATCCCTACCTACCTATTTAAATTGTCAGTTTAAATAGGTAGGGATTTTTAAATAGCCGTATTTGTTAAAGCAGGACGAAAGCGAATCCGAAACCGCTTGGCCATTGGTTTTTAACAAAGCCATCTCAGAAGGCAACGCGTTTAATTCCCGAAATAATAATTTATTTCTTCCGCAATCGTTCATCGATAATTCGCGTGACTCCCCAAATGAGTCATGTGTTTGAGTTGTATTTCCCCTCACGTCTTGGAGCTAGACTCGGAATCACGGGTCGAACACATGAGCGTCACGCTTCGGGTGAGGTGCGTGTTGAGCCCCATCCCCCCCTCGGGGGTGTAGTACTCTGTTCCATGAGTGCAGGTGGTGGTCAGGACCACTGGCCTTGGTGGTCAGCCTGTTGTTTCGTGCGAATAATAGGGGCTCTCGTACATTAGCATTTGAGATACGTGGCCCTGAATGAGTAGTAGTTCAATTAGCTGATGGGGATTGAAACGTAAACAATGCGCTTCCACTACTGGCAAAGTTGGAAGAGTAACGGTTTAGCAACCGGAGGGTTTTGAGTTCGAATCCAACCAAAGACCGTCGTGTGGGCTGGTGCACGTTCAATCTGTCGTGGACTCAAATGTCCTCACGTTGGCGTGGTGTGGAAGTTTGGAGAGTGGTGTGTCAGCTCAGGTGTGACCACGTCATCTCACCGTGGTTCAAAACTACGTGATGTTGTCCTCGTAACTTTCCCTTCGGGTTTGATCCCGGACCGTCGCTAATAGCCCGTTGTGTTGCTCCAATCCTTGGTTAAATAAAATACTTACCTACCATCCACTATTGGTGCTTCTTTAGCATGGATTTGGGCTCCGAGTTTACTTTTTATTCCTTGGGCATTGTCATTATACGGTACGATAAGAAGGAAGAGATATATGATAACCGATATTACCTACGGGGACGGACTGGGTGATAAGAATTTAGGACAATAGAAGGAAATATAGATAATTTTTTATTCTCCCTTGTCTTGAATTCATTTAACAGGGTTTTCTTTCTGGATGTCGCGGTACAACCTGGTTCCCACGTGAAGACAGTCGAGTCATGTGGTTTCCAACACTAGCATGACGGCGTTTTCGGTATACCTCGAACTACAGTGGAAGGTCATTTTGACCCCTCGCTTGGAGTGGAAGATATAACGCTATATTCCCTTAATACTATTCAAAAAATTAACCGATATTTATTTAAATTACTATTTAGACATTTTTCATCTAAAAAGTAAAACTATTTTCAGTTTTCTAATAAAATTTTCAAAATAAATTAATAGCATATTTGTGTTGGGCGTAGCTTGGCGAAATATGGCCCTTGCACCATAAAACAAAAAAAAACCCGACCATCGAAGAAAGCTGTACTATTGTTGACAAATGCCTCTCGTTTGGCCGCCAATATATTTCCCACAGTACAATTAAGAACCACTTGTGCAGGGTGCTCGTTTAATTGTTCACCAGGCTATCCTAGGTCTAGACATCCATATCATGCCAACTTGAGGACATTTGAAGAGGTCACAACAGATTTATTGAGCACCAACCCCATGTATACGACGGTATTTGGTTGGATTGAGTTTCGAACTCCGGTTGCTAATCCGCTACTCCTGCAACCTGATTACCGCGGCCTGTCAAATTTAAGGATCAAAAAGTAAGCTTTCAAGTTTAATATTTGAAACACACTAAAATACTGAGAGTGTTTGCAGTGGCCTGTTCTTCACCTCTGTTCCACCTCTTATTGATTGCGCATGGGTAAGATTAATGCACAAACTGCAAAGTGCTTTCAACAACTCACCTCAAGAAGTTTCGGTACCCTTGGAAACAAAACTGACAGCTTACCTATTTCAGTCGAACTTTTAGGGGCCGCGTTAGCCCGGTTGGAAGAGTAACGGTTTAGCAACCGGAGGGTTTTGAGTTCGAATCCAACAAAAGACCGTCGTGTACAAAGGGGGCTGATGCACGTTAAATCTGTCATGGCCTCAAATGTCCTCACGTTGTGTGGTGTGGAAGTTTGGAGAGTGGGGTGCCAGCTCAGGTGTTGTGATCTGACTGTGGTTCAAAATTACGTGGTGTTGTCCTCTGATCTTTCCCTTCGGGTTTGATCCCAGACCGTCGCTAATAGCCCATTGGGTTGCTCCAGTGCGACCTTAATTCAAAATACCTACTTCCTTATCATTTATCATTGGGTAGGTAGGTATTTTTAATTAACGTCGCACTGGAGCACACAACGGGCAGGGTCCGGGATCAAAACTCGAAGGGAAAGATCCAAGGACAACACCACGTAATTTTGAACCACGGTCAGATGACGATTTTGGGTCGGTAGTTGAATTTACGTCGCACTGGAGCAACTGGCTATTGGGGACAGTTCGGGATCAATCCCTATCAAGTTTTGGGTTGGTTGATTTCGGGGTTTGTGGCACAAGTGTCGCATTTGCCCAAGCTTCGCTCAACACAAGACAACGAGGAAGGGGAAAAAAGTAAAAGCAGGAGGTTAGGCGATGGTAAAACAGATGAGATCAGTACCTCGGGGTATCAAGTTTTGGGTAACAACTGATTTAGTAATTTTTCATACAGCGTACAACAAATACTTTCCAATGCTTTAATACATTCGCAATGTATTGACAGGTAGTATTTTTACTCTCATTACCTCAAAGTGATTAACTCTAAATCAGCGAATGTGGCGTACCAAGGTAGAGAATTGAATAACTGAAATGTGGTATCGCCCCATCTGCGAAGATGGCAACAGCCTTGACGAGCATCCAATCCGGGAAGTTGCGCAAGTGTCCCAACAAGAGAGCGCAACGTAAACAAGCCATTTCAGCATCCTCCCTCCCCAAAGGAAAGAACACTCACCTGTTCGATGCGTCCAGGAACCGAGCAACCTGTTAGTAGTGTAGTCCGCACCAAGTTCCCACGGCAACACCAAGCAGCTGGAAATATCAGTTGAAATCGTTGGTCTTTTCCAATCACATCTGGATCCTGTTTTCCTGCTCTCGGGCTTCCCAGGGAGTCGAGGACATGCGCACCGCACCAATTCCGCTCGGGTTCTGGGGGACTTCGGGAGAGCAGCAGGGCGGCAGGGCGCATGCGTGGGGCTTCTCCATCGATCGAAGGATGGGGCAGCTGAGGTTGAGTGGCCCTTTTTTTCACACTCCCACCAAGAGATTACCGTGGATTCCGGAACTGACTTTCGGATTCTTCGGAAATTGAAGGGAATGTAGCATCGGAACGATGTATAAATGAGCCCCACCAGAGTGGTTCATGTAATATTCCGGGTCAATGTAATTGAACTCTGCATTTCAGGGGCCAGTGGGTATGCCCGCTTTCCACCTCCGAGGCAGCGCAGATTCGATTCCTGTCAGTTGCATTCCTCCCTGGGTGTATTTCTCTTTTCTGTGTCAGAAAAACTGTCATTGCGTGTGTATGTCTATTACTCGATTATGTCTTGGGCAGTACGGACTAATATGACCCATAAAACCTCCAAACCAACCGACCCACTTTGCGTTTCACTGACTTCTCCCAGGGACATGTTCAAGATTGTACTTCCCTTTAAGCGTGTGTGTGTTAGCAAAGTAGATGCTGAAGAGACTTAACCCTCCAAGTGGTTTGGAAGAGATGTCTCCTCCATCCATATCTGACCGATTTTGCTAATGACCAGACATCTCGCCCATCATGGTCTGGTCAGTTTTGCTAATGACGAGATATATCGCCAAGACAAAACTGCCCTAATTACTCCAAGTAGGAAACACAAATTGTCCCTTGCCCAGATAGATAGGTAGATATTTTAATTAACGTCACACTGGAGCAACGCAACGGGTTATTGGCGACGGTCCGGGATCAATCCCCTAGAGAAAGACACCACGTCATTTTGAACCGCGGGTCACACCTGAGCTGGCACCCCACTCTCCATACTTCCACGGATTTAACGTGCACCAGTCCCCTTTTCCCTTGCCCAGAACTGGAGACAGTTAGGAATAGGTTTTTACATCAGAGACTGACAACTACAAGGCAGTTTTCGACGCGAAAATAAAACAGGAGGGTAGGTAATTAATTGACGTCGGACTGGAGCAACACGACGGGCGTTTGGCCGTGATCAATCCCGAAGGGAAAGTTTCAACCACTAGGGAGATTATAATTGATTTCAATCGAAGTTCTTCAAGGTCCATAAACAGAAATGTGCACAGATCTGAAAAGAGTCAAATATATTTGCAAATCTCATTTAGTGTTTGGTTGCTAAAGCAAGCGAAGCATCCGGTTACATGCATGCAAAGGAGACTGCCCGAATGGTTGGTTGTATTGGGTTTTATAGAGTAAAGGCCATATGTGGCCATGATGCGCCAAACACTAGACAGACGGCATCAAATAATAGACATACACACAAGAAAAGTTTTAACCCTTTCGGGCTTAATGGGCATATACGTCCCAGAGATTAGATTTCATTCTCTATTGGGTAAATAAATCCCACTTTTGAATGGGTTTTTACGTTTTCAGTGTTATTAAAGAATTAGGGAATAAAAATAGAACTAAAGAAACCTGGCAATACTTTCAGATTGCAAATGGCGGACTTATGGGTTTGAGCACGCCCATTCATTCTGATGAATGAGTGACAGTGGTTCGGAAACAAAAAGATGATACAAAATGAGACGTTAGTTGCCCAGAAGCCATTTCCCACTACAATATGTACATGAATGGAGTTGACCGCTGTGATGAAATGGCTACTTTTTAGGGTCATGGCAGAAAATCAGATAAGTGGCGGAAAAAGATTTTTTGGAAATTAGTTATGATTTCTGTTGTGAATGCATGGATTACGAAGTGTGATGTGGAACATAAAACAGAACCACTATTATCATTCATGATCTCCTTAGCTGAGCAACTCATAAATGTTGGAAGGGAGAAAGCAAACACAAAAAGAACGCGAAAGTACGGTCGTCCGTCAAAAAGAGCAAAAACTACTAAACTACTAAATTAAACTACTTTTCAGAGTTAAATTTTAATCATGCAAAAGTCGGGACGAAAAGGGTTAATGACACAAAAGAGAGAAATACACATAGGAAGGAATCGAATCCTATCAAAATGGTAGGTAGTTGAATCAACAGAACTGGAGCAACACAACGGCTATTGAAGACGGTCGGGATCAATGATGATTTCAACACCTGGTACCCCACTCTCCAAACTTCCGCACCAAGCCAACGTGAGGACATCCGAGGTCACGGCAGATTTAACTTGCAGCAGTCCCCACATACACGAAGGTCTTTGGTTGAATCAAGTTTCGAACCCATAACTTTCAAGTTGTTAATCCGCTACTCTTCCAACCGTGTTACCGCGGCACCCCTGTCTGAATGAAAAAGGATTCTTGGAGAATGGAAAAGGATTGTTGGTTGGTCTGAATAGAAAACGTCTGATTGGATAAAACGGGGATTGTTTCTTGTCTTTGCATGTGTATCCAAACTCGTATTCAGAGAAAGAGCTCACAGAATTTGAGCAATCCATGAAATTCTTCAGATATTAAGATAACATTAAAAAATTTGTACTTAAAAAAATTTAATGAGCGTACACCTCAGTTTTGAATTTTTACGTAATTAAAATGCTCGTGGTCTGAAAACTGTCAATGAATCATTAAATGACGGCCATGGTAGCCCGTTTGGAAGGGAATCGGTTTTGCAACCGGAGGGTTGCGAGTTCGAAACTCGATCCAACCGAAGAGCATCATGTACGTGGTGGCTGGTGCATGTTAAATCAGTCGTGGCCTCAAATGTCCTCACGTTGGTGTGGCGGGGACGTTTGGAGTTCAAAGGAGGGTTCCAGCTCAGGTGTTGACCTCGTCATCTGACCATGGTTCAAAATGACGGGATGACGCTGTTCTTGGATCTTAGGAATTGATCCTGGACCGTCGCCAAAAGCCCGTTGTGTTGCTCCAGTGCGACGCTAATTCAAATATGTACCCAACCAACCAATCGTAAGATATGTAATTTTGCGAAAGGAAGTGGTTCACACGGCCTCTCTTATACAGGATATCACACTTTTACATGTGGGCAAACTTGACCTTGTGAATTGATACGATACATGTGTTTATGGATCACAGGGACTATGCTCAAAAACAATGTTGAATGTGTCTTTCAATAAAGTACCTTGACTACAGACTAAAAATTTCTGTTAGTAGCAGACTCGGGAACTTTTTACTTGTGTATTTCCATAAGTGTCTACCGACGGAAATTTTCATTTGCTGCAATTGAGAGCAAAAAGTTTCTTGGAACATTTCCTTTTTTCATAATAAATCTACATTTATTTATTTATAAATTTGTTACTTTTCTACAGAATAATATCCAATTGCAGAAAAGAAAATATCGTTGGCTTAGGTCAGAAACTCATAACTGGCAAAACAAAATATTTACTTTACTGCTTTTTAAAAAATAACTACTGGTTTCTAGTTCAAAAATAAAACGTTATAAGCATTTTTTAAAGTGTAATATATCTTTTAAGCAGATAACAATGTGACAACGTATTGCTCATCATTATATGAATACAGAGGCTATTCGGACATTTTTCGAACGATTTTAATGGACTGAAGCTCAATTTTTTACATGAAATTTTGGTGTTTTAAATGTTCCATTTGATAGCCCTTATTGTTAACCATCTTTCTACACCTTAATTTCCATGATAATAAGGACTTTTGTAGTATCGACAGTGGTATTTTGTCCCATTCTTGTTCCACAGTTTTACAGTCCTTGAATGGTCGACGTTTCAATAATGCCGTTTTTAAAAGTCCATGGGTGAAACCTCTGGAGATTCAGCAGGAATATCAGTAAAGGGTATTGACTTGAACCAGTTTCTTGTTCCATTTTTTCCAAGAATTTAATAGTCGATTTAGATGTGTGGCTGCTTGCTTTACCCTGATGCAGTTCTACTGATTGTTGGCACTGTGGGTAAAGATATGGTATTTCTTTTTTGAATATTGGGGATAAAATAGGGTCTTGATAATATGTGGCAGTTGATTTTTACATTTTTTCCCCTCTTTTTACTTTTAATTTTCCATTCTATGCAAAACCGGCAACAATCATAAATCTCTTAGAGAAAGTTCTCACGTTCACTTTGCTATAGTCCTTTGACTTGGCGGATTCTCTTTTAAAATTAAAGATCTTACCTTACAAATATTCTCAGAATTTTTTCTTTTTTGGATACTTTTTTGGAAGTATTTTTCCACTTTTACGCGTTTATTCCTCTCTCATTAATAATATTACTTATCGTACCTTTAGATATCGAAAAACCATGACTTTTACAGCGTTTTTGAATAATTGAATAAACATAATTATCTTCGGAAATAGAGGAAACATAGCCTTCCATCCATTGTTTATTTAAAAGCGTCATTTTGGAAGTAAACAAAACTCTGAGTTAGCAGACGCTAAGTTATACTTGAACTATTTAACCTGCTGTGAAAATAAAATTCTTTCGTAGCATACAATTTTTTTACAGATCATCAAAATCGTTCAAAAAATGTCCGAACAGCCTTTGTATAAGCGTTTAATGTGTCCGATAAAATGCCAGGTAATGCGTTTCTGCGCTCAGCCAACTATATATCAACCAAAAATATTTTGGGACCATGGTAACCCAGTTGGAAGAGCAACGGATTAGCAACCAGAGGGTTGCGAGTTCGTAACTAGGTTCAGCCAAAGACCGTCGTGAGTAGATAGAAAATGCGGGTTCTAAATCAGTGGTGGAGAAGGTGGAGAAATCGAGTGGAGTTGAGTTGTACCGGAAGTGACGTCACGACAGGAAGTGACGTCATAACCGGAAGTGGAGTTGAGTTGTACCGAAAGTGACGTCATAACCGGAAGTGAAGTTGAGTTGTACCGGAAGTGACGTCATAACCGGAAGTGGAGTTGAGTTGTGCCGGAGGTGACGTCATACCTAGTGGAGTTGAGTTGTTAGTTTCGTTTTCAATTTTGAGTTGAGTTTAGTTGTTTTCTTCCTGCTTCGAGTGGAGTTGAGTTGTTAGTTTCGGTTTCTCGGATTTCGTCGAATAACACGTGTTTACGTTTTGGACTTGCGAATTTCAGAGGGATTGGATTTAAGGCGAATTTCAGAGCGGTTGGATTTAAGAGCTGATTTTTCTGTAACTCGTAGCGCCATCTATTAGTACTTTTTGAGTAAAAAAATAATAAAATCTTTAAAACATATTTTTAAAACTAAAAGATGTGATATTTTTTTTGCTGGGATCGAACTGACTACCAAAAAGTACTCGTAGTCGAGTGTTAGTTGGATGAGAATATAACCATTCGGCCACGAATACCTGGTTACTTACCGAAATATAATCAATTTAAATCTGAATACATTAAGTGCGGAATTGGCTGTTAAAATAGTATAGATTGCTCCACCACATCAATAAGTTCGATCAGTTTTTATCTGCGTTTCTGACATAGAAAGGTGAATGTGGTGGAGAATGACGTCATTCCAACGTGTTCAAACGTGGAATCAAACACGTGGTGGAGAATGACGTCAATCTAACGTGTTCAAACGTGGAATCAAACATGTGGTGGAGAATGACGTCAATCTAACGTGTTCAAACGTGGAATCAAACATGTGGTGGAGAATGTGGTGGAGAATGACGTCAATCTAACGTGTTCAAACGTGAAATCAAACACATGTGGTAGGCAATGAAGTCACTCGAGAGTAGAGTAGAGTTGAGTAGTAAGTTTACCTCCGCGTTTCTGACATGAAAACGTGAATGTGGAGAAGAAAAGTTTTAGTACCGAATCTGGCAATGGTATGTAATAAGGTTATTTGTGGACTCGCAGAATGGCAACACCTGGACCCATTCTAACAGGTCTGACCAGTAAGATTCTTTTGACTGCAAAATATCCCAGAGGAGGACGTGTCGCTGCCCTGAAATCTTGGAAGTGATATCACTTGTATCTTCAAACGTGTTCATTCCTGTTCCTTAGTGCTTTTAGTGGAAAAACATGAAGCGATCATTTCCTTTTGGATATACTTTACCCTTTACAGATCAAAAAGTGGATATGCTTTCTGAGGCCGATTCGTCCTGAAACCAGTCCTTTTGTCATCTACCCTTCTGAACTCCAAGGCATTGAGTACACCCCTCTTTCATGTCAGAAACTAGCCTTTTGTTATCTACCCTCCTGCATTCCAAAGCATTGTACGTACTTGTCCTGCATTCCAAGGGATTGGCCCCTACCTGTATTTCAAGATAGTACGTGTAGTCGTTTCGCATTCTCATTCTATCCTGTGAGCGTGTGTAGCGCTTTCTCATTTTCCTGCCTCTTATACTTAACCTGTGTGTGAGAGAGGGACGCATTCTCATTTTTCTCATAGAACTTTGCAAGCCAGTATACCATATGTAATGAATACACACGTTTGTGGACTTTGCAGCAACACCTACAGCTCCAAGTTTAATTTGGAACGTCATGTTTCTTCCGTGCATAACGAGGAGTCATTTCCGTGCATATTATGTGAGCGAAACTTTAATAGAAAATCAACCCTTCAGCGACACGTAGCCAGTGTACACGAAAACAATGATTTCCGTTGTGATGTGTGCAATAAGGCATTTTCAAGACTTGACGCACTTACGCGACATAAAAAAAGCCTCCATCAACAACCTCCAAAAAGAAAAAAACCCGGCGAGGCTAACCCTGAGAAAAGCAAGCGGCCCAGACGCAGTGAAAACTTTCAAGGGGGTAATAATGTGAATCCTGGACCATCAACGGGTGGAGTGAATCCTGGACCATCAACATCAGCGGGTGGAGTGAATCCTGAAGCATCGACATCAACGAGTGGAGCTTCTTCTCGAACTGTGCGACGGAAAGAGAGTGCGTTTGGAAATCGTCTCTCTACTTGGACTCTTTCGAACCCGCAAGGCATACTAGATGTCTCCGAGTTTATGGAGGCAAAGAGGAGCGCAGCTGTGGAACTAATTACAGAAATTGTTCATCAGCAGAATGCAGTAAAGGTAAATTTTCTACTTATATGTATCTATGAACGTTTCTCGGAAGGCTCACTTTTCAAAGAGTGTTCTTTTAAAACTAAAAATGTTGCATTATTATCTATAAATGAAATTGACTACGCTTTCAGTATTGCTTCAGAAAAAATTTTAAAAGAAAGCGAAGAATTTGAAATGAAGGATTCAGGTTGGGCCCTTAAATCTATTGTTAAATTGGAAATACGATGTAATAAATATTTACCTTTACGAGGAACTAGTTTTATAGAGTTACCAAATGAAATAAAATTAAAACGTGCGGTTGTAAATGTTAGAAATTCAGACAATGAATGTTTTCGTTGGGCCATTTTAGCTGCATTATTTCCAGCAGATCAAAATACATCCAGAGTTTCAAACTATGTCAACTTTAAGGATGCTTTTAACTTTTCTGGGATAAGTTTCCCTACAAAACCAGAAGAAATAAAAATATTTGAAAAAAACAATAATGATATTTCTATTAACGTTTACTCTTTTTGTAAAGATATGATGATTTTTCCATTAGTAGTCACACCCAAAATTAAAAATAAACACGTTGATCTCTTTTATTTATTAAAGAGAAAGAAAAATCTCATTATTGTACAATTACTAGTCTTTCACGTCTTGTTTCAAGTCAATTAACCAAAGGAAAGCGAAGACATTTCATTTGTAGACGATGTTTAAGCTTTTTTAGTTCAAACGATAGTTTAACTTTACACTCTGAGCTTTGCAAAATGAATGTTCCTTGCAAAATAGAGATGCCTTCTGAAGAGAAGAAGTGGGTTTTTTTTAATAATTTCAAGCATTCTCAATACGTGCCTTACGTTATTTATGCTGATTTTGAAACATTGACTGAAAAAGTATCCACCTGTGCTCCTTTTGATGATGATTGCTCATACACTAACGTGTACGAAAAGCACAAGCCTGTAAGCTTCTGCTATTACGTAGTCGGTCGAGGAGAAACCAAACCTCCGGTAGTTTATAGAGGAGAAGATGCTTCGCGGAAATTCATAGAATGCCTTCAGATGGAGGCGCAGATCATCGAATCAAAGTACACAAACTTTGTGCCGATGAAGGAATTGAATGAGTCGCAGAAAAAACTCCATGAATCAAATGTGTGCTTCATCTGTCAGAAGCCAATCTCAGCTGGAGACATAAAAGTGAGGGATCATGACCATGTGACTGGGAATTACCGAGGACCGGCACATGCGTCATGTAATTTCAACTACAAACTGCCAAATTTTATCCCGGTTTTTCTCCATAACCTCGCAGGTTATGACTCGCATCTTTTTATTCGGGAATTAGCGGAGGACTCTAAAAACATAACCGTGATTCCGAATACAGAAGAAAGATACATCTCGATTAGCAAAAAAACCGGGAATAAATTTAATTTGAGGTTTTTGGACACAATGAAATTCATGGCCAGTAGTTTAGATACCCTCGCGAATAATCTCCTACAACATGAATTTCACCATACGAAGAATCATTTTCCTTCAAATTGGAAACTTATGATAAGAAAGGGTGTGTACCCGTATGATTACATGGATTCCATGGATAAATTTTCCGAAACACAACTTCCATCTCAAGAAAAATTTTATAATGTGTTAAATAAAACAGCAACTACGGATAGTGATTACGCTCATGCAAAAAATGTGTGGAAATCTTTCAACATTAAAACCCTCGGAGAATATTCGGACTTATATGTTAAAACTGATGTTTTACTGCTCTGCGACGTTTTCGAAAATTTTCGAAAACTATGCATGGCATCCTACAAGCTAGATCCTGCATGGTATTATACCGCTCCAGGACTATCTTGGGATGCCATGTTGAAGAGTACCGGAGTGAAAATAGAACTTTTAACAGATTATGACATGCTTATGTTTGTCGAACAAGGAATCAGGGGAGGAGTTTCTCAATGTTCTCATCGACATGCTAAAGCAAATAATAAATATATGTCTAATTATGATGATTCTCAGCCCTCCAGCTACCTTCTCTACCTAGACGCCAATAATTTGTATGGTTGGGCGATGTCCCAGAAACTACCTATCAAAGGATTTGAGTGGTGCAACATTATTGATATAGATACACTGCGTAATGATGACCAAAATGGATACATTTTAGATGTGGACTTGGAGTATCCACAGGAACTCCATGATCTACATAGTGATTATCCATTAGCTGCCCTAAATGCCGTTCCTCCTGGGTATAAGGAAAATCGCTTACTACTAACGCTCACTCACAAGGAGAGGTATGTTATTCATCATAAATCTCTTTTGCATTATTTGGATTTAGGTCTAAAATTAAAAAAAATTAACAGAGCTATAAAATTTATAGAAACAGATTGGTTAAAAACTTATATAGAACTGAATACAAATATGAGAGCAATAGCTAAAAACTCTTTTGAAAAAGATTTTTTTAAACTCATGAACAACTCTATATTTGGAAAAACCATCGAAAATATTCGACGAAGAGTTGACATTCGGTTATGCTCAAACGAAAAGTCCGCTTCAAAATTGATAGCTAAACCTAATTTTAATCGCAGGACAATTTTTTCAGAAAATTTAGTAGCCATTCATATGCAAAAAACTAAACTAATTTTTAACAAACCCATCTGTATTGGTATGTCAATACTGGATATATCCAAAACTTTAATGACTGATTTTCACTATAATGTGATAAAAAATGAATATGACGTAAAAGCAAAACTATTATATACTGATACGGACTCTTTTATTTATCATATTCGCACAAATGATTTTTTCGAAGATATTAAAAAAAATTTGGACCTTTATGACACTTCAGATTTCCCAGAAAACAATAAATATGATATTCCCAAATTAAATAAGAAAATAGTAGGTAAAATGAAGGACGAGAATAGTGGTAGTATTATGACCGAATTCGTAGGGTTAAGGTCAAAAATGTACTCGTACAAAGTCGAAGGTAGGAAGGTAGTTAAGAAACTGAAAGGCATCAAAAAACAGTCAATTGAACAAAGCATTAACTTTGTTCAATTGACTGTTTTTTGATGCCTTTCAGTTTCTTAACTACCTTCCTACCTTCGACTTTGTACGAGTACATTTTTGACCTTAACCCTACGAATTCGGTCATAATACTACCACTATTCTCGTCCTTCATTTTACCTACTATTTTCTTATTTAATTTGGGAATATCATATTTATTGTTTTCTGGGAAATCTGAAGTGTCATAAAGGTCCAAATTTTTTTTAATATCTTCGAAAAAATCATTTGTGCGAATATGATAAATAAAAGAGTCCGTATCAGTATATAATAGTTTTGCTTTTACGTCATATTCATTTTTTATCACATTATAGTGAAAATCAGTCATTAAAGTTTTGGATATATCCAGTATTGACATACCAATACAGATGGGTTTGTTAAAAATTAGTTTAGTTTTTTGCATATGAATGGCTACTAAATTTTCTGAAAAAATTGTCCTGCGATTAAAATTAGGTTTAGCTATCAATTTTGAAGCGGACTTTTCGTTTGAGCATAACCGAATGTCAACTCTTCGTCGAATATTTTCGATGGTTTTTCCAAATATAGAGTTGTTCATGAGTTTAAAAAAATCTTTTTCAAAAGAGTTTTTAGCTATTGCTCTCATATTTGTATTCAGTTCTATATAAGTTTTTAACCAATCTGTTTCTATAAATTTTATAGCTCTGTTAATTTTTTTTAATTTTAGACCTAAATCCAAATAATGCAAAAGAGATTTATGATGAATAACATACCTCTCCTTGTGAGTGAGCGTTAGTAGTAAGCGATTTTCCTTATACCCAGGAGGAACGGCATTTAGGGCAGCTAATGGATAATCACTATGTAGATCATGGAGTTCCTGTGGATACTCCAAGTCCACATCTAAAATGTATCCATTTTGGTCATCATTACGCAGTGTATCTATATCAATAATGTTGCACCACTCAAATCCTTTGATAGGTAGTTTCTGGGACATCGCCCAACCATACAAATTATTGGCGTCTAGGTAGAGAAGGTAGCTGGAGGGCTGAGAATCATCATAATTAGACATATATTTATTATTTGCTTTAGCATGTCGATGAGAACATTGAGAAACTCCTCCCCTGATTCCTTGTTCGACAAACATAAGCATGTCATAATCTGTTAAAAGTTCTATTTTCACTCCGGTACTCTTCAACATGGCATCCCAAGATAGTCCTGGAGCGGTATAATACCATGCAGGATCTAGCTTGTAGGATGCCATGCATAGTTTTCGAAAATTTTCGAAAACGTCGCAGAGCAGTAAAACATCAGTTTTAACATATAAGTCCGAATATTCTCCGAGGGTTTTAATGTTGAAAGATTTCCACACATTTTTTGCATGAGCGTAATCACTATCCGTAGTTGCTGTTTTATTTAACACATTATAAAATTTTTCTTGAGATGGAAGTTGTGTTTCGGAAAATTTATCCATGGAATCCATGTAATCATACGGGTACACACCCTTTCTTATCATAAGTTTCCAATTTGAAGGAAAATGATTCTTCGTATGGTGAAATTCATGTTGTAGGAGATTATTCGCGAGGGTATCTAAACTACTGGCCATGAATTTCATTGTGTCCAAAAACCTCAAATTAAATTTATTCCCGGTTTTTTTGCTAATCGAGATGTATCTTTCTTCTGTATTCGGAATCACGGTTATGTTTTTAGAGTCCTCCGCTAATTCCCGAATAAAAAGATGCGAGTCATAACCTGCGAGGTTATGGAGAAAAACCGGGATAAAATTTGGCAGTTTGTAGTTGAAATTACATGACGCATGTGCCGGTCCTCGGTAATTCCCAGTCACATGGTCATGATCCCTCACTTTTATGTCTCCAGCTGAGATTGGCTTCTGACAGATGAAGCACACATTTGATTCATGGAGTTTTTTCTGCGACTCATTCAATTCCTTCATCGGCACAAAGTTTGTGTACTTTGATTCGATGATCTGCGCCTCCATCTGAAGGCATTCTATGAATTTCCGCGAAGCATCTTCTCCTCTATAAACTACCGGAGGTTTGGTTTCTCCTCGACCGACTACGTAATAGCAGAAGCTTACAGGCTTGTGCTTTTCGTACACGTTAGTGTATGAGCAATCATCATCAAAAGGAGCACAGGTGGATACTTTTTCAGTCAATGTTTCAAAATCAGCATAAATAACGTAAGGCACGTATTGAGAATGCTTGAAATTATTAAAAAAAACCCACTTCTTCTCTTCAGAAGGCATCTCTATTTTGCAAGGAACATTCATTTTGCAAAGCTCAGAGTGTAAAGTTAAACTATCGTTTGAACTAAAAAAGCTTAAACATCGTCTACAAATGAAATGTCTTCGCTTTCCTTTGGTTAATTGACTTGAAACAAGACGTGAAAGACTAGTAATTGTACAATAATGAGATTTTTCTTTCTCTTTAATAAATAAAAGAGATCAACGTGTTTATTTTTAATTTTGGGTGTGACTACTAATGGAAAAATCATCATATCTTTACAAAAAGAGTAAACGTTAATAGAAATATCATTATTGTTTTTTTCAAATATTTTTATTTCTTCTGGTTTTGTAGGGAAACTTATCCCAGAAAAGTTAAAAGCATCCTTAAAGTTGACATAGTTTGAAACTCTGGATGTATTTTGATCTGCTGGAAATAATGCAGCTAAAATGGCCCAACGAAAACATTCATTGTCTGAATTTCTAACATTTACAACCGCACGTTTTAATTTTATTTCATTTGGTAACTCTATAAAACTAGTTCCTCGTAAAGGTAAATATTTATTACATCGTATTTCCAATTTAACAATAGATTTAAGGGCCCAACCTGAATCCTTCATTTCAAATTCTTCGCTTTCTTTTAAAATTTTTTCTGAAGCAATACTGAAAGCGTAGTCAATTTCATTTATAGATAATAATGCAACATTTTTAGTTTTAAAAGAACACTCTTTGAAAAGTGAGCCTTCCGAGAAACGTTCATAGATACATATAAGTAGAAAATTTACCTTTACTGCATTCTGCTGATGAACAATTTCTGTAATTAGTTCCACAGCTGCGCTCCTCTTTGCCTCCATAAACTCGGAGACATCTAGTATGCCTTGCGGGTTCGAAAGAGTCCAAGTAGAGAGACGATTTCCAAACGCACTCTCTTTCCGTCGCACAGTTCGAGAAGAAGCTCCACTCGTTGATGTCGATGCTTCAGGATTCACTCCACCCGCTGATGTTGATGGTCCAGGATTCACTCCACCCGTTGATGGTCCAGGATTCACATTATTACCCCCTTGAAAGTTTTCACTGCGTCTGGGCCGCTTGCTTTTCTCAGGGTTAGCCTCGCCGGGTTTTTTTCTTTTTGGAGGTTGTTGATGGAGGCTTTTTTTATGTCGCGTAAGTGCGTCAAGTCTTGAAAATGCCTTATTGCACACATCACAACGGAAATCATTGTTTTCGTGTACACTGGCTACGTGTCGCTGAAGGGTTGATTTTCTATTAAAGTTTCGCTCACATAATATGCACGGAAATGACTCCTCGTTATGCACGGAAGAAACATGACGTTCCAAATTAAACTTGGAGCTGTAGGTGTTGCTGCAAAGTCCACAAACGTGTGTATTCATTACATATGGTATACTGGCTTGCAAAGTTCTATGAGAAAAATGAGAATGCGTCCCTCTCTCACACACAGGTTAAGTATAAGAGGCAGGAAAATGAGAAAGCGCTACACACGCTCACAGGATAGAATGAGAATGCGAAACGACTACACGTACTATCTTGAAATACAGGTAGGGGCCAATCCCTTGGAATGCAGGACAAGTACGTACAATGCTTTGGAATGCAGGAGGGTAGATAACAAAAGGCTAGTTTCTGACATGAAAGAGGGGTGTACTCAATGCCTTGGAGTTCAGAAGGGTAGATGACAAAAGGACTGGTTTCAGGACGAATCGGCCTCAGAAAGCATATCCACTTTTTGATCTGTAAAGGGTAAAGTATATCCAAAAGGAAATGATCGCTTCATGTTTTTCCACTAAAAGCACTAAGGAACAGGAATGAACACGTTTGAAGATACAAGTGATATCACTTCCAAGATTTCAGGGCAGCGACACGTCCTCCTCTGGGATATTTTGCAGTCAAAAGAATCTTACTGGTCAGACCTGTTAGAATGGGTCCAGGTGTTGCCATTCTGCGAGTCCACAAATAACCTTATTACATACCATTGCCAGATTCGGTACTAAAACTTTTCTTCTCCACATTCACGTTTTCATGTCAGAAACGCGGAGGTAAACTTACTACTCAACTCTACTCTACTCTCGAGTGACTTCATTGCCTACCACATGTGTTTGATTTCACGTTTGAACACGTTAGATTGACGTCATTCTCCACCACATTCTCCACCACATGTTTGATTCCACGTTTGAACACGTTAGATTGACGTCATTCTCCACCACATGTTTGATTCCACGTTTGAACACGTTAGATTGACGTCATTCTCCACCACGTGTTTGATTCCACGTTTGAACACGTTAGATTGACGTCATTCTCCACCACGTGTTTGATTCCACGTTTGAACACGTTGGAATGACGTCATTCTCCACCACATTCACCTTTCTATGTCAGAAACGCAGATAAAAACTGATCGAACTTATTGATGTGGTGGAGCAATCTATACTATTTTAACAGCCAATTCCGCACTTAATGTATTCAGATTTAAATTGATTATATTTCGGTAAGTAACCAGGTATTCGTGGCCGAATGGTTATATTCTCATCCAACTAACACTCGACTACGAGTACTTTTTGGTAGTCAGTTCGATCCCAGCAAAAAAAATATCACATCTTTTAGTTTTAAAAATATGTTTTAAAGATTTTATTATTTTTTTACTCAAAAAGTACTAATAGATGGCGCTACGAGTTACAGAAAAATCAGCTCTTAAATCCAACCGCTCTGAAATTCGCCTTAAATCCAATCCCTCTGAAATTCGCAAGTCCAAAACGTAAACACGTGTTATTCGACGAAATCCGAGAAACCGAAACTAACAACTCAACTCCACTCGAAGCAGGAAGAAAACAACTAAACTCAACTCAAAATTGAAAACGAAACTAACAACTCAACTCCACTAGGTATGACGTCACCTCCGGCACAACTCAACTCCACTTCCGGTTATGACGTCACTTCCGGTACAACTCAACTTCACTTCCGGTTATGACGTCACTTTCGGTACAACTCAACTCCACTTCCGGTTATGACGTCACTTCCTGTCGTGACGTCACTTCCGGTACAACTCAACTCCACTCGATTTCTCCACCTTCTCCACCACTGATTTAGAACCCGCATTTTCTATCTACTGTCGTGTATACGAGAGCTGGCGCATGTTAAATCTTTCGTGGCCTCACATGTCCTCATATTGGCGTAGTGTGGAAGTTTGGAGAGTGGGAAAGTAGTTCAGGTGTCGACCTCGTCATCTGACTGCAGAGACGTAACTAGAGGGGGGCAGACGGGGCATCTGCCCCGGGCGCCGGATTGGGGGGGGGCGCTAAATTGGCCGAGTATTTTTTTACTATAGATATTTACGTATGATAAAAAAAGGAAGAGGAAAACTTGACTAGAAAAACCAAAAACTATAAAAGGAGCTAAATGCAGAATGTGTGAAGAAATGGCAGGAAAGCTTAAACTAGATCCTCTTTTTAAAGAAGTAGGGAGGAGGAAGAAACGGAGGTTTGATGAGAAGGGCGAAGTTGAAAGCTATGAATTCTCAGAAGAAAAAAGTTCAGATTATTGATTATACAAATAATAAATCGGATTCTGAATGAACCGAGGCAAAGGTTTCAAGTCATTCAAAACATGAATAATTTATTTGGTTTCCTCAATGGAGCTCGGTTTGAAACAATGAATGGAGAAGAATTGAAGAACCAGGCACTTGAGTTAGCTACCACATATAAAGAAGACTCAGACAAGGACTAGCTGGCGATAGAAGTGGAGAATTTTAAGTATCATGCCTTGGATTTAAGCCCTAATATGAAAACGGCTACACCATCAGGTCTTCTGACGTTAATATACAAGAACGGACTTGAAGACGCATCCACCAACATAACGACAGCGTTGAGAATTTTCCACACACTACAGTCTCAGTCGCCTGAAATGAAATGAGTTTTAACAAACTAAAGATCATAAAAAATTACCTCAGAAACTGAACAGGACAACAACGACTAACCAACCTGAGCATCATATCAATAGAGCACAAGTTAGCTTCAAAGCCATCTTTTGAGGACATTGTAAAAATTTTGCAGCCGAAAAAGCCCGTAAAGTTAAGTTTTAGTTCAAGCTTTCTGTGCTTAAATTAATTTTCTCACATTTTGTCAATAGATTAAGAGATTGTGAAAAATGTCTAAGTATAATATTCAAGATAATAACTTGAGTAAAATCTGTTATTATTAATTCTTGTTCCACAGTTTTCCAAAATCCTTGAATGGTTTTCGGTCGAGGTTTCGATAATTCTGTTTTTAAAAATCCAAAAGCACAAAAGAAGTGCTTTTAGACTTTTGTCTCACCCTCTCATAAAAGGTTGAGACATCTGGAGATTTAGTAGGAATATCAGTAAAGGGTATTTATCGACTTGATACAAGTTTCTTGTTCCATTTTTTCTACGAATTTAATAGTGGATTTAGATCTGGGGCTGCTTGCTTTATCCTGATGCAGTTCTACTGATTGTTGGCACTTTGGGAAAAGATAAAGTATTTCTTTTTTGAATATTGGGGATAAAATAGGGTCTTAATAATATGTGAGAGTTGATTTTTACATTCCCCTCCTTTTTACTTTTAATTTTCCATTATATGCAAAACCGGCAACAATCATAAATCTCTTAGAGAAAGTTCTCACGTTGAAGTAACAAAGTTGAACCACGTTTTAAGATTTTTCTCCTCTTTTATGATAATAAATTGTTCTTTTTTATTGCAATCTTTTAAATATACCCACGCCTCGTCTATTGTCATAACATTTTTCCATCTTTCTCCAGCTAAATGCTTCTCATACAGAATTCTGCAGCGAGTTCTGCCTTCTGCAATATGTCGTGGAGATAGACGATGAACATTGTATTTTTTGGCCTTTTTAAGATTCAAATCACTGTTAATTATTTTATTTACAGTTGAAACTGAACTTTTAATGATCTTGTAATAGTCATTTGACCTGGCGGATTCTCTTTTAAAATTAAAGATCTTACCTTACAAATATTCTCAGAAATTCTTTTCTCTTTTGGATACGTATTTGGAAGTATTTTTCCACTTTTACGCGTTTATTCCTTTCTCATTAATAATATTACTTATCGTACCTTTAGATATAGAAAAAACATGACTTTTACAACGTTTTTGAATAATTGAATAAGCATAATTCTCTTCGGAAAGAGAGGAAACATAGCCTTCCATCCATTGCTTATTTAAAAGCGCCATTTTGAAAGTAAACAAAACTCTGAGTTACCAGACGATAAGTTATACTTGAACTATTTAACTGCTGTGAAAATAAAATTCCAAGGCGAGTTCTTGCCCCGGGTGGAAACTAGTCTAGTTACGTCTCTGTCTGACTGTGATTCAAAATGACGAGACGCCGTCCTGGATCTTTTCCTTCTGGATTGATCCTGGACCGTCGCCAAGAGCTCGTTGGTTGTTGCTCCAGAACTACATTAATTACTACTACCAAAAATGTTTGATAGAAGTCATACCCAAATACAGTTAGATAGAAGATAAAACAAAACGTCACTGGAGCATATTACTTATTAAATTGAAATCATTAAAAATATATCAACCTCTGATAAAGAATTATACAGTTTAAGAAATCTACTTGCACTAAAATTGTTGCATACATTCTTCTAAAAAGTTTAATAACAAAAATTTACAGTTCCTGGTGGGAAACAGTAATTTGTTGACGGTAAAATCAACACAACAATGTTTCGTTTTCAAGTTTCGTGCAATTTTGGCTTGGGTTTTGAACCCGGACCGTCGCCAATTGCCCGTTGTGTTGATCCAGTGCGACGTTAATTAACAACCTACCTACCTCGTGCAATTTTGGTAACTGAATCGCGTTTCAGTTTAATTAGGACCTTTATGGATATTCGAAACTCTGGACACCACAGTCCGTATTTTAAAGGAGTCATTTTAAATCACGGTCAGATGAAGAGGTCAACACCTGTGATCTGGCAAATCACTCTCCAAACTTCCACACCATGCCCACGTGAGGACATTTGAGGCCACGGCAGATTTAACGTGCACCAGTTCCACGTACACGACGGTCTTTGGTTGGATCGAGTTTCCAACTCGCAACCCTCTGGTTGCAAATCCGCTACTCTTCCAACCCGGCTACTTCGACCCTTTGCTAGGAGTCCCAACATGTGCTTGGGAATAAGCACTTGAGGAGAATTTACGGTTTCCACGAGTTTCTCCTTACATAAGTAGAGGTTTTTGTTTCTCCCTCTATCAGCAAAAAATAAAACTGTTTTCCGTGTTAATTTGTTCTGCTTCGAATGCAGATCACGTGCCCTTGATGGCATTCTTTTGAGGCTGTAGGCGGTTCGTCTCCTCCTGACAGCTGCAAAGGAAATCTCGCGGAAATCAGCGAGATCGCAATTTACCGTATTCATGTTCTAGAAATTCTCATTCCTCTTTCATGATCCCATTTCAATGAGCGGTTACAAATATCTGTTAAGGAGACTTCCTATGCGAGGGTAAAAAGAACTTAAAATGTCTTGGTGAAGTTTAACGGAAAGAAAATTGTCCTTCAAGGTTGGAATTCTGTTATTGGGTTGAAGACTTTTGGAAACATAATTTTCCTGGCTGTTGTCCCGATGAGGTCATCAGCGAAACTGATCAGATCGATGGACCTCGCCATTACATAAAAGTGACCCGATCCTTATCATCAAAAATCAGCAATACCTTAATAACGGGATATTACCAATTTTGCTAATGCTGATATCTCGTCTGTGAGGTCCTCACTGAAGAATGTTGACCGGAAGGAACCATTCGACCCCGAGGAACTTTGGCGGGGATGTCCTTAGACAGTCATCCGGTGGAGGGAAAAGGGGGAACTGAGGGGTGAAGGGGAAAAAAAGAGACTCGACTAGGTGGAACGGACGTGCGAGGGTCCTTTCATTTGCATTGTCCAAGATTTGGAACTGTACATATACTCATATACAGGGTGTCCCAAAAAGGTTGTTCCGCAATGTATCTTTTTACCATTTGGAGATAGGTAGGCAATGTTAATTGCAAAAGTACACCCAATAAGGTAAGTAATTAAGATATGTGAATAAAATTATCACGTGATAACAATTTAAGCGGATTCAGTTTTTAATTTTAATACGACCCCTTTAGATAAAAATCCGAGATAGCAAAAATGTTCCTTACCTGTATCCCTTTCGTTAGCAAAAACTACATTTCTATAGGTTGAATACTAACGGAGATACAAGAGGTTCCATTTTTAAGGGGGCCGTATCTAAATTTAGGACGGAAACTGACCCATGGCCAAAAATGAAGAGCTAAGTTCTGCATTGCTGCAGATAAAAAACGTTTTGAACATGCGTTGTAAATTTCCTTTTACTTTTATTTAAACCATTTTTTATACAATATTTTTATTAAAGATTACATTGTCTACTATTTGCATTGCGATTTTCATCTGCAGTTGCAATACTACATTACTTTGCACAATGTTGCACTTTCTGACCGAAAAAAAAATGCTTTTTAGTATTGTGTATGCGGTCCCTAATCTGACTGCTCGAACAGCTGTGCACAAGCGGTATAAGTCAACTTTTTTGCGTCCTTATGCCTCCGTTACTGTTCAACCTACAGAAATGCAGTTTTCTGCTAACGATAGGGATGCAGGTAAGGAACATTTCTGCCATCTCGGATTTTTATCTAGAGGGGTTGTATACAAATTAAAAACTGTATCCGCTTAAATTGTTATCACGTGATAATTTTATTCACATATCTTAATTACTTACCTTATTGGGTGTACTTTTCCAATTTACATTGCCTAGCTATCTCCAAATGGTAAAAAGATAAATTGCGGAACAACCTTTATGTATACCTTAGAAATGACAATAAATATCTTGTAAATTTACCCCTCAATTGTGGGTCGCTCTCTGTGGTATCGTATATGGAGGGTTCAGAAAAGAACTACTAACACACGGTAGCGTTACATCGTCATTAGCGAAATTGGTCATATCTTGATTGACGATATCGAAACCACTTGGAGGGTTAGGAGCCTAGTCAACTGGGGAGCCAGTCAGCTGATGCATTGAAACGCATACTAGTCAGATCTACCTTTTTCCCAAGAGCCATAGTTCTAAATCTCTTATCCGAGCTACTATTCCGATCCGGTAGCCCGGTTGGAAGAGTAGCGGATTAGTAAACAGAGGGTTGCGAGTTGGAAACTCGATCCAACCAAAGACCTCCGTGTATGTGGGGGCTAGTGTCGTGGCATCAAATGTCCTCACGTTGTGGAAGTTTGGAGAGTGGGGTTCCAGTTCAGGCATTGACCTCGTCGTCTGACCGTGGTTCAAAATGAAGAGGTTTTGTCCTTGGATCTTTCCTTTGGGATTGAACCCGGACCGTCGCCAATAGCCCGTTGTGTTGCTCCAGTGCGAAGTTAATTAAAATACCTACCTACCTCAAATATTAAAATATTACCCGAAAAGTATTCTTAGTAAAAGCACTCCAATTAAAAAGTTATTAATAAAATAAATTTATGTCAATTTAAGTCGAAGAAATCTGCATGTAGATTATTTAATATTTTTCATGAGTACAAATGGAATTCATACGTTCATTATCTGACATTGAAAGTAATTCTTACAACAAAAAAAGTAAGCAGAATTAATAATTTAATTAAATATGCAAGTCAATAACATTTATGTGATTTACAAAATCATAATTAAACATAATTATAGAAAACAACAGAAATACTTTCATAAAAAAATTTTGAATTAAAAAAAATGCACAATTCACTAAACGGTAATGTTAAAATTTTTTTACAAGAAAGCTATATCAATATGTATACAAAATCAAAACAAATAAGGTATAAAAATGATAATTTTACAAAAGCTATGTACAACTTTTACTGTTGCTAGTAATTTCATATTGTCTGACGCTCTATTAGAATAATTATAAGAGAAACACACACAGCGCTGTGCCCAGCCCAATTTCTTATAGAAAGTAAAGATTGTAAATTGTAAAATTGTAAATCAGCTAAATTCTACTAGCTACTAATTCTATTTTGTTAGCATTCAAATACGTTTTAAAAATGTTTGTTTCTAATCAATGCATTTCAAATCACATGACTTGATTAACCGATGAGAAGGACCGGAAGTCAATGACCTTTAATAAAACATATTTAAAAAGTCAAAATGCGCAATATTGTCACTCTAAGTTTTGTGATGTTGACTAATAATGAAACTTATGAAATCCGGAAATACCTATGCGGATCGTATTATGAGTGGTTATAAGAAGGTATATATTTTCAAGGGAAGATTCTAAAATGATAGGTCCTCATCTCCTTCAGGTGGCTTCACGAACCCGAAGTACCCGAGCGATTTTTTCTCTTATCGTTGGGCCTTTACTAAACAAGGGGATAAGTGATTTTTCACTACTCTGCTCCTCGATCTCTCTTTTTCCTTTCACATTTTTTACTTGTATTTGGCGCAACTTGGCCAAATATGACCCTAGTGCTATAAAACCCAAAACAAACCCACCTAAAATGATTAAAAAAGTTAAGTAAGAATTCTTTCTCCCAACACTGAAAAGATAGGTACATTTTTCATCAAGAAAGAGATAAGTAATAATTAATGTTGATTCATTTCAAAATTTATCAAATTAATATTCAAGCCAAGCAGTACTACTTAATTTTACTAGCATTCGAACAAGATTTTTAAAATGCTTGTTTCTAATCAATGCATTTCAAAAACAAGCTCTGTTAAATGTTTCGGGATAAAAATTTGATTATTTGTCTACCTTTTGATCGATGTTATTCAATAGCACAGCCTTGATATGGTCGCTGGGTCAGTTTTCTTTCAAAAGAAGTTTTCTTTCAAAAGGCCAACCTCAGATAGGAACTGGGTTAAATATAAAGGCAGTTTCGCTCAAAGAAACAGTCGCAAAAATTTCAGCAGACACCAATATTCTTATTCATCAAACATCCACCGCCCGATTCACAGGTTTGACACTTGACGATGATTAAGTCGCTTCAAACAAAGCACTTTCCCTGACGAACTTTTTTGTTCGTGTTTCCAATTCCGTCGCTGGGTGCGCAAGGTCTTTTCATTGTGATCAAAGAGATGGTCTAAGGAATTTCGTAACAGTCGGTTACACCGTCTCTTTCGTAACATCAGATCCAGCTCCAGACCTGATCAGTCCCACCGAACACTGCACTCGTCAGAAATAATATTTCACGGATAATTCCTCATCATCGAAACATCCAAATGCGAGGAATTGCCTGCCATACTTTCTGAAAAGAATTCTGAACCATTTTGGAATTTGTGAAATTCGAATAGTTCTCTTTTCGATGCAGAAATAATGCAATGCCACGTGTTTTCATGAGGCAAAACTGATCTACCAATATAGAAGAGGTTAGCAACAAATTGGACATCGATTTCGACACTCACTCAAGATGGGCTGCTTCAGGGATACCATCGATACCATCAAGGTTCTCTTCTGGATGTTCTGTGATCCTTTTGCGAGACTGTTCCGCTGTCTGTGTCCCAGGTCGAGGAAGAGCATCAAGGGGGAGATAGTTCTCCTCACAGGGGCTGGCCACGGACTGGGAAAAGAAGTGGCCACACGACTAGCTCAGCTCGGTCCTGTCTTGGTACTTTGGGACATCAATCAGGTAAGAAATATTTTATATGTTGGACCGAAAGCAAACGCTGCTTATAAAAGGCCAAAAAAGTATCCAATCATATATTATAGCTGAATAGAAAATTTTAAACAAAGAGCTCCGGACATCGTTACGATAAACAAAAATTTGTTAAAAATTGTTACTCATGCTTCTAAGTTTTTTTATGTCCATGTAATCCAAACTGCTTGAAATTAATTCATTTTTAGTCTAAAATATCTTTGTCCCTTTTACCATGGTGTAGTGCTATATCTTCTTAGGTGTGTAAGGGCTTCACGGACACGAGGTACCCGATAGATCTTTTCTTTTCCCAATGGAGTTTACTGTCTGCTAAAAACGCGGGGTCGCCTTCGAGTGGTAGGAAGTTCGATTCCTGTCAGGTGCATTCCTCCCTGGGTGTATTTTCTCTCTTCTGTGTCAGTAAAACTTTCATCGTGCATGTCTGTCTATTACTTGTATGCTTTGTGTCTGGCGCAGCATGACCAAATAGGGCCCGCTGCTTGGCCAAATATGGCCCTTGTGTCATAAAACCACAAAGCAGCCAACCAATCAACCAGAATGTAGTACTCTTCTCCTTTATCTGTATTTTCTTTGTATTATAAATAAAAAAAGTTGCTATAAATATGAAAATAATTTGACTCAACATATCTGAAGATCAGTACAAAAGGCGGGTTACTCATTGCATGCATTTTTATGTGGCATAAAAAACATTAAATGGCTGAACAGTAAATATTGTGTATGCAACTTTTATATCAATGAATATTCCAATTCTCTACCTATTCAATCATCTTTCATACTCAGTTACACTCGTTTGCTTAGTGTGTCAAATGAAGGGCCCAAGGCAACGTAATGATTCGCCACAGAATAAACATTCCACAATGAAAAATATTTAGAAGCAAACACATTCACGAGGATCGTAAAAATTTCTGATTGTTTGAATGAGTGCTTAATACTTGAAAGCTTAAGAACTCGTGTATTAAACTGATATAATTTCAGAATTTTTAACTTGAAAATTGTTCTAAAAATTTGAAAAGTGGCTTATCAATACCTTACCTGCAGCCCTTCAAATGTTTGTTGCAGTTGAATTCACACACCGGGCTACAGGACCCCTCCCCGAAATTTTCTTGATGCTACGAAAGCAGATATTGAAGCATGCTTAATTGGTCGAAATAGAAGTCCTGTTAAGTCCATAAGTAGTAAAATTGTGGATAGATCTGAAAATAGTCGTATATCATCGGCTTAGAGAGCCATTAACTACAAAAAAGGTTTTTTACCTGTACAGCTGTTCAGATATTAATCCTCCTTGTGGTTTACCTTCGCTTCGAAAACTACCCTCTAGTATCCAGCCTCTGGTGGCAAAAGCCTGTTCAAAATGATCACCAGTTCTGGGCAATTTGTTTTTCTTTTTCTTGGATCTTCATTCCCCTTTGGAGTAATAGGACAGATTTGTCTCGACGAGAAATATCCTTAGCGAAATTCATCATATCTTGGACGAGATATCTCTTCGAAGCATTTAGAGGGTTAACTATGAGTTTTTAAGCAAAAAAAATATAAGCACATTTAGTGGTCGCCGAAAAAAATGTCAGTTAATGAGTTTCTGCTCTAAGTCAACGATATACTATTTTTGAACACAATGCTCATTTAGTATTCATTGCTAAGGCAAGCGAAGAATTTGTCATCTTCAGTTGACAGAAGGGATTGGACAAGACGAGAAAGATCGCTCGTCTATTCGCCTAGACATGGGAACCCACTTTCGAAATAACCTCAATGCTTAAGGTTTAGATTTTTAGAGCATATTGGGGTATGACAAGCAATGAGCCGAGTATTCAATATACTAGGTTTTCATGCTGAAGAGTGCACAGGTCTTTTAGGTGTGTACTTGCTTCACGAGTGATTTGTTCTTTTCCCATGGGGTTTACTATCTATTATTAAATCACGCTCCCGGGAGATACCCAAGCGATCTCTTTCTGATCTCATCCCACTACTCTATTCTCCAATCCCTCTTTTTTCCCCTTTCACGATATTTTTCACTTGACGTTGTTTTGTGTTCGGCGCAGCTTGACCAAATATGGCCCTTGCGCCATAAAACGCCAAAACAATCAATCAACTGTGCTAAAGATAGTTTACGGTAGAAAATATATCCAAAGAATAATTTGAATGCTTGACGAGGAGAATAGAGGATAATTAAGCTTGCAAACAAAATTATTTGTAACTTTCTAATAATTGAGCTAATATATTGATGAAAAATATTTTTTCTTTAACCCATTTTTTATTATTATTAATTAATATTAATATTTCCCCCTTAATTAATTCTATGCCTCGGTATAAAAAGGTATATCCGAATTCGCTGATTTTGAGTTGCGTCGACGAATCACTTCTAAGTAAAGAAAGTTGTAGAAATCTTCACCAATGTGCGCCTGTCAATGTATTATGAAAGTATCGAAACATTGGAAAGCATTTTATACGATGCATTAAAAATAAAAATTTCTAAATCTGGTGTTATAAAAACTTGCAAAATAGACATTGGCTCTTTTTTTACCAAGGTACAGTGTATGTGGGGGATGGGCATTGGGTCAAAGTCAATTTTTTTAAACCTTGCGAAATAAACTAGTTAATAAAATAGGTGTTTAAATAAAAATGTAGAAGATTTATCCAAAGGAATCAAATTTATTCCAAATAATATACATATAAGTTGGCCTAAGGAAAAAATAACATTCAACACTATTCCTTTGGCTTTCTTATGTACATATGGGACGTGTGGAGTGGCATATAATGTCTGTCCATTTTAGGTTAAATTTCGGTGATTCTATCACTAGAATGGATTTCAAGTGTTCGTTTGACAAGTTAACCTTGTACTTTGATTTTACAAAGGTCATTTTTGAAAATGTCTGTTCGCAGATATAGGTCGATCCAAACACTGAAAGCACTTATCTTGCAAAGTGTTTGATTTCTTTGAAATCATCACCAAATGACCTGCAATGAAACTATCAGAAATTTACTGTTTTAAAAATTAAAATAAACTAAATATAATCACCTGTAAAATGAAAGAAGGTCCGAATTCTTGTAACATTTCTTGAAATATTTTTTCAAGTATTCATTTGAACGTAAGTTCAATCAATTCAAGTTGAAGTTCTGTAGGCGCATTTTCGATTTCACATTGGAATGTATTTTGAAATATTAGGGGGGGGGGGCGGAAAGTAATGTTGTTTCTGCGCATGTCAATATTTGTTTACCATTTATCAGCTCATTGTGTACTTCAAAGTCGTGCCAAAGACATTTTAAGGTTAAAGTGACTTGTTTACTTGTAAATAATTAAAGCTTAAATTTTTTTTTGCAATTTTGGGTGAAATGGCCAGCCAAATACCAGAAGAGATACATATTCGGCATTGTATGCTTTTTGAGTTTCACAAGGGTAGTAACGCAACAGTTGCTACCAAAAACATTTGCGATGTTTATCCAAGTGCATTAGACGTTCGTAATAGTTAAAAGGTGGTTTTCTAAGTTAAGATCCGATAATTTTGATCTTTCCGACTCGTATCGATCAGGAAGACGAACAACTTTAGACAATGACATGTTAAGGACGGAAGTGGAAGCAAATCGGTGTCAGACAATCGAGGAACTGTCAAACTCTCTTAACCAGCCTTGGTCACCATCCAAGAACATTTGCAGCAGATTGGTAAAGTAAGCAGAGCAGGTGTTTGGGTCCCGCATAATCTGTCCGAAGAAAACAAAGCTAACCGACCCACCACATGCAACTCTTATTGCTTCAACGGCACAATACAGAAGCGTTTTTTGATCGCTTGATCACTGGAGATGAAAAATGGGTCCTCTATGATAATCCAAAACGCAAAAGGCAGTGGCTCTTCGAATGAATCCAGATTTACATCCCCAAAATTATGCTTTTGTGTGTTTGGTGGAGTATTCGCGGAATCGTTCATTTTGAAGTGTTGAAATCTGGACAAACTGTGAATGCAGGCCTTTACTGTGAACAATTGGATCGAGTAAATCAATCTTTAATTGAAAAGTGTCCAGCGATATATATATATTGTCAACAGAAAAGGCGTTATTCTGCAACACGATAATGCAAGACGGCACTGCGCAAGACGAACCCTAGAAAAAATGAATGAATTGGGGTGGGAGATACTGCCTCACCCACCATACTCGCCCGACATTGCACCATCGGATTTCCATTTATTCCGATCGCTACACTTTCTGTGACAAAAAATTTAAATATCCAAAATGCCATCCAGATATTTTGCTCAAAAACCAATTGATTTTTATCGATCCGGCATTGAAAATTTGCACACTAGATGGCAAAAGGTTGTTGATAACGAGGGTGATTACATCATTGATTAAAAATAAAAACTTGTTAAAAATTTATTTGTTTGAATTTAATGTAAAAAAAAACGACATTACTTTCCGGTCCCCCTAATATCTTGATCTTTTCTACTGTAGCTGCATGATCAAAGTTTGCGAAGGGTTTTCAAATTCCTCACGTAGTTTTGTGATAGTTTGTACTGCATAATGTGATGGGAAAGGCACACAAGTTTCACAAGCAAACTTCTTGCAAGTTTCGAAGTGGTCCAAAATTGTCTTTCCCGATTAGTTTTCAAAAAGAGCAAGTTTGTTCTAAAAACTTTCACATGTTGGAACAAGTCGCTTACAAAGGACTTTTCGCCTTGAAATTTTAAATTAAAAAAATTAAGATGAATGGTAATATCAACAGCAACAGCAAGTGCACAGCCACTGATGATCTCAAAGCTTTTCTACAGGCTTACCCTGTTTAATCATGAAAATGTCAATAGCTTGGCGCAGCTCAAAAACCTTTGGACCACCTTTCCTCTGCTTAGCTAACATACCTCACAATGATATGGGACATCTGGATACTGACTTTCATTTTCCATAAAACCGGCTCGAATTACACGGAACCTCGAACCTACCGAGACTCGAATTACCGCGACTTTACTGTATTTGAATTATTTTTACGATCTACGATTTTACGAAAAAATTGCATGCTGCATCGGCCGGATTTCCGCGGGCCGTAGTTTGGAGACCCCTAATCTAGAAAAAAAGAGTTTGAAAATTCGGAATATCATTTTGAAAAAAACTCAAAAATATTGTGATGCCCGATTTTGTTTTCGCCAACTTTTAATCATATAACCAGCTTTATTAAACGAGGACTATTAACTTTTGGCAAATCAAACATAGAATGGTATGAAAACATGTTACGTGAAAATATTCTCCCTTCCAGAATTTCCTTCAAGCATGAAATTTTCTATTTAATGCAAAACAATAAGTATTTCGATTATCTTTTTGTATTTTCAGGACAAGTGTTTCATGTTTAGATGAATCTTGGATCATAGTTTATAGTGTCTCGGTTTGCCGACAAGGCTAGCATCGTGAGAGCTGTATGCGGCGTAGTTTCGATTCCTGTAACTATCCTGGTTGTGTGTATTTCTCCTCTCTGTATCACTAAAACTTTTCCTTCCGTTAATGTATGCCCATTTACTTGACGGGAAAACATTGCTTGACGAGATCTGCCCATTGCGAAATTAAATACACAGTCCATAGTTTTTAATTTTTGAATTTGTTTTCCAAATTATTGTTTTATTAGTAGATTTTAATTTAGCCAATTTTTCTGCAATAGTTTTTATAGAAACGGCTGCTTCTGTGAGGTTTCGTAACAAAAGCTATCTTCATAAATAGTTTCATTCTTACTTTTATTCCTACGTACAATGGGGTTGTCACTAGCCCGGTTGGAAGAGTAACGGATTACCAACTGGTGTTTTCCGAGTTCGAAACTCGATCCAACCCAAAACCGTCGAGGACGTAGGAGCTGATGCATGTTAAATGTGTCATGGCTTCAGTTGTCCTCGCGTTGGCATGGTGTGGAAGTTTGGAGAGTGGGGTGCCAGCTCAGATGTTATCTGACCGCGGTTCAAATTTACGAGGTTTTGTCCTCGAAACTTTCCCCTCGGGGTGGTTCCCGGACCGTTGCAAATAGCCAGTTGTGTTGCTCCATTGCGATATTAATTCAACTACCTACATTTTGCTCCAATATTAATTCTTAATATAAATATTAAAAATTATTCTTTATACGTTATTGAAAAGTGAGTTAAAAGTGAAAAGTTATCCCATTCGTTTCTATTTACTATAGAATTTTGTTGTATAAAAATGTCATTTTAAGTTGGTATTTGTTCTACCGGAAACTACCTGTTTGTTCTACCTGTCATACATATAATATTTTGCATGAAATGTTTACGTAAACGAACATCACATTTATTTCATTAGTACATAAAGTGAATCCATTTGCTCTTACATTGGATAGTTTGGTGTTAAGAAGTGGATTTTCTGGCAAGGGAGGGCTCCAAGCGGATCACAACAAATAGTAATTACTGTTGCAGAAATTTACTGCTAGTCCAAATAAAAAATCAGAAAATATAATTCGACCCTCCCTCACATTCGTAGGCCGTGGTAGTCCTTTTGGAAGAGTAACGGGAGGGTTGCGAGTTCGAATCCAACCAATGACCGTCGTGTACAAAGGGGGGCTGGTGCACGTTAAATCCGTCGTGGCCTCAAATGTCCTCACGTTTACGTGGTGTGGATGTTTGGAGAGTGGGGTACCAGCTCAGGTGTGACCTCGTCATTTGACCGTGGTTCAAAATTACGTGTTGTCCCCGTTTCTTTGCCTTCGGGGAATGATCCCCGACCATCGTCAATAGCCCGTTGTGTTGCTTCGGTGTGACGTTGATTAAATACCTACCTACATGCCCTCACATTCTTGTTACACCTCAAAGCACGTTTTAAGAGTTCAAGACTTCACGATAATGCTGAGGCATGACTTAGAAATGGGCACACAAGATACACGACTTTTGTAAACATTTAAAAAAACATCCAATTTTTGTCCATTCTCCATTACCCAAGCATCCTATATCAAAGAATGTTTGTTGTCTTTGTGAGATAGCTCCTGGATGATCAGGAGTTGTTCTCTGTGTGAAAAACGTGGTTTAGGTTTCACAAAGATCTAGGACCAAGAGGACTAGAAGCAACAGCATATAAGTGACATCAGAATCCTTAAAATAAAGTTTTCACATTTTCTGCTGTGGGGTACATTTCTTATAGAACGTCCATCCTAAGAATCAGACATTTATTTACGGGATTTGAGATTTCGGGTTCGAGTGCCCACAAACTCAGAAAAAACTCGACTCTCATTATAAAAAGATACTAACACTGACCCAATGAATTGACTTTCATATCTTTGTGAAGATATGAAACTAATTTTACGTCGCTACTCCAACTTTTCCATACTCATAATCCAGAAACGGCTGGTCTAAATGACTCAAAACTCGTTATTCGAGGTTGAATTTTGATATGGATTCGAAATTTGGCGTCAAAATTGTGTGTTGTAATTGGAAATCATGAAGTTTGGGTGCAGTTTAATGTGAACGACCCTTTAAACAAGTCCCCTAGGGGCACATTTTCTTTGTGCACGGACTTCACCAACCCGAGGTACCTTAGTAACCCATTCTTTTCCCATGGGGCTTACTGCCTTTGGTAAACATGGGAATCGGGAACGTGGTAGCCCGGTTGGAAGAGTAATGGATTAGAAACCAGAGGGTTGCGAGTTCGTATTCAACCGAAAGACCGTCTTATACAATGACTTAGTGTAATTTTTTTACACTGGGATAAGAAGACTTAGCATTGTGTGTCTTGTGTTTGGCACAGCTTGGCCAAATATGGCCTTTGAGCCAAAAAAACGCATAATCAACCAACCCTTTAAACAAATAATGAATTCGTAACAAGAAATGAAACTTCGTAATTAGAGAAATAATTTCCATACATTTCGCAATGAAAATCAATTGAAGGTAAACGTAACTTGAATTTATGTGGTTGTCAAAGTAATTCCCTCTTCTGACGACATCCTGACAACTCGATCCTCTTTAGTGCCGTTGTGACTTACAGCTCGGCGCATAAACAAAACTATACTCCGTCTATGCCTGTCTGTTACCATAGAAACAGCCTTATCAGAGGGACACGACGACTTCAAGACCCGAACCCGTTGGGAACCCCAACAGTTTTATGATTGTGCGTCCTTCCCCCAAACGGTGAGAGTGGGTTGGTCCGTTGAATTTTAATTTCGCAAAGGCCAAGCTGCTCCAAACACATATCAAAATAACCAACGTTAAAAGCTTAAATTTACAGTACATAAAACAAGTAAAATGTACGAGGTGATGAAATAAATAATGGTTAAAATCTTGAATCATAAAGGAACGCAAAAAGCCATGAGTGCGGAGGGAGACACTGCAAAAACCACTTAAGATCACATCTTCTATAGGTGTGTAAGGGCTTCACGAACCCGAGGTACCCTAGTTATCTATTCTATTCCCATGGGGTTTAATGTTTCTGGTAAACATGGAGGTCGCGACCCCAGGATGCCCAAGTAATCTTTCTCTTCCCCTTTCCATCCTTTCTTTTCACAATTACTTGGCATTGTCTGTCTTGTGTTTGGCACAGTTTGGCCAAATGTGTACCATAAAGCCCAAAACTAACCAACCCAGCAAATCCGATAAATAAGGTTGGGTTTTAAGGCGATATTTGGTCGGGCTGCGCCAAACACAAGTCGAGTAATGGACAATGAAAGTTTTAATGACACAGAAGGAGACAAATGTACCCCGGGAGGAATCGAACCTGCGCCGCATTCATCTCGCAGGTTGCTAGCCTAGCACAGTGGGCGAGATCACTGAGCCACTACGGCCTCGAGATTGTTGGCAATGACACGAATGAGCGATTTCACCCATTAATAAATATCTATGCTGGAATGGCCGATACGACAAGTTAGCAAAACATCGAGTCGTCTAGGTGGTAACGACGACAGGAGTGGAATGGATTGGAATGTATCAAAGGGAGTTCATTATTCGTCTCTTCACTACTGTCTTCGCCGCGTCCTTCGTTCCATGCGATGTCTCGTACAAATCAAGTATATCCTCGTATGGAACGCGGATATTTAGAGAGGCCAAGGCATTTTTTGCTACGGCCAGTTCATTGCCAACAATTCCGACGTGTCCCGGTACCCAACAAAATATTACACCGAAGCCACGTGGGGTGAGTTTAATACACCAAAAATGAGAAATAAATGTTACAAATACTATACCAGATAATGTCAGTAAACAAAATACGACCTCACTTATTAGATGGGACCGTCGTGGCTCAGTGTGTATGCCTACTGAGTCACTCAGTGTGTATTCCCATAAGTCAAAAACTCAATGGTCACAGGAATAAGACATAGATGCCTATATAGAAATTCCCTTATCCCTGCAAGCTAAAAGCCAGACCAGGCTATAAAGGTAGGTAGGAAGAAATTGGTTAAAAGGCCTTATTATCCCCCGAACGGATATACGTGTATTCATGAAAAAACTTACCGGCCTGCGGCTGATGAGCAATGCCCTTTCCTTGCTCACGACGACCAAGTGAAAAACGAGTCTCACAATTACTGAGGAGACCCCTACATAAACCACTCGGGGTCACCCCCACAATCCGTAATGACAGTTGGTAGGGGAAGACGGGCTACGACCCCAACTAAAAAGAAGTGTGCATGTCCACTGTGTTAGCTACCTGCGAGTTGTAAGTTCGATTCCTGTCAAGTTTGAATCCTCACTGGTGTATTTTTGTCTTCTATGCCAGGAAAACTTTCTTTATATATATGTCCATTACTTGGCGTTGTCTATCGTGTTTGGCGCAGCATGGCCCTTGCGCCATAAAACCCAATAAACCAACCATTAGATCGTGTGGCCACTATCAAGAGACAAAGTTCCAAGGTCTCGTGTTTCTGAAAATAGTCAAAAATGCATCAACCCCCCAAGTGGTTTCGCACTTTGGCTTCCAAAATACCCCACAAAGATTATGTTAACCCTCCAAGTGGTTTCGACGAGATATCTCGTCCATAAAGATCTGACCAATTTTGCTAATGAAGAGATAACTCGAACTCAAGATATTGCCAATTTTTTTATGATGACGAGATCTCACAATCAAAATTTGGAAATATCTTGATGACGAGATATCTCGTCATAAGCAAAATGGGTCGGATCTTGATGGACGAGATATCTCGTCGAAACCACTTGGAGGGGTAAGATTAGAGAACTGAAAAGGTCAGACGAGATGTTCCTGATCATCATCGTGATCATCGACAATGTTTGGACACACAGAGCACTCTGAATGCGGGCATTGTCATTTCGGAACGCAGGTCGTTCGCCCTGGAATAGTCTGGAGATTCTCAGATATTACACTGCTTTGATCTAGGCTTCGATTAAGGTCGGTCTGCATAAGGGTGTTATATTATTGTGTCCACCAACTGTATAATGAAGCAAATGAGGTCTTACTTGCCCCGTATGAATGTATTTTCTCCAGATGGCGCCCCCCGGCACTACTGTACCACGGTTCTGTGTATCTTTCAGGAGAACAACGAAGGGGTGGCCTCGAACCTTCGGTCTCTGGGTCACACGGTGTTCTCGTACAAAGTGGACGTGACGAATGAGCAGGAGGTGATACAGGTGGCCAATCGCGTCAAGCAGGAGGTCGGGGACGTGTCCATCGTCATCAACAATGCAGGGGTCTTCTCAGGACAACCCCTCGTCCACCTCCCCAGCCACGTCATCAGGAAGTGCTTCGAGGTCAACGCCATGGCGCATTTCTGGGTAAGTTGACCTTCCTCCTGTGGCCAATTAGCCACCCCAATAGTAAAGGGGCACTCATAGCATTGCAACAGATCCCAGTCATTTTGTGGAAACCGATGTCTGACCATGCCCTTCTGCATTGGTTGGTGGCGGACGTGTTTACAAACTTTCCATGTTTGAGATCGATGAGTTTAACACTATAGAACACTTGGGTAGTTGCTGTTTAAACTTGAAGGCAACACCATTCCTGTGTCCATATGACCTAATGGAACCATATGACCTAATGGAACCATATGACCATATGACAACCACCAGGAGGGTTGAATAATGATTGCCAGAGATAGAATGATTAATTTAGCCTCTACATTTGCCACAGGAACAACATGATTGCCAGTTGCTTTGTGGTGGCATCATATGGACCTTTTGCCAAGCTTTTTGCCGAAATTTGAGGTTCACATTTTTGCGTCAAGTGTTTGGAAGTTGTAGAATTGCTGAGATAAGAAATAATACAGACATTAAAATGATGTTTGAATTCAACTGTGAAAAGGAGAAAATGTAATCATGATTTACAATCCAAGTCGATTTAATTCGTTTTCATATTGTAACCGCTTTTCCAGTAGAAGGTATCGGTCGTTTTACTGGAATGTTTTCTCATGGCACTGACTTCCGTTTCTTGTGCGCAGGTGCTGCAACAGTTTCTTCCCCGCATGATGGAGCTGGACAAGGGTCACGTGGTTGCCGTCGCCTCCATTGCTGGACACCAAGGGGTGGCCAACATGACAGACTACTGGTACGTCATGGATCTTATGTAATCCAATCACAGACGTGAGAAACAAGACTGACATTGCTATTGAAAAGAGCTTCAAAAGTGTGACCCACATATCAATAGTAGTCACATGACCGTTTTGTGAAAAATTGACGTGGTTGGCCCATTTGGCAACTTATCGCCTCGTTTGGCGATATAGCATCTCAAGATAGGGTAGGTGTGTGATACCACATTCCTATAGAGTGACGGCAAAAGAGGTGAAATCGAAAAACTATAATAATGAAGTGTGGACCAATCAGATAATGAATGAATCTGTGTGTCCTCTCCCGTCTCGGGGACCTATCAGATGGTCGTTACCATCCGGCAGACGAAAGTAGTCTAAGTGTCACGTTACTAGTAGTTTAGGTCACATGATCCTGGGCATATAAAATATTACCATTGCCCACTCTTTTGCACTGATCGCTATGAACACAACGCGCTTGTTTGCAATTTTACAATACAGAATTATTCATAATTTTTGGACATGTGTGTAGGTTACGCTCTTGTGTTAATTTTAATTTAGTCTATTCATCTGTTTTTAATTTTTATTAATTAATGACAATACATTTCCAGTCTCTGTTAAATATTCCGTTCAAACTACCAACAGGTTGGAAATAATTCACATCTCCTGGGTTATGTTGGTCAAACTAAACGAACTTTGAAATTACGGTTGCAAAAACACATGCGTTGTGTCAAAACTGAGGAAATAAACAGATCTGCCGTCTCTCAACTCTTGGAAATTTTCCCACCACTTCGATTTTAAACAAGCGAATGTGGTCTAATATCCTAGATCTATTCTCTAATTGAACATCAGAGAAGCCTTATCAATTTTTACGTTGTCAAAGTGTCACTAGTTGTCACTAGTGCTTCCCATATAAGTGAAATATAAGTAGACTGAGCATTGCCGTTGAGATGAGCTTCGGAAAGTGTGACCAACATTTCGACTAGTAGTCACGTGACTGATCTTTGAAAAATTGATTTGGTTGACCGATTTGTTATCGTATCGCCTTGTTTGGCGATATAACATCTAATAATAGGGGTAGGTGGCACTTCCCGCATAATCCGTATTTCTGTAGGTTGGCGACAAAAGCAGTAAAATTTCCAGTCTATTACTATCAGATGATCAATTAATGGACCAATCAGATGATGAAGCAATGGATGGGCGTCTTCTACAGTCCCGTGGACCAATGAGGTGTTGACTGTCCACCCAGCAGACAAAAGCAGTCTGTGCGTCACGCTACTACTAGTTTCGGTCACATGATCATGGGCTCATAAAAAGGTTACCATTGCTCACTCTACTTTTGTATTTCATCTATGGGCTATACTGCAAGGACGAATTAAGGCCCGTCTACATGAGGGTGTTTATATTATTTTGTCCACCAACTGTATATGAAACAAATGAGGTCTTACTTGCCCTCTATGGTGCTACCCCTCCTTTACACACGTCCTGGAAAGGCATAAATAGAAAAAAAGTGAGTGTAGCAATATTTTTCCAGAACAACTTATTTAAACTCGCGCTTTCCTCTTGTGATTTCTGTCCGGATGATGGTGACCGACTTGCTCCTGCGAAATGACCATCGATGATTTTTTTAAAATCTACATCAGCCGTCGTTTCGAAGAGAGTTTTGCATTTTTACCACTACTGATGCTTGAATTCTCTGTTTCAGCGCGTCGAAGCACGCAGCCGCTGGCCTGATGGAGTCCCTGAGCATGGAGCTGCAGTCGATGAAGAAGAACAACATCCGCCTCACCACCATCAACCCCATCATCATCACCACGGGCCTCATTTCCAACGTCAAGTCCAGGTCAGGATACGTCTAAGACATTCATATTATAAAGCTTGGTAGCATTAGACTTAAAACGAATGAAACCAGTTTAAATATCAAATACAGAGAAATAAAAATACGATTCAAAAAATGTAAAAAAGGACATACCTAAATACATCTTGATAAGTAAGATTATACATAAATTAGTACTGAAATAAGATACATAAAGATAAAACAAAACACTTCATTAAAGCAAATTACTTATTGAATTGTACCAGTGTGAGATACTATAGTTTTAACTTCGGCTCTCAAAAAAGGTACTTGTTTGAATCGTTTTTACAATCTATTTGACTCAGTACTAGATTTCCTTGAAAACAGAGAAGAAAAACTGCGCGCAAACCTGATTACATCCAAAAATGACATTTCTTATTTGACCTGTTTAAAATATTTAATGAAGTAAGTTTACAATTGCAAGGTGATGAGTTGAATTTAATTAAAACAAAAAACGTCACAGCTACTTTTGTGGGGAAACTTCTGTTCAAACGAAATTTAGGTAGAGGTGAATACAACCACTTTCCCACGTTATCAGCAGTCTCTGCAAAACAGGAAGACTTACCTACTGCCAACATTTAGTCGTTTTTCATGCTGATTTTAAGGAGCGATTCCAGGATATTTTAGGCATGAATATACCTAGTTGGGTTTTAGATCCTTTCGCAAATGCAGATACGGCAGAATCATTAAATTTAGATGAGGAACTCGTAGAACCTCACAACTAACGAAGAACTAAAAGTAAAATATAGAAATGGATACCAAGAGTTCTGGCTTCAAAAATCAATTCCAGCCCTCTACCCTGGATTGTGGGAAATAGTACAGAAATTTTTAATTGCATTTCCTTCATCGTATATGGCTGAGCGTGGATTCAGTGCAGTAGCAAATTTACTTTCGAAGAAAAGGAACAGACTGCATATTACTGAGCGTGGCGATTTGCGACTGATGTTGACAAAATTGGAGCCCGATATTAACAAATTGATAAAACTCCACCGGCCTCAACCATCTCATTAATTTTTTTATTACTATTTTTGTGTTAATTTTTAAATTTTTTATAATCAATTTTCTACTTTTGATGGTCTTTTTAATTTATACTTTATGATTCTTAGTAGATAGATAGATAATGTGCATCAATATTTCAATACTTGGTATAACTATTATGGGAGAGGGGCATTGAATACTTTTTTCCTTGTAAAGGGGGCGGTGGTCCAGAAAAGTTTGGGAACCTCTAGTATATATTATATCGTAAAGCCAATACTTACTTAAATACTACAGAGCTTTAAACTTTAAATAAACTTCGAATTGTTCTTTTTTAAATAGTGAAGACAAATATTATAAAAGATGAAAATACAGAATCAGTTAGGACCGGGGATGTTCAGGGGAATGGAGTAGAGATGGTCAAGTCCACCAGAAAATTGAGAACTATCGTACTCTGGAAGCCGATAGGGGTTTCGATAGAAAAAGAATGGCATTAGAGAAGAGTTTATTTCATACAGAAATTTTAATACTTTCCTCAGGAAAACAGTAAAGTGATCCTTTTAAACAATGAAATCTACTCTGAATATTATAATACGACTGCAGATTTAGATTTTTGCTGTACTTGTAAACAAAGCCGACTTGGGCTGAATTGAGCGGTCAAGCGATTCTAGATGCCTAGAAACCTCAGTTCATAGAGTATGATAGTAATGTGAGAAATTCTAGCGTGTCAAGGCGTAGATATGCCGTACTTTTAGATCAAAAGTATAGGTAGGAACGTTGCATTGGAGTAACGGGCTATTGGAAACAGTCAGGGATCAATCCCGAAGGGAGAGAACCGAGGGCAACACCTCGAAATTTTGAACCACGCTCAGATTGCGAGGTCAACACCAGAACTGGCATCCCACTCTGAATTTCCACACCACGCCAACATGAGGAGATTTGAGTCTAGGACAAATATAACGTGCACTAGCCTCCACGGTACACGACAGTCTTTGGTTGGATGGAGTTTCAAACTAGCAACCCTCCTGTTGCTAATCCGGGCTATCCGGGCCAATTACGAAAACAGCAAACTGCTCCTAAAAAGAAAAAAATCTACTCTGCATATCATAATTAGTTTTTAGCAGCATTAGTTTTTTTTTTTGCTGTACTTGAAAGCAACACCGACCGTGGTTGAATTGAGCGGTCGACCGATTCTCTAAATCTAAAAGTCTCAGTTCTTAAGAGTATGGTAGTGATGTGAGAAGTTCCCAGCATATAACAGACGTTGGCCTCGTCTTCTGACCGTGATTCAGAATTACATGGTGTTGTCCTCGAATTTTTCCCTTCGGGATGGCTCCCGGACGGCAGTCTATAGCCCGTTGTGATCATAGACGTGAGATGTAAGCAGACTGAGCATTGCTGTGGAGAAGAGCTTCAAAAATGTGATCAACATATCGACTAGTAGTCACGTGACCGCTCTGTGAAAAATTGACCTGGTTGGCCGATTTGGCATCTTATGGCCTTGTTTGGCGATAGAACATCTAATGACAAAGATGGGCATTTCTAGAGTGGCGACAAAATTGATGAAATCGTCAGTCTACTACTGTGTGTCGCAGACCAATCAGATGATGAATATTTGGCTCCACCCAATTGACGAAAGTTGTCTAAAGGTCACGTTGTTTTGGTCACATGATCTTGTGCACATTAAAAGGTTACCATTGCTTACTTTTGTATTTCCTCGATAGTTGCGTTAGGCTTCAGTGCGACGTTAATTCAACTCCCTACCTCCCCTTACCCTTGCGTATAAAGGCGTAGATATGTCATACCTTCAGTTCAAAAGTATAGATCACGGCAGTTTATAAATAATTCTTTTTTCAAATCTAATTTCGATTAATTTTGTAATGTCTGTTAATATTCAATCTTATATTTAACTAAAACAAATTAAAGCCTTTTTCACAAGATGATAATCGAAAAGGTGTAATTTCCTGAATGAAGTTGACGAATTCATCGTCTAATTTATACTGCGTCAAATTGTAAAAAACTAGCATACCCACACATAGCATCTGCACTGAACTTTTTTAATTGCTTATATCTATGGAAGGCAAAGTTTCGCCCCTAATTTCATACTTCATTTAAATCCATTTATAGTGATTCGATATGCACATTTTATATGTCCAATTGAAATAACATTATTCAAAAATATATAAGAACTTTTCGTATACGTTTACTGTTCAAATAGAATGCATGGCAAAAACACTTCAGTCATGTTACTATAATTAGAGTCTGAACATCTACTTCAATTTCATTCCATTTCCTTGTTCAAAGCCAATTAGGCATTATTTTTATGCTAAATCTATTTTTGCTTACATTTTCTCTTCTATACTGATTATTATTATCCAGACTTCCCATTACTTTCTGCACAGATAAACAAGTTTACACCTAGAAAACTTTCTTAAATCAAGATCTTGAATATTACTACCGGTTTCAGTCTTTAGATTGTTTTATATGAACGCGTTTTTTAGTCGACTCACTTTTCAAAAAGCAAGAAATTCAGTCAAAATTTTGAAAAATATGACCTGGGCTTGTAAGGTGGGCTTGTAAGGTAGGCTTGTAGGTAGTAGATGTAAAAGTCATCGAATCATAGTTTGAAAATTCCATTCTGTTAACACTTCAATGGGCTTTTAAAACGTGAACATTTTGACCATCTTTCCCTAAAAGTTCTTTGTTTGCAACATTTTATTTTATGAGGAGGCTAGTCTTATTTGTTTCATTTAAAAAAACTATTTCATAAAGTTATTTGATTCAAAATAGTATTTTAAAGATTTGGATATTGCTAAAATAATTGTAGAACGCATTTATACAAAATAAATGTTTTCAGTTCAACTTTTCTCTGAGTGGTAACAATAAAATAGAGTTGGCGGACAGCGCTTTGTGGCAGTAACATGGAATTTTCAAATCCTATCAGCTACTAGTCAATCCAATTAGACGTGTCTAAATTAACCAATTAGGGTGATTCTGACACTAAATGATAATTTTGTACATGCAATTGGGATGAGTACAAAGACCTGAAAAAGTTTGAACTCGTTCCAAGAATCCATACGTACGCAGAAGTGTTTCAAAACTTATTTGTACAAACTTCAAACATCGACCTTCTAATGAAACAGACGGAGCATGTGGGCACAGCTTTAACGTATCCGTTATTTTTTCCAGTTGCTCGGTTTGAAGATCAGTCACGTGGTTGTGAGAAAAGCATGAATACTAAATTAATGATTGGTTAAAGTGATTATCCACTGTGATTAAAAACATCTGCCTGCATTTCGATAGCCAAGGGGCCCAAGGTGATTCGAAAGCCCACGTGATTTATGCTTCTGAGATTTTATGAGAACGACTCCGCCCACATACTCAGCTTATTTCATTAGAAGGTCGATGATTTTGACACAAGTTAAACCTTATGTCCACAAGATCCATCTGCATGTGGCAGAAGGTATACAAATGTTCAGAAATAAAAGACAGCAAGCTTTGGAACGACAATTCAATGAGCCCTAATTTTGCTCTTTGACTCTAGCTTCACAGTAGGTGCTCTAAGTTGCAATCATCAACAGAAATGGAATCAGACAGCATCAACGCATGAATTGCCTTACAAACTGACCAACTGTAACTGCCAAATAGCGCCTTCTATTAAATCTATCGCCATATGGCACTTGCAAGTGCAAGAGGCTTTTTCTGTCAAAATATAAATAGATGCTTCCAGTAAGCATTCTGAACGTGACGTTAATTGGCTTGATTTTCGAATACGACTTCAGCACTTCGCCAAAATACAATATTCCAAGAATTAACTCCGAATTGATGTATGATAGTTGATTGGTCATCACCAATTAACCTAAATGTCAGATGTCTCCAAAACGGATGAACTCTATTTTAAAGGAATTCCGATATGCATCACGAACAGAAGTAAAATCTTCTAACACGTCTAGTTTGTGTAGTTTTTAGTTTTTAGTCTCTAACACTGAAAATCCATCTCATGCATCCAAATAAGAATACGGCTTCACTCAGGTCCTTCTTAAATATAATAAATCTGAATATCTAAACAAAATAAAAAATTTTCTAAGATATTTAATTTATTTTTTGCTCAGCTGTGTCAGGCCAGGCAAGGGGGCAACGAACAAAGGCTAAAGTGTCTGCCAACTCTGGTGAGGAGATGAAGGTACCTCTTCCCTAGCCGTCCTTTCTGTTCGTGTGGGGCGGAGGACGACCCTAATCTCTGCGCCTGTGGACTTTTGTGAGAATATCATCTGACTAAACCTATCTAACACCATCACACTCTCCCGTGCCTAGTGTCGTGAGACACTGTTCTAGTTTAAATAAATGTGGTTGGGATAAATAGAGCATGCCACCGAGGTGGAATACCCACCCTTAATGTTATATCACGTTATTTCTATACATTGTTTCATCTGTACAGTAATTACATCTATATCATCATACTATGTAACACTATATATACAACATGCAAGGAAAAAAGTTTTTTTGGTCTCGGGATAATCAAGTCCTGATGATTCTCAATACATCTCACCATGTCAATAAAACCTACCGATGAAAATAAGAGTATATTTTCATGTCTTTGAACGTCCTGTTTTCATTCCGGATAGTGTGGTGGTGGCTTTCTATCAATGTTAATTTCACAAATGTGTTGTTTTATTTTAATTTTTTGTGACATGTTTCACGTTATTCAGCTACAATAGCAAATGTTTTTGACTCTTCTCATGCATTTGATCTAGTGAATCAATCATGTCATTTTTGTCACCAGATTCCCCTGTTTGCTTCCGTTGCTGTCGGTGGAAGAGACAGCAGATGCGGTAGTGAGAAGTATTTTGAAGGAAGAGGAAATAGTGTTTATACCTAGGAGGAGCAAATTCATGAACGACTTGATTCAGTAAGTAATAACCACTCCCTACTGCTTCATTTTTTACGAATTAATTTATATTAAGAGAGTTTTTCAGTTTAAACATAAAGAAATCACCGAAAGACAAAGAAAACAGTCCTGTGCGGGCGAGTTGGCATTAGTCACGTGGCTTTGAACGATTCTAATCGTTAACCCTCCAAGTGGTTTCGACGAGATATCCGGTCCATCAAAATGTGACCAATTTTGCTAACGACGAGATATCTCGTCGTGAAGATATTACTGATATTTTTTATGATGACAAGATTAATATCTGGTCAGTTTTCTTCTAATGACGAGATATCTCACCCATCAAGATCCGGTAAGTTTCGTTGCAAAATGACGAACCCTCACAGTGGTTGTCTCGACTAGATATATCGTCAAGACACCCACCAGGAGGGATAAGAGATCAGTGGACTTTCAAAACAATCATTCGCAGTTATTTTCCGATTATTATGAAATTTGCAGATTGTCTTCTATTAAAAAGATATATAAAGTTGGTTCAAATATATTCATTCATTCGGAAGTTATTACCCAAAACGCGGTCAAAAATTTTGTGCCTACAGTCACTGGGGGGAAGTAAATCAGACTTGGAGACTAAAGGAAACCAAGCGATTTCCATCATCACGTCCTTTGGTCATAAGGTTAAGCTACGATTTAACCCATTAAAAATCCAAGCAATGACCGTCTCCAATTGGAACGCTCTGAAAAGGAACGTTCCTTCTTTCGATTATGAGGGAACGACTATTCGTAATGTCGAAGAGATCAAGTACTTGGCGTCACTTGGGACCAGAACTTGAATTTCGGTACACACTTTCGACAAAAAAGAACATCAACTGTGAACTTACTATACACACTAAACAGAGTGGCTGGAATACTCTATGCTAAAAGACCATGGATGGTTAAGCGAATATACCTTAACGTAATAGAACCAATTCTCTACGGGTATGGCGCGTGGGCCGGCCGTGTCAACTTGAAGACGTTTCGCGCTTACCTAGTGTCAATCCAGAGGCAAGCCTTGATTCCTATCACAAGAAGTCTCGACAAAAGCTATGCAAGTCATGACTGGGACCTTGCCTTTGGACCTTCGGGCCACGGTTCTTTGCGCAAAGTTCCTACTCACAAAAATCGAAACTGAGGTGGTGGTTTATGGAGAGTTATTCTCCCCATCGATATTCGCTAGAGAGAGTGATGTGTGGAGAACTCACCCAGCAGAACGCATTATACCCTTCGATGTTGCACTACCGGAGACGGAAATTTATACTGATGGCTCTGGCATAAACGAACGCTTTGGTGCAGCGTTCGTGGTTATGTACTTTGGCGTCATTGTTGAGAGATGCATGTACCGCATGAGCAATAATAGCACGGTATATCAGGCCGCACTTGAAAAAGCGTTGGAATGGGTTCAGTTCAGACCCCTGTACAACGTAGAGAAAATTGAACACATTTTCTCGGACAGCCTCTCCGCGCTACAGGCTCTGAGGGATCCGAGTAATTCTAATCCCCTAGTTCATAAAGTAAAGTCTCTGTACTGGAAGGTCGTGAGATGCCAGGGCGTACAATTGCACTGGATCAAAGCTCACGTCGGCTACCGAGGCAACTGACGCGGCGGCCAAACTGGCTACCGAGAGTGAGGACGTAGACATACTGGTGCAGAGATCTAGCCCCACTACTAAAAGGATGCTCATTCAAAAAGCAGTGGAACCATGGGAGAAAAGATGGAAGGCTTCCACTGAAGGTCGCCACACATTTAAATTCCTGCCGGTTCCTACTCTCAGAATGCACCTCTACGACCCCTTTGTCGTCCAGCTGATAACAAACCACTGAAGGTTCCCGGAATACTTTTTCCTCACGGGATACATACCCGACGTCGAATGCCTGTCAATGTGGTGAAGTAGGTGATTCTCTTCACTACATACTGGACTGTGGGCTGACGGCGCACCTCAGAGAAGGACTCGATTTCATTAGAGATCGACCCCAAGACTTCGTTAAAAACCCAAAGTGTCTCCAAGCATTCAATTGCTTGAGTAGATTTGTGTGGAAAATGACCCCTAGACCTCCACCGAGAGTCCGGGGACTGGTTCAGGCATCAGAACCAGGACAAAGCATGTAGGTTCATGTAAGGTCAAAATATGACTGGTCACCGGAATAAGACATAGATGCCTATGTGAAAATTCCTTCAGTCCTGCAAACTGACGCCATACCAGGCGTTAAAGGTAGATTGAACTATGTAAGGCCTAGCTTTACTCAATCGAAATATCCCTCAAGGGATTGGAAAATGGCGATTTTGCTGGAATCGTCATAGTGCCGGTGAAGTCCTAAATCCTCGATAGTGCTGCGTTGCACTTTAGCATACACAAAGTCCCTGTTCAGCCAACCATGGAGGGTTTTCGCTGGTTTCCCTTCCACATCATGCAGGTTAGTTTTAAAAGACCTTCCAGCGAAGGAAAGCCCCAGGAAATGGCCGTTTACAGGTCGTATATCTCATAAATCTCTGTTCTAAGCCAGCACGCATAATTATGCATGTTAGTCGGACTAAACAATAGGCGCATATTTGCATGTCCTCCTTTGTATTGATGTCGAACACTAAGCCGATATTATACTCCGACTGTCCTGGTTGGGTGGGAAAGAGGGTCAAGGTCCATTCCATCCTCCGATCCTAATATGACGTGAGACGAAATATTCAGCCCATGGTGTTGAGTGCCGACGACTGTCTTTAAGACCTATTGACGTAAGAATTTCGTCCTTGCTCTGAGAGACTACCTACTGTAGCTTTCTGGGGCCTCTTCCGCTACTCCGTAATGGCAATAGTCGGTGCGGAGGGGGCTGCGCCACAACTAAGAAGGTAAAAAATTTTGACAAATTAGCAAAATTGTATGTCCCATTCACCTTAATTTCCTAGGTATCAAATTTCAATTTAATTCTATTTAAGTGTTATATATATATATATATATATATATATATACAAGTTACCCCCGAAAACTCAAAGTACTACCAGAAAAAATCATAAAACTATTACCTATTATCAAGGTTAGGAAGGAAAAATCAATATATGTATATAAATATATATATAGAGAGAGATTTGCATTTTGCTTTTGTTTTTATTTGGTTTCTCTTTGATTTTTGGTGATGTCTCTCTCTCTCTCTATATATATATATATATAGAGAGAGAGAGAGAGACCATCACCAAAATCAATTAAGAGATAAAAACAAAAACAAAATGCAAGTAATAACAAGAACAAAATCAAGAGGTGAAGCAAAATAACAATTGACTCTTTAGATGAACAGCGCTGAAAGCCGCAGAGAACAAATAAAGGGAAATAATAAGTAAAGCTACCCTAAGAATAGATTTACCCGAGAAACAAGATGAAATAAAATATGTAAATGTTGAGTGAGCCCGCTTACTTTATCAAGGGGAGCAAAGCCGGGATTCACTTAAAAAGGGATGCTTTGAGTTTTTTCTGCACTTGTGTGAGGCCGGGCCGAAGAGATCAGCACAAGTTACCCCCGAAAACTCAAAGTACTACCAGAAAGAAAAATCATGAAAATATTACCTATTACCAAGGTTAGGAAGGAAAAATCAATAGAACAGCCCAAGTGGTACCTTACCGAATGTTGTCGCGCAAGCCAGAAGAGCAAAACACTGCCAGATCCGTCCTCTCTAGAATAGCGGATTTAAAAAGAGAAAGAGAGTGGCTTGGAGATAACATGAAATATTTGTGCAAGTGAAAGTGAGGGGATAAAGGTAAATTGTAACAAGAAATTAAAATTGTGACAAGAAATTAAGATTGTGGCAGGGGTGAAATTGATGGAATAAAAAAAGAACAAAAGTGAAAAAAATATAATTATCAGTTCATTTTTTTTCTGCTAGCCGAAAATGACATGAGTGACCAACCAAGTCCTGTTTTCTTCGTCACAAAAATGACCCAGCTTTGTTTATCTTTTCAGGTGCTTTACCAGAAGGACGAGGTTCAAGATTGTGGATTACGCAAGCTACGGTTTCGATCCTGTTGTCACAAAGCAGTCTACCAAGAACGGAGCTGAAATCGTTTAGAGAAAAACAATCCATTTTCATCTTAGTCATTTGATGCTACACATCCATACAGATATGGAAGAGCACAGCACGTTTGGAATAATTATAGAAACTAGAACTCTTACTCTGGATTTACTTGAAAGTATTCGTAAATAAACATGTCACTGACAATTTTGAATATTCAGGGGTTAAATTTGTCACGTGTTCAAGCCATAGAGGAAATATAAAAGTAGAGTGGGCAATGGTAACCTTTTTATGTGCTCAGGACTATGTGACCAGAACTAGTAGTAACGTGACCCTAACACGATACTTTGGCCCGCTACACATTCATCATCTGATTGGTCCACGGGACGGTATAAAACGCCTATCTATTGATTCATCATCTGATTGGTCCACGGGACGGTATAAAACGCCTATCTATTGATTCATCATCTGATTGGTCCACGCGTCGGTTGGCGATTTCACTATTGTTGTCGCCACTCTATAGAAATGTGCTTTCGCATATATCAACTTTCTAATGATATAGACGGATCATTTGAGCGGAGTCGCTGTCGTAAGATCTCTGACAAATCGACTTAGACGATTGGCTAGGTAGGTATTTTAATTTACGTCACACTGGAGCAACACAACGGTGTTTTGGTGGCGGTCCGGGATCAACCCCAATCCGAGGACAACACCATGTAATTTTGAACCACGGTTAGATGACAAGGCACGACCTGAGCTGGCACCCCACTCTCCAAACTTCCACACCACGCCAACGTGAGGACATTTTAGGTCACTACAGACTTAACGTGCACAAGCCCCTTTATACACGGCGGTTTTTGGTTGGATTCGAACTCGCAACTCTCCGGTTGCTAATCCGTTCCAACCGGGCCACCGCGCTCCCCCCATTGGCTAGGAAGCGCAGACTGGTGTTTTCGATCACGGTGGATAATCACTTGAACCAATCAATAATTTAGAATTCATGCTTCTTCCCCCAACCACGTGATAGATCTTCAAAACGAGCAACTGGAAGAAGTAACATGAAGCTGCGGGCACATGATCCGTCTATTTCATTTTAAGGTCGATCTACGCTGTCATAAGATGTTGACATCACCAAACGAGGCGATAAGAAGTTGAATCTGTCAACCAAATCAATTTTTAAAAGAGCAGTCACGTGACTATCAGTAGCCATGTTGGTCGCTCCTTTTGAAGCTCCTCGCAATAGCAATGCTCTTCTACTTATGTTTCACGTCTATGGTTTACTACATTTTGTACATTAACCCTCTGAGTGGCACGAAATTTGCGAGTACTTTTTACCCCACAGCATATGACATGGATTTGCAGTGGAGCAAACAAACCATACGATCTGCAAAGATTTTACTTCTGCTGTCCAAATGCTCCCGCATAATACGTATCGGGGTTACCTCAAAAATGCAGTACATCGCCGTTTTGGCAACGTTTAATCGAATTGGCGTTGACCAATCAACTATCATAAATGGATTCGGAAATTTTTCTTTGGAATTTTCATGAAAAATGCTGAAATCATATCAGAAAGTAAGCCAAGTGATGTCGCGTTCAGGATACGTTTTTTCCTGGATAGCTCCATACATATTTAGCTTGACAGAAAATGTCTAATATAACGACTAAATAACAACATTCATTGCTTGAAAAAATTTCTGGGATTTTTTTGGTCAAAGTCAAAATTGGTTAAAAATCATGCAGGGAAGATTGCAAGTTAAAGAACGGATATATGCGTGTAAACTCCTCAAAGGGTTAAATTGCATCGAATACTGCTCTTAAACGTAAACTGAATCTAAAATTCAAATTTGAATGTCTAAAAGCTTAATGCAAATATTTTAAACTTTGAAAATTATTAATAGAAACTGTATCAGCAAGTTTATTCACTCTGGGAATCTCATTTACATATATAAGGGAAATATTGGTGATTTAATATGTTCTGGTATCGTCCCAAATCGAAACCACATTATGTACTACAGTTTTGCATCACTTTTATGTTTCGAGTATTTTTAGGAATCTATTGCTTGTATGTTTTCAATAAAATATTTGTGTGTTTTGTTCGTAAGTTTGCATTCTCTCTCTCACGATGGTTTGATTCTTACACAATAAACAATCTTACAGAACTATTCCCTCGACACATAATAACCCATTGCTGCAGTGTGACGATAATTAAAAGACCTAAGTAGTATTTTAATTATCGTGTCACTATAGCGCCAAATCCAAGATGGCCGCCGTTTGATAAGGAGAACTTGAAGTAGATAAGAGAAGGGGGTCAGATGCCTTGAGGTGGTGACGTCATTGCAAAGATGGCGTCGTTTTGTTGGAGATGCGTTGTCATGGCAATGAATGACTGGTAGCACCATCTGGCGGGGAAATGAGAAACCCTATCATTTTGAATTAAAAAGTAATTTCTGGAATTCGAACCGGGGACAATGGGATCCGAAGACAAGTACCTAAACCGTTGTGCCACGAACTCACTTGGAAGAAAGGGTGTTTAAATGTACTATTGCGTTATGGTAGACATATACTTGTGTATATTCTGGTTTTATTTTTCTTATGAATAATTAATTTTTATTTTCCAATTAATTGTAATTGTCTTGGGACAAGGAAGGACTAGTAGTAGTTTGAACAGTTGTGGTGGGGTTTAAATTAAGTTTCTATATCTGTTAAAAGATAGGTACAGCCATCTAGTGGTGGAAGAAGTAACAATTAGTTTTGAAGGAATTTATTTCTTTTAGATTTAAATATATATTTGTTCTCTTGCATAAATTAAGTTTCTAGTTTTGTTAAAGACACGTACAGCCATCTAGGGGTTGATTTTTAAACGAATTATTCTATATTTATATAATAGTATCATGATTTAGTGCATAGGTTAAAATTATTATTTTCTAATTATATTTTTTTAAATTGACTGGGGGTACCTTCATGTAGTGATGGAATAAATTAGCAACAGAATATTCTCTAATTTAGCTTTTTTTATGATGCGAGGATATATGTATGAAAACATTTGGAATAAAATAAAAGATTATTTTAAAATAATACTCTAACGTTGGAACTCGAAACATAAGTAATTGAGGCCAACCGATAGTATGAACACTGCATATAAGATAGAATTTATAATACGGAAACTTTTTTTTATATTTTTATAAATTTATATAAGGCAGGTTCTTGAAGAAAATGTGAATGTTTAAGGAAGGACATGTTTTGTAGGGAAATCATTACTGCAACTCGAAGGGAGGACTGAGATCTGAATAGGGCACATATGCATAACGGTGTATGAAACATTACATTTTTAAGTAAATAAGAGGTAACTAGCCAAAGAATTTATAGTATGCATATTATAAGCGATGGCAAGGAAACGTATAAGATTGATATTATTAAAAGCCTCTGGAACTTGGGACAATATGACTAATGTATGTGTGTGACAAATGTGGGAAATTGTTTTATCGATTAGATGTGCAATCTTAGGCAAATACATTCTACCAAAGGTTTGTGATGGTAAAGTATCAGATTGAAAGTCTAGAAGCCTCTGGAACTTGTGAGAATATGACTAAGGATTGTTTTCCACGTGTAGGTTAATTAAGATAACAGAAGGAACGGAGTTAAACACGGAGTCACAGATAACGATAGAAACTGAAAAACTATTTGATAAATAAGAGGCTTTTTAAAGCATAGTTGGAGCATCTTGGGTCTTTGAATTACTTTGCTTCTTGTTTTGGGGTTTTCTGCCCTTTTTTTTACTGTTTTTAAATAAATCATGGATTCTAATGACATTAGACTTGCAAAGAAAATGCGTGCAGACAAAGAACTGTGTTTGCAGAAGTATTGTAGATTCTTTATGTTATGAGTATGGTAAATTGTTTACAGATCGTGAAGGCTGGGCATATTTCCGTCGATTGGAAAACGAATTAACGTACTTAAAGAAAGAGGAAACTACTATAGAAATTTACGGTAAAAAATGTACTGTGCCTCGACAACCTGTAGCATACGGAGACGTAGGAATAAGCTATGCCTTTAGCGGATCTTGTATTGCAGCCAAGCCTTGGTCTCCTTTACTATTGGAAATAAAGGCAGAAGTGGAACAAATAATTGGTATAAGATTTAATTTTGTGATGGTGAACCGTTATAAAGATGGTAAGGACTGTATAGGTGCCCATAAAGACAATGAGAAGGACTTGGATCTTATCTGGATTATAGCGTCTGTTTCATTTGGACAGAAAAGGCAATTTGTGTTTTCTAAAAAGAACTACAATTCGTTAAAAATTGTTCTGGAAAATGGAAGCTTGCTTGTGATGAAGTATCCAACAAACCAATTTTGGTTTCACAGCCTGCCCCGTGGGAATGCATTATGCCCTAGAATAAACTTAACGTTTCGTAAAATTCTTGTATAAAGCAGCGATAAACCATTTATGTACCCCGAACTGGAACTCAGTGTCGTACACTAGACGATATTTGGACAACGTTGCAATTGATCTTTGCCTTTCTGAATAGTATTTTTATAAATGCTTACATCTTGTTTTTAAATAATCTTTTTTAGCCTGACTTACCACATATACTGTACTTTGGATTATTTGTTTTTTATTGCATAGTTTTATAAATTGTCTTTTAAAATGCAAGATCTGAAATGAAATTTTTCTTTGCTATAAAGATTTATGTTTTTTTAAGTTAGATGTTTTTACTCAAAAATTAATTATACATTAGATTTATAGCACATATTTTTATTACAGAAATTTTGTTTTAAGTATTGTACCACTTAAAAGTAAGAGTAAACTTTTTGAAACTTTACAAGGCCCGTACTATGAACGTGCACATTTTGAATAAGTTATAATTGTATTGAAATCATTTATCCTATAAAATCTAAACCAAATGTTATTTTTTAATTAATCTTTCCTTGCATATTTTTTTACTTTAAATAAATCTTCCTAAATTTTAGTGATTTAATTTTTATTATACAGATTTACAAACTGTTTTGGGATGAAATATAAGGGGGGGGGGAATTTCAATTAACGTCACACTGGAGCAACACAATGGGCTATTGGTGACGGTCCGGGATCAATCCCAAAGGGAAAGATCCGAGGACAACACCACGTAATTTTGAACCACGGTCAGATGACGAGGCAACACCTGAGCTGGCACCCCACTCTCCAAACTTCCACACCACGCCAACGTGAGGACATTTGAGGCCACGACAGATTTAACGTGCACCAGCCCCCTTTGTACACGACGGTGTTTGGCTGGATTCGAACTCGCAACCCTTCGGTTGCAAGTCCGTTACTCTTCCAACCGGGCCACCGCGGCCCCATGAAATATAAGGATTTATATATTTAAAAAATTAGATGCTTTTACTCTGAATTATATATAAGATACTATTACACATATTTTAATACTGAAGATTTTTAAAAAACGTTTAACAATTGAAATATATACTTTAAATATTATTACAAACATTTAAATGCAGATTTACTTTTTATTTTTTAATTTTATGATTGAGACATTTTAAGAAGTTTGATTCTTAAAGTGTGTTTTATGCATAGTAAAAAAATAATTATAAAAATCTGTAAGAGTAAATTTTTGTCTTTTATTTGAAAACTGCATAAGATGAAACATGACGATGTTTCCTTGCACATTTGAAGTAGTGAAAAATAGAATTCTAAATTAAACGTTCCTCTTTTAATGCTTTCTTTTGCAAACCATGCATTCTACTAAATACGAACTTCCTTTTATTTGAAACCTTATGAATATTGTGCAGTTTAAATTGCAGAACAAAATTCCAATACTGTACGAAACTATAAAGTACTTTACAAGATACTTTATATTATTCTCTTAATTTACATCTAATTCATTACTACGTTAAAATGGATAGCATGTGGGTTTTCTGTTTTAAAAATAATGTGTGCACATCTGTACTGCTAAGCAAATTAACTTTTGCCTTTTCTTGATATTTAATGCATAATCTAAATATTTACGCACACCACTGATAGTTTTACATATAAATAAAATTAAATAATAACTGAAAATTTTAAGTGTTAGTGTGAATTTTAAAATGAACAAATATTATTGAAAAATGGATTAAATCTGAATTCTATGTATTCTTAAAAAACAACTCTGTAAGAAAAAAGAGAGACACTTCTTAAACAGATTGAAGGAAGTCGCATGGAAACAAAGTAAATTAGAACACTTTTTAATAGAAAAACATTATGATTCATATATTTTACAAAGCTAATACACTGCAGTAAAAAAGAACTTATTTTTTACATACTTGCATTTTTTAAGACACATGTTTACGACGAGCCAATTATTAAATGCCATCACCTCAGCTTTGGGGCAATGCAAATTATTTTTGTGATGACCACATGATAGTTTTTGGATCTTTTCGTTGCTACTTAGAGCACATAGTGCATCGAATTCGGGACACCCATATTCCAAGTTGATATTCGGAATATTCAATGCATCTAGGCGTTTCTTTTCCACACAACCACCTTTGTAAGCAACTAAGTACTGAGTGGCACTCTTGGTCTGCTCGTACAATTCTAAAAGCTTAGAGTCTAAACTTTCTAAAGCAGACACACTTTCCCATGCCATGGGACAGAAAGGAAGATCACATATATAATTTTCAACATATCGCACAGTTTTGTGATCTTTTGCACTCAGTTTATGTTTATAAGGCGATAAGTTAAAACGAATACTTGAAGCTACTTGCGATTTTATGGCGATGTATCCGTATTCACGTACTAAGAAACCCTCTTGAGTCTGAAATCCATCAAAATCCACAATTGCACAAATATTAAACATTGCTATTGAAATGTGTTAGCTGTTCTTGGAAAAAGAATTGTAAACTAGAGGCACGAAGAACCATACACCATACACTTACTAATCAGTGAATAACACCATACACTTACTAATCAGTAAAGTTAAAATTTATCTTAGTCTTATCTTTTGTGAGTAACTATGAACGCATAAGTGAAGAATGTACTCAGAAAACATGTACTTGTGATAATGCGCCAAGTAAAATTGTGTGTTGTAATGCAAGAAGATTTTAACGAAAGGATATACTTAAATATGCATGTGATTTTTCTTTTTACTCTACCACTGGTACCGACAAGTATCAGATTTTTTAAAAATTGATGAAGAGAACCTTTTCAACACAATCTGCACTATAATTTTACACTTAAGAGTAACAGAGCATAATATAATTTTAAGGAAAATGAGTAATCAGTACGCAAATTTGAAGCCTAAAGTTCCAAGCATGTCTATGCTCAATAAACGCCTATCTACGTTTAGAGATAGGCCACGCACAGATGTTGACATTAGGGACTTGGCCGAAAATGGATTGTATTACACGGGTGTCTCGGACGGTGTTAGGTGCTATTGGTGTGAAGGAGGGCTTGAAAATTGGCAAAAGGAGGATGTAGTCAGACACGAACAATTAAAGTTTTATCCAAAATGTTTGGTATTGTTGAGCCTAGACTAAAAGGAACACCCATAGATGAAATTGTGCAGGTGTTGGATGAAACAAACACTAATGCCAATGTTTTTATAAAACCTGATGTAAAACTTTACTCCTCATACAACGACAAGGACGAACGACTTTGTAAAATTTGCATGGAATCGGAAATGGATGCTACTTTATAGCCTTGCGGGCATCTGGTGACATGCATGAGATAAACGAAGAGTCTCTCAAAGTTTCCTATGTGCCGAACCAATATTTTACGTAAAATTAAAACGTACATTTGTTATTAAACGCTATCTACTCTTTGTTAATACAGGTAGTAATTCAGTGATTTACTGAACACAGTGTGGAAGAATTGTAAAAGGGTGGTTATGAGTTGAATGTCATCAAATTAACACTTGTGCTACAGCAAAAAAGACTAATAAGGAAGTTTAAGACTTTCTAAAAAAATCATAAGACTTTTTATCAAGGACTTGTGGAAAAAATCGTGTAGGAAAGACCTTTTTTACCCCTTATAAATATATTGACTATTTTTTATTATCTGTTGTTTGTTCATTACATGTTAAACCTATTTACTAAAGAGGAATTTTAAAGTGCCTTAAAAAAGGAGTTACTAAATGCTTTAGAAAAAATGTGTAAATGTACTCTAATGCAAGAAAACGCTTGAATTAAATATTCATTTTGCGATTATTTTTAGTACTTGTCAATCATCTTGGTGCATTGTTTATTTTCTAAATTAAACGTTTTGTACTTTTAAGTCTTAAAACAAAAAGAAAGGAAAAAGTAACCATCTAGAAAGTAAACATCAAATTAGAAAAAAACATTTTAACATATCTTTTCTCATTAATTTTTTTAACCTTTGCCCTTTTTTGTTAAAAAACATCAAAATAATTTATTGAAAAAAGAATCAACAACACAGTTAATATATTTGTAACAACATATCTTACAGGTCTTTTACATACATCTCTCTAACAGTATTGAAAATATCTGTGGTATTCAAATTCTCAAAAAAAATTTCCTCTATTATGTAATAAAAGTTTAACAGTTTATTGCTCTGTCTTACAAAATTCTGATCAGTATTTCAAACTGTTTGCAATCTACGGCAATGTGTTAGATGTATTAAAGATATCGCTTTTGACGTATTTGTTGCCATATTATGTGAAAGTGGAAATCAAAAAAGGTTTTCCTGGTGAAAGTTACCTTACTGCGGTGATACCAAGAAATCTGATTGTTGGAGAGAAGTCATAGCTTCTCTCTGCAAGTGCCAATAGGATATTGTGTCAAAAATTATAAATATTCTTTTTGACTGTTTAGGCTGTAAGAATGAAATTGTCAATCAATCTGTACATAAATGTATGACGAACGCCTTTGCGAATTTTTCGCCCTTGCTTTATGTGCTATTAACTGGAAAGAGTTTGCTATTAATTTGTAATACAGAGCAATAACCTGATAAAATTTTATTACATAATAATGGAGGAAACCAGAGGGTTAAAACCAAGATAATAGCAAATTGTATAATTTATGTCTTTCCATAACTACTTCGAAGATTTTTCTTTTAATTATTCTAGAGCCGGCGGTAGCCAAGTTGGAAGAGTAACAGTTTACCAACCGAAGGGTTGCGAGTTCGGTCCTACCAAAGACCGTGATGCTAGGCACGTTAAATCTGCCGTGGTCTCAAATGTCCTCAAGCTGGTGTGGTATGGAAGTTTGGAGTGGGGTGCCAGCTCAGGTGTGACCTCTTCACCTGACCGTGGTTCAAAATTACGTTGGTGTTGTCCTCGGATTTTTCCATCCGGTTTGATCCCGGACCATCACCGATAACCTGTTGTGATGCTCCAGTGCGACGTTAATTAACTACCTATCTACCCAGTATGCTATTAAATATTTTTGACTTCTCATGTTACTTCTACAGCAAAAATATAATTAGGTGTGTCAAACAGTAAATTTGTACTAACGATCTGAGATGGAGGATAAGACATTTGTTTTATTAAAGTATCCATATGGATTAAGTATTAGAAACTTTTTAGATTGTTTTTGTACTTCAAAGATCACTTAGACCAGGGGTGTCAAACTGGTGGCCTGCGGGCTGCATGTGGCCCCCGAGGTAATTTTTTGTGGCCCACGATGCAGGATAAAATGAATACAGGACAATATGTTATGAAGAAAATAGCGCTTAGGGGAGATTGAGGCAATACCGTACACACAATTTCGTCATGTTAAAAATGTGTGAGCAGCTATTTTCGTCCGTGAAATTAAATAAAACGGCCTACAGATCAAGATTAACTGATAACTATCTGCCATAATGAAGATTGTCTGTTCTCAGTCTTTGAATCCAGATATTGGAAAACTAGTAGGAGGAAAGCGCTGGCAAGTTTCCGTTAAAAAAAGTTAATTTAAGTTTTAAAATACATTAAATTAAATAAAAGCAATTATATAGAAATATTATAAATTATTACCCTAAATTCACTGAATTACATAATATGTTTTAATTATCCTCTCCATATTCCTGAATCCTCACTTCAAAATATAATTTTAAGAAAATTTGTAAATGTGATGTGGCCCGCGTGAATCTTACCAATTGCATTAAATGGCCCGTGTTTTAATTGAGTTTGACACCCCTGACTTAGACGAATGAATCTATAAACCCCCATGCTTCATTTGTGACACGTCAAGTTAGAGCATTATTGAACACCAAGTAGGTTAGTATTTGTAGGTATCTAATTAACGTCGCACTGGAGAAACACAATGGCGACGGTTCGGGATCAATCCCGAAGGGAAAGATCGAGGACAACACCACTTCATTTTGAACCATGATCAGATGAAGAGGTCACACCTGAGTTGGCACCCCTCTCTCCAAACTTCCATACCACGCCAGTGTGAGGGCATTCGAGGCCATGACAGATTTAACGTGCACTACTCCCCTTGTATACGACGGTCTTTGTTTGGATTGGAACTCACAACCCTCCGTTGCTAATCCGATGCTTTTCCAACTGTGGGGTTGTAATTGGATCTTTCCCTTCTGGATTATAATAGTTGGGTTTAATCCAGTACCGTCGCCAATAGCCCGTTGCATGACTCCAATGCGACGTAGATTCAATTACCTACCTACAATATTATAATTGACAGCAATGCTGATGTACTAGTTACTATTGGTATTTGGTATTGGTATTTTCAATTAACGTCACACTGGAGCAACACAATGGGCTATTGGTGACGGTCCGGGATCAATCCCAGAGGGAAAGATCCGAGGAAAACACCACGTAATTTTGAACCACGGTCAGATGACGAGGCAACACCTGAGCTGGCACCCCACTCTCCAAACTTCCACACCACGCCAACGTGAGGACATTTGAGGCCACGACAGATTTAACGTGCACCAGCCCCCTTTGTACACGACGGTGTTTGGCTGGATTCGAACTCGCAACCCTTCGGTTGCTAGTCCGATACTCTTCCAACCGGGCCACCGCGGCCCCTACTAGTTACTAAATTAAGAGGACAGTCGCCAATAACTCGTTGTGTTGTTCCAGTGCGACGTCAATTAAGTACCTACCTACGTAAATTAAGCTATCAAGGTAGTGCATGAAACCTTGGTGCAGAATAAGTTGGGTATTTGGGTATTTCAATTAACGTCACACTGGAGCAACACAATGGGCTATTGGTGACGGTCCGGGATCAATCCCAAAGGGAAAGATCCGAGGACAACACCACGTAATTTTGAACCACGGTCAGATGACGTTGGTGCAGAATAAGTAACGTGCAATTGTGATATGAGAAACCACGAATCGGCGCCTAATTTTTTAAAATTCCAGTTTATTTTCGACATTTCAAAGTTCTCTACCCCTGAGGCGATAGATGGTTATGATTCCCGGAGTGACCATCCCAGTCAGTCCGTCACTGCCTGTGCGGTGCGAGCTCAGATGTTGACCTCGTCATTTGACTGCGATTCAAAATTAAATGCTGTTGTCCTCAGATTTTCCCCCTCGGGATGAATCCCGGACCGTCGCCAATAGACCGCTGTATTGCTCCGATGCGACGTAGATTCAGTTACCTACCCTGTAGTTTCGATTCATGTTTCCCCTCATTCCCATGGTGCCACCGAAGGTATGCTCATTACGCTACTTACGAGTTGTAGTCGGAGCAGGTTTGATCCCTCCCTAGGTGTATTTCTCTCTTCTGTGTCATTGAAAGTTTTCTTGTGTTGATGTCTGTCTTGTGATTGTTGTCCAAATACGGCCCTTGCGCCCTAACAATCCAATCAAACATCGCAGTCGCATCTTCTAAGGGGCCCACTGGTGATCTCAAGGGGCATACTGCCTCTGCTAAACATGGAGATGGCATTCCCAGATAGCCCCATGTGTTGCTCTAATTCATACCCACTCATTCCCAAGGACAAGGCCTCCGGCAACGAATCACTTCACAATCCACATTTCCCCTACTTCGTATACTCGCAGTAGGGAATTTTTCCCTCCGCTCCGTCCACCTGTTGCAGAAGAAAGCAGCGTCAGTCATACCGGTTTCGTCGTAGGATGAGCGCGCTCGAAGTTACCTTCGAGTTGTTGGTGGTGCTGCTGAAGACCGTGGCCGCGGTGCTGGTGTCAGTGTACCGGTGGATCATCCCGGAGCCCCTCAAGTCGGTGCAGGGCAAGGTGATCCTGGTGACTGGCGCGGGAGGAGGGCTGGGCTCGCAGATCGCCCAGAAGTTCGCCCTCCTGGGGGCCAGGGTGGTCCTCGTGGATGTGGACGCGGTAAGAGACATTTTCTTTGTTGAATCGAATTTGAACACTTGTGATATTAAAATTAGTTTCATTAAGTTCCTTCCCCTCGTCAGTTAGGGGTCGTCATGGCTCAGTGGGTATGCCCACTGCGCTAGCAACCTTCGAGTTGTAGGCGGCGCAGGTTCGATTCCTGTCACGTGCATTCCTCCCTGGGTGTTTCTCTCTCTGTGTCAGTTAAACTTTCATTGTGTGTCTATTACTTGATGTTGTATGTCTTGTGTCTGGCGCAGCATGGCCAAATATGGCCCTTGCGCCATAAAACCCCAAATCAACCAATCTTGACGTTGTCTGTTTGGCGTAACTTGGCCAAACAGGACGCTTTAGCCATAAACCCACTCATGTTTACCCAAATAGAAAACCTTTTAATTGCGTTGAATACTGTTGTGACAGTGAAATTATAATTTCTATATATATATATATAAATTCTAGGTTTGTTGGAACTGTACATTTAAGAGACAATTTGTAGATGTAGACAGTATTTTGAATGTTACATTTCTATCAAACATTTTGATCCTGGACATGAAAGTAAAAACATAAATTTATAATGTTAAAGTCAGCTTACGTTCGTCCAATACGTTATTGCACACGTTAGGGAAGTATCCAAAGTTTATACCATAAAATTAAGTCTATACTATAAGTACTACAAACTATAAAACCAGTCAATTATAATTTAAAATGAATGCAATCTGAATTCTTAAAGGTTTGTTTTGCAAATTCTTGCGTGAGAAATTGAACTACGTATTTCTGTACAAAATACCGAATAAAAGTAACAAAAGTTCTAGTTTTTTCATAAATTTTGAGCTGGTTGGGTTTTATGGTGCAAGGGAGCCAAGTTGCGCCAAAAACAAGACAAAACTTTTAATTAAAAAATATATAAAATTTAAGACACTACAAATTATTTTCCATGAAAACCTTCAAGTTGAGGGAGTTCAACATTTGAGCGACATAATTTGTTCCTCAAATGTTGAACTACAGTGCATGTAGTTCAACACTACAGTACATGCCAATACTACAGTACAGTGCCAATCACTACAGTACAGTGTGATTGGCACTGTACTGTACAGCAAGATCGGGGCTCAAAGTCAGATTTTTGATTATGTTCGGTTGGTTTCTAGCACTGCGGTGGTTAATTTTCGCAACACAAGATCTAATTAGACCAGAACCTATTGTCTAAATTGATTTCTTGACTAGTGGAGTAACTCCGGTAGGTATTTAATTAACGTCGCACTTGGAGCACCACAACGGGCTATTGATGAGGTCAGGGATCAAACCCGGAGGGAAATATCCGAGGACCACACCCCGTAATTTTGAACCACGGTCAAATGACGAGGTCACACCAGAGCTAGCACCCCACTCTACAAACTTCTACACCACGCCAATGTGAGGACATTTAGGGTCACGACAGATTTAGCATGCACCAGCCCCCACGTACACGACGATCTTTTATAGGATCCAGTTTAGAACTCGCAACTCTCCGGTTTAACCGCTGCCTTTCCAACCGGGATACCGCGATGGTCGGATATATACGTATCGTATTAACTTCCAAAGAGATTAGATCCCGGTTTAGTTATTACAGCTGTTGGCTTCTTCATCAAAATTACGAGGTGCTGTCCTCTGATCTTTCCCTTCGGGACTGATCCCAACTGTCGCCCATATCCCATTGTGTTACAGTGCGACGTAAATTCAATTACCTACCAACCTGTCTGATTAACCCTAATGTAGCAACAAAAAGGAACGACCAGACAACAAAACTTCAAAAGCCACAGAAATAAAGTGAATTTCCGAAACAAGATTTGAAAATTCATTTAATGTGATTTAGTAGGTGTCAAGCAATTTCAAAATGACATCTGTTCTATTGAACTGAGATGCATCATTTTGTATGTCTACGTAATTCTTTACAATTAATGTAATGAAGTAATAAAGAACAAAAACTAGAGGAAACTTCAGATCTCTATCTGACATAAAAATGGTTTTCCAAACTTGGGTCTTGACACTGTTCTTTGTTTAATGTAACACTAAGCCATACGTCTTGAAAACCCAACTTCCGAAATGAAACACTGGTTACACTTCTACTCGTGAAGGAGTTAGCAAAATCAATCTGGTGCCTGCAAACCGATAGGAATTTCCTATCGGTTGTCGGGGATTGCTGCGGCCCCATCTTTTTTGAGGGACCTTTAATTTTATCAATTAAATTTTATCAATTTATATTCCCCGTATTTTTAATTGTGTAGTTATCAATCTATATTTACATGTATTTTTTATTTTGTGATTATCAAATTAGTGGTTATCAATTTATACTCCCTCTTCATACATCCCTAGGTATGTACAGGCTTCACGGACCGGAGATACCCTTGTGATTTATTCTCCCCATGGGGCCTCTGGTAAACATGGGGGTCGTGACCTCAGGATGCCCCCAAGCGATCTTTCTCTTCTCTGCATCCTTCCTTGTGTTTGTCGCAGCTTGGCCAAATATGGCCCTTGCGCTAAAATCCCCAAACTAACAAACTACGGCCTTGAATAGCTCTAACTCTATTTTAGTTTTAATATGGTGTTTATGAATCTTAGCACAGCAGCTTAACCAAAAATTTCTGACTCTCCTTTCCCTAGCCTCAGGGTAGTTAAATAACAATAAGATTTATTTTAAAAACTTGGGCAATCGGGGGCGCATCTCTTTAAGCTTATACGGGCTTCCCGAGGTACTTTCGTGGTCTTCACATGGGGCTTACTGTTTTTAGTAAATATGGAGGTGCGCTCCCAAAATTCCTCTCCCCTTTTCACGACATTTTTTACTTGATGTTGTCTTGTATTTGGCGCAGCTTCACCGAATAGGGTGCTTAAAACGTCAAAACAACAAACCCATTCTTAAAAAAACTTCACTTTACCTTATCGTCCTCAGTATTAGAGTTCGTGAGCAAATCTGGGTTAATTGGGCAAATGACTAATGACATGTTCAGTGCCGGATTGGCTGGGATGATCGGTTTGGGAAAATGTAGGCATCTACTAGATTCAGTTGAGGGTGGATTTGAAAATTGCGCGTTTTACTTTTGACAATTCAAGCACTTTGACGCCTTATAAATTCAGCGATGATTGTAATAACGTTAATTTTTAAATATAACACCTTTTAGATTGTCACCTTGACTAAAACAAATAAATGCCTTTTTAAGAATATAGTGATTGAATATTTGCAAAAGCTATCACAATTGATCCAAGTTAGATTTTAAGACTAGGTAGATTTCTGAAATGCAAATTGCTGAAATGCAAGAAACCATTGTTTTAAACTAAAGATACGGCATACCTTTCTTTGCTAATTTTAATGATAGGGATTTTTCACATCGATACCATCTTCCCCTGGATTGAGGCCTTGCATCGTTTGACAGTTTGGTACTTACGTATTGACCGCATGCAATTGGCGAATATCAGCCAAGTTTTGTTTCGGGCGGAAAATGTTTAGCAATTGCCCTTAGGATGGCATCAAACATATTATCATTATAAACTGCGAGGTAGGGACTCGAGGTGGTGGCAAGATGTTCCTCGATGTTTTTATTTCACCATTTTCCATTACCCCAGATGCGTTCGAAATTCTGTGTGCGTGCCAGTTTCAGAATCAATGAAATTGTATTTGTGGTTCACTTAGCAGTGAATATAACCAGATTGTTCCAGTTCTTCCGTCTTATACCCTTTCCAACAGTTGGAAAAAATGGTAAATCCATCTTTAATGTGTTTTTTTTTTCGCTCGTCAATATAGTAGCAAGGATCGGGGACCATAACAAGAAATGTTTCACGACAAATGCCTCCAAATATCCATTGGGATGGGAATGTTCTTCCAGCATTATTTCGTAACGATCAAGCGTTACGTAAAAATTTACTTCGACGTAAAAACAGAAAACAAAACACGAGTATCTAATGAACTACACACTGAACTGTGGTTCTAAAAAAAGTTTTGCGAAACAATCAATCAATAAAATTGTATTTGGTTCACTTGGCAGTGAATATAACCAGATTGTTCCAGTTTTTTGGTCTTCCAACAGATTTGGCGATTAATCGCTGGCATGCGGTTAATACGTAAGTACCGACAGGGTAATTCAGGGCCGCGCAGCCCGGTTGGAAGAATAGCGGATTAGCAACTGGAGTGTTGCTAGTCTGAAACTAGATCCATCCTAAGACCGTCGTGTATGTGGGGGCTAGTGCACCTTAAATCTGTCGTGGCCTCAGATGTCCTCACGTTGGCATGATGGGGGAAATTTGAAGAGTGGGGTGCCAGCTCTGGTGCATCTGACCGTGATTCAAAATTACGAGGCGTTCTTGGATCTTTCTCCGGGATTGATCCCGGGCCCTCGCCAATAGCCTAATGCGTTGCTCCAGTGCGACGTAATTCCTACCGTGACCTCAGTAGCTGATTATTTGTTTCTTCAGTTCGTAACCACAGCTATCGCTGCCACAAACCACGCCATTGTGGGAACGCGCGGCCCTGAATTACCCTGTCGGTACTTACGTTAACCGCATGCCAGCGATTAATCGCCAAATCTGTTGGAAGGGGTATAAAACGAAAAAACTGGAACAATCTGGTTATGTTCACTACCAAGTGAACCAAATACAATTTCATTCACTCGTACACTCGTTCTAGACCACAGGAACCAAACGCTGAACTTCGGAGGATAGTTAAATTTCATCTGATATTTGAATCAGTTTCCAGCCAAAGTTTGAGCCCTCTGAAACGCTTCTTCCAGTGCATTGTCTTCAAATAGAGAATCTCGTCGCATTGTACTTTTGCGAAGGCGTGATTATTTTTCGCGACACTTACATCTTCGTCATTGTTAGTGAGACTTCCTGGTCAGATCGATTCCTGTCAGGCTCGATACCTCCCTGAATGAATTTCTCTCTTCTGTGTCAGTAAAACTTCCTTTGAGTATGCGTATGTCCATTTCGCGAGGGCCAAATATGGTACCATAAAAACCAAACCAACCTTGTCGGATCGTACGGGAAAATGTAACCATCCAGTCTCGGGTATTTTGAAAGCTTTAAAAATAAAGGTACTTACGTGTTAACCGCATGCCAGCGATTAATCGCCAAATCTGTTGGAAGGGGTATGAAACAGAAGAACTGGAACAATCTGGTTATATTCACTGCCAAGTGAACCACAAATACAATTCCATTGATTCTGATTGTTTCGCAAAACTTTTTTTTAGAATCACAGTTCAGTGTTCAGTTTCATTAGATACTCGTGATTGACTGATATTCGCCAATGGCAAACAAAACTTGGCTGATATTCGCCAATGGCATGCGGTTAATACGTAAGTACCAAAATAAAATAAACCATTTTACAAGTAAAAAGTTTCTATATTCACTTGAGGATCGTGAAAACCTAGTTGGAAGAGTAATGAATTAGAAACCGGAGGGCTGCGAGTTCGAAACTCAGTACAACCGAATACCGTTATGTACAAAGAGGGCTCGTGCATGTTAAATCTGTCGTGGCCTCAAGTGTTCTCGCGTTGGCGTGGTGTGGAAAGTTGGAGTAGAGCGCCAGCTCAGATGTTACCTCGTCATCTGACAGTGATTCAAAATCACGTGGTTTTCTCGGATCTCCCTCGGGATTGATCCCGGATCTTCGCCAATTGCCCGTTTTGGTGCTCCACTGACTTTATTTAACTACCTGTCTACCTTGACCTCAGGTCTCTTCAACAAGCCCCCACGAAAATTTATTTGTATTTCTTTTAGACATTGTGATCTTTACAACTTAAATCTAAGGTATGTAGGTATTTAAATTAACGTCACACTTAGAGCAACACAACGGGTTATTGGTGATGGTCCGGGATCAATCCCCAACGGAAAGAACCGAGGACAACACGTAATTTTGAACCACGGTCGGACGACGAGGCCAAACCTGGCCCTTATTCCATAAAAATTCAATCAATCAGATGACGAGGTCACCTGAGCTGACATCCCACTCTCCAAACCTTAAATCTAAGGATTAAATAAACCTTCGTGTCGTGATGCACTCATCTTTCTGTTAACTTGTGTTTGGCGTAGTATAGCCGATCCGGCTCTTGCGCCATAAAACCCAAACTTCTGCAGGATACACATGCGCTTGTTTGGCTTGCCTGGAACTCATAAGATTCCTCTTTGCAGAAGAACAATAGCGAGACGCTGCAGAGAATCCAGAAGATGCAGTGCGAGGCGCATGCGTACACGTGCGACGTGAGCAATGAGAACCAGGTGGAGGAGCTGGCATCAAAGGTGCGACGGGATGTCGGGGATGTTGACATCCTCATCAACAACGCGGGCGTGCTGCAGGGACAGCCCCTGCTTGAGATGTCCGGCAGCCAGATCAGGAAAACCATAGAGGTCAATACTTTGGCACATCTCTGGGTGAGTAGACCGAGCTCTCGTATTTCTAAATGCGTCAATTTAAACGTTCACTTAACTCTAAGTGTTATGCATGCGTTATGTAGCTTTCTATTTTCCACTTCTGTAGCTTTACCATTCGGGAATTAAAGTTGCTAAATTTATTTCCTGAATATCGCGACATAGAATTTGATTAATACGTAATAGTAAAGAAATGGCACGCGCTTCAAATAAATTGACACATTTAAATTAATTCTTAACACATTCGCTTCAAAACCCAAGCCTTTTATGCCTTTTTTGGTAAATTTCGATTCGTACCTAATTCCTAGGTCAAATATGTCCTCTTGAGAATTCCCCATTTATGTTATAAGCACATGTGACAGGACTCAATTTTCTAGTAAAAGTAATTGCAGAGCATTTATCTATATTCAATAAAGTTTATTTTTCATATGCTAATCATAATTTCTAATTCCAACTATAATTCACAATAATACTACAAAATGCAGCTATAAACTTTCAAATCCTCAGCAAAAATTAAACAAGTAGCAAAAGCATCAACCAGATAATTTATAAATAAAATAAAAAGGAGTGGTACCAAAACAGATCCCTGGAGTACTCCAGGAGTACAGCAAAAGTCCTCATAATAAGCAGATCTATAACATACAAATAGGTCTTCCTGTTATAGAGTATCCATCCATTTGTCTGTAGCCCTCAGGGGCATACCTTCAGGTTTGTACGGGCTTCACAACCCCGGGGTACCTGAGTGATCTTCCCTTTATCATTCTTCTCCTCTTCTACTTTTTGTTTTCTTCCTCCCTCGTTGTGGTTGCCTTTTCGGAGGTGAGGGCTTCCCTTGAGAAGCTTTTCACCACTGCTGCTTTTAGTTCCTCTTGGGGATTATATCACCCACGTGTTTGCCGTTTGTGGAGTACCCTGGAAATGGGGATCCTGGAAGTTGAGGGGCGATATACTGACCCAACACACTGCTTTGGCGCCAGCTTCAGGTAAACGGGAGGTGTACATTGATCCCGTGTGCATCAATCGGCTGGTCGATTGGACTTCGTCGTCGGCTAGGGCTAAGCAATCGGCCACCTACTGGACGCCTCGTTAAGGGTGTGGAGGCTGTCTCAGGGGTGCACCGGGCGCGTATAGTCACCGACAAACATCCCCTTGTAGGACTCCGTGGTGGGTGGTGCTGTCGGTGACTGAATATCCTTTTTTCCCTTTCATGATGGAAAACAATATTTCTTCCCCTCATGGGGAGCAACAAATTGTAGTCTTCGAAGAACGCACGATTTTTTTATTATAAAACTTGACGATAGTATATCAAATAATAACTCATTTAGAAACGTCTCCTTTTTTGATTAACAAAACCATTGTATCCATTCTTGGGGAAGTTAAATCAATTAAAAAACTTAGTTCAAGTGATCTTTTGGTGGAAGTCTCAACACCAAAACAAGCAGAAATTGCTAAAAGAAACTGCTCTTGGGTCCTTTGCAGTTTCGATTTCAGCACATAGATCACTAAACTCTCGAGGGGTCATCTCAGAATCCGACTTATATACGTCGGATATACACTGCTGGCCACTAAAATTGCAACACCAAGAAAGACAAGAGATATCACAACAAAATTTATTTTATAGATAACATGTTGACCAAGTATCAAATGATTAAATTTATAGACTTCTGTGAAGTGTGGTTCCTGCCAAAATCAGTAGCCAGAGTAGCCGCCATTGTTGGAGATCACCGCTGCCACACGCCTCGGCATTGATTCAAAGAGACTTTGGATGTGTTCTTGGAGTACAGCAGACCAAGCAGCTTCCACACGTTGCCAAAGTTGATCTGGTGTGGCAGCTGGGGATGTATTCTGGGTCAATCGTTGAGCAACCATGGACCACATGTTTTCTATCGGCGAAAGATCCGGAGAGCGAGCTGGCCAGGGAAGCAATTCAATCTGGCGATTGACGAAGAACCCTTGGACAATGCGTGCCACGTGTGGTCGCGCATTATCCTGTTGAAATATGGCTGTGGGCAAGCCCTGAAGGTAAGGAAGGACAACTGGCTCCAACACCTCGGAGATGTAGCGCTGGCTGTTTAAAGTACCGGCAATGCGTACTAGAGGAGTGCGAGAGTGATATCCAATACCGCCCCATACCATAATACCCGGTGCAGGACCAGTGTGGCGGTGCATAACGCAGCTGTTCAGCATCCTCTCTCCACGGTGTCTCCAGATTCGAATCCGACCATCGTGGTGTTGCAGACAGAAGCGTGACTCGTCAGTAAAGACAATTTCATTCCATTCTGCCGTCCACATCCTTCTTTCATCGCACCATTGGCGGCGGAAACGTCTGTGGTTCTGCGTCAAGGGTAGACGAAGCAATGGACGTCTTGCGGACAGACCACTCTGCTGTAAACGGCGTCGAAAGGTACGCGCAGGCACTGGATGATGCGGTACAGACTGAATGTGCTGTGCTATGGTTCGTGATGTGGCTGAGCGATCCGTCACTGCCATACGCACAATATGCCTGTCATCACGTGAAGTGGTGCACTGAGGTGGATGCGATCGAACACGTCGGTCCGTCGTACCCTCCTGCATCCAACGATCACATATCCGCATTACAGTTGTTTGGTTTCGTCCAACACGACTACCGATTTCCCTGAAAGATAATCCACAATCTCGGTAGGCCACTATCCTTCCTCTGTCGAACTCGGATACTTGATCAAAAGATGATCGCTGTTTTCTACGAGGCATAATTGATCCTTTTTTTTGAAAAAACCACAAGAAAAACACAATTGCCGTACTTGAAATCGTCGAAATCTCCAAGCCTTAAATAGCGCTTTGAAGTGGCACCACAGGCGCGCGTGATGTGCGTCTGCGCTGAAGTTCTAATCATTTGCATATCTCACCTCCGCTAATGCATGTTGTAAATTTCATATTATGTGCATGCTTCCTTCAGGGTGTTGCATTTACGGTGGCCAGCAGTGTATATCCGACTTATATACGTCGGATGAAGAGATATTAGAAAATCTTCATGACCAGAGGGCGTGTGCGGAGTGCGTCGAATAACCATCCGTAGAGAAGGGAAAACATTCCCCACCAAGCATGTACACTCCCACCTCGAATGAAAATAGCTTACATGTGCTGTCCTGTACGTGCCTATGTACCTAATCCGATCAGGTGCTTTAAATGCCAACGATTGGGCCATGGTAAAACAACCTGTCGTGGATCCGACACTTGCGCCAACTGTGGGGAAGTCCACGATAGCGAAAACTGTACTTCTGCACCCTGCTGCGTAAACTGTAAGGGGAACCATCCCGCTTATTCTAAATCCTGTCCCAAATGGGCTTTAGAAAAGGGGATACAAAATGCCAACGTATCTCAAAACCTATCCTATCTAGAAGCCCGTAGAGTGGTCGAAGCACGAACTCCTAAAATTGGTGTCTCGTACTCGGCTGCGGCAGCTAAAACTGCAGAGCATATCTGTTCAAATAGATCCGCCTTTTGAACCGAACTCCCGCTGCCGATTTTTTCCATTCCTCCACAACGTCAATCCAAATCAACCAACCGGCCATCAAACCCCCAAAATCAAACAATAAAGTAACAAAAAATACCACTAATACTTCCCCAAAGGCTCATCGATTCTCTGGAAGTCGAGAGGTAAATTCCCAAATTCCAAAACCGCCTTCACACCCTGCTTCGATGCCTAAAAGAAGACATCGGAGCAGAGTCGGAATTCAAACCATAAAAAGAGAGATTCAAATAGTCGTCATAAGAAAACCTAAGATTCTTAAAGAGACTCTTGATGAGTTTGAACTCGAGGATGACCATGATATAATGAATGTTCCGGATCCCCCAGGGCAGCTAAAGCTGCTCCTCCCTCTAGCCAATAATAACTTTAATATCTTGGAACTGTCGTGGTTTTAGATCTAAACTAGATGACATCAAAACGATTGTATCTTCTTACCATCCCGCATGTGTAGAGCTTCAAGAAACATTCTTGAAATCTTCCCACACATGCAAGATACGCAGTTGCATGATACTAGTACTACAGTATCTGGTGGAGTGTCTTCTCACTTCACATGATTATCCCAGTACTGTAGTTACACTACGCACGTCATTGCAGGCTGTGACTGTACAAGTTCATATTCATTCTCTAATTACAGTCTGCTGCATATATCTGCCACCTCATGATGTCATCAATCAAGAACTCAATCGACTGGTACAACAACTTCCAGTTCCCTATGTTCTGCTCTGTGACCTTAATGGCCACAGCACCCTCTGGGGTAGTGATAGTACGAACCGTCGAGGGCAACAGATCGAGCAGTTGATCTCGGATCACTCTGTCTGCTCAATAACGACGAGAAAACGTACTTTCACGAACCCACGAGAACTTTCCACTCTCTAGATTTAGCTAGTTGTTCTCCTATACTTCTGCCTTTTTTGACTTTCGCAGTAGGAAATGATTTGCACAATAGCGATCACTTCCCCCTCTTCGTCTCGTATGATAGTAGCGTTAGAGTGTGTAATCGACCACTTACTCATCATCGAGCGGATTGGGTTGCATTTTCACGTTTGGTTACAGAAACAATGGTACAGAATGTAGATATTAACATTACAGTTAACAATGTCACCGATGCAATTATAGAGGCTGCTAACACAGCCATACCCAGTAGTTCTAAACCACGCAGCATTTGTAAGCCCTGGTGGAACACCGAATGCCAGTCCGCTTACAAGAAACAAAGGAATCTATGGAGCATATTTCGGAGATACCCGACTACTAATAACCTTATCACTTTCAAACAGGCTAAGGCATTAGCTCGCAAGACAAAGCCAGAGGAATTCTTGGATCAGATACGTCACTTCCATAACATCATCAACATCAAGCCAACAGTTGTGGAATAAAATTAAAGCAGCAAATGGTCTTTATCGTGATTCTTTTATTCCGATCCTAAAGACCACGTCTGCTATACATTCTTCCCCAGATGACATCGCAAACGTCATCGGAGAGTCTTTCCAGAGTGTCCAGCTCTGACTCTTATAGTCAAGCTTTTCAAGCGACTAAGAATCAAGCTGAAAAAACACTTGTAAGCTTTAAAAGCAGGAACCTCTCCTACAACTGTGAGCTCACGATGCTTGAACTGAAGATGGCGCTTTCTCATCCCAAAAATACCTGTCCGGGACCGGACGGAATCACTTATCCGATGCTTCGCCACCTGTCCCCAGATTCTCTAAAAAATATTCTTTATCTATTTTATAGAATCTGGATGGAGCACAAATATCCCACATTGTGACGAGAAAGCATCGTGACCACCCCATTGTCCCTGGCTGTACCCTTTTCAGACGTCAAGAGGTCATTATTCATTGTATTCATAGTTTATGCAAGAGTCCTGGAACCTGCAAGTTGACAACAAATTCCATCTCATTAAACCTCTCATTAACCAGTGACCAGTTGCTCCAGTGAGGAGGGTTGATATCAAATTGACTCGCCTCCGCATTGGACATACCAGATTTACTCATCGTCATTTATTACTTGGAGAAAGTGCTCCTTCGTGCCACACTTGCTTTACTCCTTTTACCGTTCATCACATTTTAATAGTTCGTCCTGATTTTAATCATCGTCGTAGATATTTTAATAGCTCTATTTTAACTACGCAGGATTTGATAGGGGAAAACCCACACCCGAATCTTTTCCCCCTTTTTTTAAAATACAATTGGTTTTTAAAAGTTATTTAATATACTATATACTTATTCATGAATTTTACATTTTATTCTATGACAAACTTCTTGCGCTCGTTTCTCTTAAACACTACTTTTAATAATTTTATATATAATACAATGATTTTATCTTGCGCTTGGCGCAGCTTGTCCTTTTTTGGACTTGCGCCATAAAACCCAACAATCAATCAATCAACCATTTATCTATGTGATTAATCTCTGACCAAAACCAATATTAACAGATCAAAATCCACTCTCAAAAGGTTTAGCAAAATCAGCGTAAATAACATGCTTGTTTATTATTAATAATAAGAGCATTAAAATACCAGTGCTTAAGCACATAAGATCGTACTAGCAGGTTCAACGTCTTTTAATAAAACCATGTTAACTTTCAGGAATAACATGAGAGGTTTGATGCGAAATTTACTGACTATTCTTTCTGACGGGAAAGCGAATGAACCGCTCGGAAAGTGCCACCCAGCTCGTGAGACAAATCACGACAAAAAAAAGCGCGTCCTGGGTTGCGCTTCACAAGTCGGTACTAGTCTCACCCCCCTTAGTGCAAGCGACTTAAAAATAAAGTGGTTTTAAACTTTTTTTAATCTTATTGTGATCAGCATGCGAAGAATTTACAAAAAACTGTAAAACTATTTTACCAGGCCCCGGAAAAACGACTAAGAAACGCTTTTCAAATCGAGTCCACAGAATACGCAGTTGACCTACTGTTGGAGACATCACTTGAGTCGGGGTAGGAGCGATTGAGTGCGAATATACACGGTGCACGTGCGATAAACCTAGATATGAGAGATCTGATTCCTGTCGAAACACAATTAGCCCTCCAAGTGATTTCGACGAGATATCTCGTTCATCAATATCTGGTCAGTTTTACTCATGCCAAAATATCTCGTCATCAAGATATTGCCGATATTTTATGATGACGAGATCACGATCTGGTCAGTTTTTTTCTACGACGAGATATCTCGTCCATCAGGAACTGGTCAGTTTTGCTAATGCCGAGATATCTCGTCGAGACAACCACCTGAAGCGTTAAGGCGCATCGAACGACTAACTAAAGACGATGTAAAGGTGTTTCTTTCACGCATTGTTAATACAGTAGAATGCCCATTAAACCCAACCAACCGAACAGCGGTGGTAATAGCAGCAGAGCAATGGAAGATGGTGAAATTGTTTCATCTGCGCTCACAGAAATCTGCACATCTGACAGATGAGTGCAGTAGGAGGTGAATTTCATATTTTGACAAAGCCCTGTTATGGTTTGATAAAGCACAGGATGAAACGATTCAAACATTTTGAAGTACTTTGGCGACACGTAAACGCATCTGCACTTTTGAACAAAACAAAATAAAATTGATTTTGTTTGTGGAATACATTGCGTAGTGTGTATTATAAAATGTATATACTTGTAAACATGAAAACTATTTTTCTTACATAAACTTCTGGTGTCCGAATATACGAATGATTCGATTTTATAAACACGTCAATTAATCTCTGCAGTGGTTCAGTGGGTTCGTCCGCTACCCTAGCAACCAGCGAGTTGTAGTCGGGGAGGTTCGATTCCTGTCAGGTTCGTTTCCTCCCTGGGTGTATTGGACCGCCCATTTGAAGGAGCAACGGATTATCAACCGGAGGGTTGGGTGTTCTAAACTCGTTCCACCCAAAGAACGTCGTATACACGGGGGCTGGTGGTCGTTAAATCTATCGTAGACTCAAATGTCCTCATATTAGCATAGTGTAGAGAGCGGGGTGCCAGCTCAGGTGTTCTCGTCATCAGACCGTGATTCAAAATTACGAGGCGTTGTCCTCGGTTCCCTTCGTGGCCAAAGCCCCTTTGTGTTGCTTCAGTGCGATGTTAAATTACTACCTATCCTGGGTGTATTTTTCCTGTGTCAGTAAAACTTTCATTGTGTGTTTGTCCATTACTTGACGTTGTGTTTGGCGCAACTTGGCTATACAGGGCCCGAACGCCATAAACGCGATTGGCATTTTCCTAAATGTATGAGCAATGTAAGCTTAAACAGGATTTTATTTTGCAGGGGTCCCAAAGTTAGAAATGTGGTTTTTATGTCAAATAGAGATCAGGACCTCAGGTTTTTTAAAAATTCATTTCAGTTTATCCTAGTACACAGAAATGATTTTAAAATGGTTGTTTTTGGCAAGCACTGTAACGATAGTAAAATGATAAAACCGTCACTGACAAATTAGCACAAATTCAAATATTGTTTTTCGAATTTGCTTCATTTCTATCACTTTTGAGGTAGTTAATTAAGGTCACAATGAAGCATCTCACAACGGGGTATCTTCGACTATTTTTTAGCCGTTTCTGAATACGTGTAAAACTTGAAAGTACTCGAATACCAAGAAATCGTTTTTTAAGTACTCGATTCTGGGCTCATCTCTACAGGGCTGTGCGGACATTTTTTGAACGATTTTAATGGACTGAAGCTCAATTTTTTACATGAGATTTTTGTGTTTTAAATGTTCCATTTGATAGCTCTTATTGTTAACTATCTTTCTACACCTTAATTTCCATGATAATAAGGACTTTTGTAGTATCGACAGTGGTATTTTGTCCCATTCTTGCTCCAGTTTTCCAGTGCTTGAATGGTTTTCGGTCGACGTTTCGATAATGCCCTTTTTAAAAGTCCAAAAACACAAAAGTCCATGGGTGAAACATCTGGAGATTTAGCAGGAATATCAGTAAATGACTTGATACCAGTTTTCTGTTCCATTTTTTCCAAGAATTTAATAGCCGATTTAGATGTGTGGCTGCTTTGCTTTACCCTGATGCAGTTCTACTGATTGTTGGCACTGTGGGTAAAGATATGGTATTTCTTTTTTGAATATTGGGAATAAAATAGGGTCTTGATAATATGTGGAAGTTGATTTTTATATTTTTCCCCTCTTTTTACTTTTAATTTTCCATTATATGCAAAACCGGCAGCAATCATAAATCTCTTAGAGAAAGGTCTCACGTTCACTTTGCTATAGTCCTTTCCTTGGCGGATTGTCTTTTAAAATTAAAGATCTCACCTTACAAATATTCTTATACAAATTTTTTCTTTTTTGGATACTTTTTTGGAAGTATTTTTCCACTTTTTACGTCTTTTCCTTTCTCATTAATAATAAAACTTATCGTATCTTTAGATATCGAAAAACCGTGATTTTACAGCGTTTTTGAATAATTGAATAAGCCTAATTCTCTTCGGAAAGAGGAACCATAGCCTTCCATCCATTGCTTATTTAAAAGCGCCATTTTGAAAGTAAACAAAACTGAGTTAGCAGACGATAAGTTATACTTGAACTATTTAACTGCTGTGAAAATAAAATCATTCAATTTTTTACAGCTCATCAAAATCGTTCAAAAAATGTCCGAACAGCCCCTGTACTATAATATACAGAAATCCGCACGTGAGAAATTTTCCATCACGAGGTCCCTCCCGAGCAGTGAACCTTCGCCAGCTCACGTGTCAGTAGAATGGAGGGAATCAAATAACGACGTTTCTAGAGAAGGCGGGGGAAGGTGAGACGAAATTACCTGACCTTCGGACTCGCGCTGCTGAATCGCGAATGCTCCTTAGAGACCGGTTTGGCGGCAGAAATCCATCAGGCACCGTTAAACGCATCTCGTCGTAGCGAACCCGCGTCGGATCGCTCTCACTATGTATCACAATGTGAAAGTTTTGAATTGGGAGGTAGGTATTTACTTTAACGTCGCACGGGAGCAACACGATCTATTGGCGACGGTCCGGGATCAAACCCAGAGGGAAAAATCCGAGGACAACACGTAATTTTGAACCAAGATGACGTTTGAATTGTGTGGAACCAGGGACCTCGATGTTTCTAACCCAACAAAAATGCTGCAGTTTGGTTTTTTGATGACTCACGCTAACCCAGCCTACCAACACTAGGTCAACCACCTGGAGGGTTTGAATCTCCTGGTGGTTGTGACGAGGTATCTGATTAGATCTTGATGGACGAGATATCTCGTCATCAGGAATGCCAGTCTGAAGGATGCGACTGCTCCTTTCGTGATTTCAGTCTACTCTAATCATCTTTGGTTGGAGTCGCGTCTCAGTTTTGGAATGTTCATCCCAGCGCCACCTGCAACGGAAGGTGATGAGATCCTCCACAGCTGCCCGACCCCGAGGACAGATTGAGTCTTTTGGGCCGGGTTTCCACGGAACTGAACACGAGTGTTTGTCCGGGATGGCCCGTCTGCATTGTTCTCATGGAGGGCCCAAAAGGTGTTGACAACTTTGGCAGTCGAGGGAGTTCTGAATCCCAGATGTTGGAATGAGACCGATCGGTACTATGCATCCGACTTTAAATAAGGCATCCACCATGGCTCAGTGAGTTTACCCACCGCACTAACAACCTACGAGTTGTAGACGTAGGTTCGATTCTTTTAACTTATATCTTCTGTGTCAGTAAAACTTTGCATTTCTTTGACGTGGTCTGTCTTGTTTGTCCAAGTATGACCACTTGCCTACATAACCTGCCAGCTTTAAATAAACATTTCCGGCATTAAATTTTCCGATATTCATCTCATACTTATTCGTCTTTGTGCGTTCCTTTTGAGATTGGAATAAAAGATGCTTTTGTATATGCATATTTTGCTCCTAACTCAACCAGGTTCCGCGGTAGTCCAACGTAACGGTTTAACAGGACGGTTGCGCGTTCGAAACTCGGTCCAGACAGACCATCGTGTACACGTGGCTGGGGAACGTCAAATCTGTCGTGGCCTCCAATGTCTTCATTGTTGACGTGGTGTGGAAGTTTGGAGAGTGGGGTGCCAGCTCAGGTGTGACCTCGTCATCTGACCGTGGTTCAAAATCACGTGGTATTGTCCTCGGATCTTTCCCTTCGGGTTTGATCCCAGACCGTCACCAATTGCCTGTTGTGTTGCTCCAATGCGACGTTAATTAAAATACCTACCAGGACCGTCTCCAACAGTCCGTTTTATTGCTCCGGTGCGACGTTAATGCAACTACCTACCGGTATTCATTTGATACTTATTGGATTTTTGTGGGTTCTTTGTGAGACTGAAATATGCTTTTGAATGTGACTCAGCCATCCATCCGAATACGCAGTGTTAACAGTTGAAAATACGTATTTTTCATATTTTCAGACCATTCGGCAGTTCCTGCCCCGGATGTTGGAAAGAGGAGAGGGACAAATCGTGGCCATAGCTTCCATAGCCGGATTTCTGGGTGCCTCATTTCTGGTAGATTACTGGTAGGTAGTATTCCACGTTTATAGCAAAACCATGGAACAAACATTCGTGATTTCAAATGCATTCCGAGAGCCGGTTGTAAGAGTAGCGGGTTAGAAATCTGAGGGTTGCGATTTCGAGGCTGGATCCAACCAAAGGCCGTCGTGTACGTGGAGGTTGGTGCACGTTAAACCCGTCGTGACCTCGGGCCGTCATGGCTCAGTGGGTATGCACACTGCGCTGGCACCCCACTCCAAACTTCCACACCAACTTGAGGACATTTGAGGCTACGACAGATTTAACGCACGCCAGCCCCCTTTGTATACGACGGTCTTTTGTTTGATTCGAACTCCGGTTGCTAATCCGTTACTCTTCCAACCGGGCTACCACGGCCCATGTAGTTCCGATCTTGGATCTTGCAAAATTTATATTTCCCCTATAACACTAGGATTTTCACAGGTCTCCAACATGGACGTTGTTCACAATAAACTCGAAAGTAAAAGTTACTCTGAAATTTTAGCCATCGTTTAAATGTTAGACTACTGTAACGTCCTAGCGCCCGAGTGTCTAGGATATCGGACTAGTGTCTCCTATGTGTCCTTGATGCCTGCGAATGAAAGCTTTCGGACTCCGTCTGGTTGAGACGTCTCCTTCGCATTTCGATTATTATGAAATTAAGCATTTTGTTTTGCATTTCACGTGTCCATTTTTAGCCCATGTGTAAAAATAAATATAATTTTAATTTCTAAAATTGCAATTTGGATTTCGTCACACTAACGAAAGGTAGCATTGTACCATAGTAGCTGAATGTAAATTAAAGCAAATTTGAATTAGTGCAGGTGCCAACAGGCAACTTTATTAGTTTTTTGATATTAAGTCTTCCAGGAATTTTATCTAGGAAACTTCCAGCAGGACGAAACTTGTTTTCCGCTGAAATAGAATCTTGACAAAGGTTGGTTTCCTAATTGGAGTATTGCAAAACCCTACAGTTTATTACCAGCGTAATCAAATTTTGAGAAATGTAAGATTTCCTTCGCAGTAGAATTGAATTGCTTAAAACGTAAAATTCAACTTCCTCCAAATTACAAAGCAACATTTTCCCTATCGTAACCCAAATGATTGACGGAAAAGAAGTGATTAACTATCAAAAAGCAATAACCCGTCGTCGTTAAGCTGCGAAGAGAGTCGTATCGTTAAAACTGTTGAAGCACTTGTATAAAGCAACATGGATAAAAATATGCTCATTTGTAAGCAACAGAATTGTCAGGAAGTGCTTGGATTGAAAGCAACTCATTTCTCGTGCTTTCCATTCATTTTTAATTACATCATGTCATGTTAAACATCATATCAGGACTCGTTAGGACTGCAGACATCGAGACATAACTGGGAACCATTTGAGCTATTCCCCTTGTAAAACTCCGAAACTCATTGAGGATTGCGGTAGCCCGGTTGGAAGAGTTGCGAGTTCGAATCCAACCAAAGGGGGCTGGTGCACTTTAATGTGGGGTGCGGTCGTGGCCTCAAATGTCATCACGTTGGCGTAGTGTGGAAGTTTGGAGAGTGGGGTGCCAGCTCAGGTGTGACCTCATCTGACTGGTTCAAAATGACGTGTTGTCCTTGGATCTTCCCTTTTGGGTTTGATCCCGGACCGTCACCAATAGCCCGTGGGTTGCTCCAGTAGCGACGTTAATTAAAATACCTACCGAAACTCATTTGATGTTGACGTTTTATTGTGTCCTTAGATTCTTCCGAGACCAACTTACAAAATTTAGAATCGTTCACCATCGACCTTCTAATGAAATAGACGAAGCACGCAACTTTGTTATTTCTTCCGATCGCTCGGTTTGAAGTTGGTTCTGAGAAAAGCCCGAGTCCGATCGTTACGTGGAATTGAAAGAAAGCGGGAGTCCTAATGTAGGAATAATTGACAAGTATGAGAAACCCCAGGCCGACGTGGCTCAGTGGGTAAGCCCACTGTGCCAGCAACCTGCGAGATGTAGGCGGTGCTGGTTCGATTCCTACCTGGGTATATTTCCTTCCGTATCAGTCAAACTATCCTTGTGTATATGTCTATTACTTGACGTTGTCCGCATTGTTTGGCGCAGCATGGTTAAATATGGCTCTTGTGCCATAAAACCCAACCAACCATGAGGAGAAACACGCGTTTGAGCTTCAACAGCCAATTGTCCTAAGTCGATTCCCAAGCCACCTACATTTCTGACATCTAATGGTCTCCGTCATTAAAAAGTGGATGACATCTACACTTGCGCGTCAGTCCAAATCCGCTATCAGTATCCGTCGAATGACGAGGATGGGTCAACCACTCGCGTTTTTATCGCTCATAGGTTCAATGGATCCGAATAGCGGATTTGGATTGACGCACAAGTGTGAATGACTCGACTTGTAGCGAGCTTAGAGCAACATTCTACATACCTGTGTGTTAGTCAAGTTGGGTCGGCGATCTGAAACGTGGTACAATAGGCTATGGGTTCGTATAACGATATGAATATTCGGAGTGGTTCAAAATTCACTTTAGACAGTAGGTCCCTGTCTAGTCAGCATTCGAGTATCACGCAAAATGCTGAATATACTCTTTAAGAGTATTAGGTAGGCATTTTAATTAACGTCGCACTGGAGCAACACAACGGCCTTTTGGCAACGGTCCGGGATCATCCCCTGAAGGGAAAGATTCGAGGACACCAGGACCTTGTGCCATAAAACCTCAATATGCAGTCCAATCCGAGGGTAACACGTAATTTTGAACAACGGTCAGATGACGAGGTGAATACTTGAGCTGTGTGTCACCCCCTCTCCAAACTTCCACACCACGCCTAAGTGAGGACATTTGAAGTCACGGCAGATTTAACGTGCACCATCTGCCACATACACGATTATCTTTCGGGATTGATCCCGGACCGTCGCTCGTTGTCTTTCGAGAGACGGAAATTCAACTACCCGCAAAATCTCGAAAAGTCTAATCGGTACCTGTCTGTTGTCGTAGAAACGAGACAGTTTATTTTCTAGAGGGATTAAAGTTTAGGCGCGCCTAGGGACAATTGGCTCTTCTGGAGTTAGTGAGGTAAGATATCGCCCACTATCATCAAAGAACACCCACCGCCGAATTCGCCAAAACCTCACTCGGTCGACCCTATTCCTATAGTAACCGGCACAAGCTGAACTTTGCGTCTGTAACAGTTCTAGTAGACAGACTAAAAGACATCTGGTTGAATGGGAAAGACCTTGACATGAGTGACCGAGGAGGAGTTCCAGAGAAAAAGCCCACAGGACTCGAACCCTTTCCGAAGGAAATTTAAATGTTAAGACAATCAAAAATATACCGAGTCTAATTTAATCAGCTCAAATCGAAGCTTCCTTTAACATAGGTAAAATGATGTAGTTATATCTCAAAGCAATCAATCATTAAGTCTCTAATATCACGAGATTTCCGACTAGTTCAGTATAGCTTTTAATCCACATTCACATAACGACTTAACAACCGCATCTATTGTCTGGAAGAATCCTAGGCAACATTCTATTGTTTAATGAGCTCAAACTGGTTAGAAATCATGCAGACAGTTTGGCGAACGAATGTTTGCGCGGGACCGCAGAATTAAACGTAATCAATATTACGGCCTTTCGATTGAGGGATCGCTTTGGCTCAGTGGGCTTGCCCACTGTGCTAGCAATGTGCGAGTTATAGGTGACGCATTCCCCTCTCTGGAAGTATCTCTCTGTTTCAATGAAACTTCCCTTGTGTGTATGTTCACTTGACGTTTGGCCAAGTAGGCCTTTGCGCAATAACCGAACCAATCACCGAATGGGAACGAAAACTGAGAAAAAGGACGGGGCCTTCCTCACAAATTATTTTCTGTGTATGTACCTGTCTGTTTGTAGTTGTCTTTTTTAGTGTGGCTGCCCAGTTGGTTGGGGTTTTATGGCGCAAGGGCCATATTTGGCCATGCTGCGCCAGACACAAGACATACAATGTTCAGTAATGGACATACACACACGAGGAAAGTTGTATTGACCCAGAAGAGGAATGGAACCTGCGCAGCCAACAACTTGAGTTCGAAACACGATCCAACTAAATAAAGTCGTGTATGCGGGAGCTCGTGCATCTTAAATCTGTCGTAGCCTCAAATGTCTTCACGTTAGCGTGGTGTGGAAATTTGGAGAATGGGTTGACAAACTCAGGTGTCGACCTCGTCATCTGCTTCAAAATTACAGGTGTCCTCGGATCTTTTCCTTCCGGATTGGCTGGTTGACGTTAATTCAATACCTTTCTTTAGCCCACAGCCCTCAATTTTTTCTTCCTTCTCATCCGTTTTGATGTGTCCAAAGAAAGGCAACTAGAGAAAATATTACAATGCGGTTCGCATTTAAAACACTACGCAAGGAGGAGGAACCTCCCAAGTTAATATTGCCAAGGTCTTTCGGCCTATTTGAGACTGCGCACGCTATTTAGTCCCTCAGTTGAGCGTCCTTCGAAGTCACAATGGCATCCACATTTTCCTTTTCAAAAGAATTGAGTCATTTTTATCTTGTCAGTCAAAACAGCTTTCAAGCAGGAAACCAATTATTCCCTGTGGTTTTAAATTCAAATAGGGAAGACGTCGAGTCAAGTCTAGGTAATGAGAGATTTCGTTAAATTCAATCTTGCTTTAAAATTCTTTTTAATTTAGTCGAACAAATTGGGATTTTGTCTTCATGAAATTGAATGGCTGGCCTGCCATCAATTTTTGATGACATCAATTTTTGAAATGGGATTTTATGATCTCGACATGCAGACGCGTGAAATACACTTTTATTTTCTTTAAAGCACTTGCATAGGCAGTAGAACCTTGATTATTCGAGGTGATTTGGGGCCGAGGACAGGATGAGATGGCAGGTGGTTAATTAACGTCACACTGCAGCAGCACAACGCGCTATTGGCGACAGTACTAGATCCATCCCGAAGGGAAAGATCCGAGGACACAACTCCTCTTTAGTTTGAACCACGGTCAGATGACGAGGTGAACACCTGAGCTGGTATCCCACTCCAAATTTCCATACCACGCCATCGTGAGGATTGAGACCACGGCAGATTCAACATGCATCAGTACAAGACCGTGGCTGGACCTAGTTTCGAACTCGCAACCCCATCCGGTTGCTAATTCGTTGCTCTTCCGACTGGGCTACCTCAGCCCCGGGATGAGATGGATTTTGCCGTCTGGATCCCCATTCCTCGTATGCACTCAAAATATAGGGGTGGTCAACGCAAAGCATTCCGTTTGCAAGAGCAAAAGCGATTTTTGAGGTCCACGTCTTAGAAATAAAATGTGACGAACTAAAATATTACTACATTACTTATCAATAAATGGGCAGGAAACGTATAGTTATGAAAGTCCAGGTTTTTAGGTTTGCTTTATTTTTACGATAAATTATACCCTTGAATCTGAATGATTTCATGTAGTGTCGAACTTGAATGAAAGGAAAAGAACATCTCAAATGCTTTTAAGGTCAATTTGTAGAGATTTTCTCGACAAATCGTCCAAGTAAAATGAAAAATGCTTATCTGCGCCCAAGTAAATGAAATATACTTATCTGCCCTTCAGCAGCCAATCAACCCAAGTCGATTCGGAGGCCCACGTGACTTTCTCTTCCGAGATCTTACGACAGTCACCCCACCCACTACTTCATTGGAGGATCTATGCCTATACTTCAGTAACGGTCATGATTTCCATCCGCCTGCCTCACCCCGAGTGCTCTCTCCCTTTCTACTTTTTGCATTTCTTCCTCCCTCGTGTTAGTCTTCTGTGTGGCGCAGCTTGGCCCTGTGCCATAAAACCCGAAAACAACCAACCATCCGGCTGCCTCAAAGCACTTGCATCGATGGTCACCACTAATGGATCGTGCATTGTAATACAAGGTAATGTCTGTAAGGCTCAGATAGGTTGGTTGAGGGTTTTATGGGCCATATTTGCCCAAGCTGCGCCAAAAACAAGACAAGTAATTGTGAAAAGGAGAGAACGATCGCTTGTAGATCATGGGGTTGCGACCCCCATGTTTACCAGAGGCAATAAACCCCACGGGAAAAGAATAGATCACTAGGGTACCTTGGGTTCGTGAAGCACCTAAAGGTGTGCCCAGGATCGGATAGGATACAAGGTTATATCAAAAAGTAAGGTGAATTTGTCTCTAAAACTCAGTTTTTTGTGTAGCTAATTAATTTTTTCATATGTTGCAAGTACCAAGGTGATAGAAGTGTGACGGCTTGTAGAAACTTCTACGTCAACCCGTTTGGTGCTTAGAGCAAATCAAAGATGGCGCATCGACTTCAGCATTACTCCGAGGAGGTAGGTGCGCGGTGTCATTCGTTTTTTATGGGCCAAGGGGAAAAACATGTGATATTCATCGAGAATTGTTGAAGTCTGGAGAGAGTGTTATATCGGAGAAACAAGTGTACGTGTGGTGTAACGCATTTGCAAGTGGTAGGAGTACTGTGGCAAACCAGCAACGTCCATCATCGACACGAATGTGGCTGTCGTCGATGCCATGATTCGTGAAGACAAGAGTGAGGTTGCATGATATTGCAAATGCATTGAATAGCTCATAGGGTTCAGTGAGCAGTATTACCATTTTTTATTACCATTTGTTTGGCCCCTGAAGAAACACCTCCGTTTCCATACACTGGAAGAGGCACAACACTTACTTGGTTAGGAAACCTGGAGCAAGATTTCTTTGAAAAGGGCATGGATGATTGGGTGCCACGTTGGAATAAATGCTTCGACCACTATGGTTCCTTTGTCGAATGATAGTGTGATACGATTTGTCAAACATAATAAATTTTCATATATTTATCTCTGCACGTTTTTCTGTTAATCAAAAACTCACCTCACTTTTTGATACTCCTTTGTATTATTCGCGCGAGCACGTTTTTTGTATCTTTCACAGCGATCATTGCCAATTGGTTATCCCTTGGTCTAATATTTTTATGATTCGACTCCTCCCAAATATGAGGGGAAACAAAATTGGTAAAATTACAGGCATCTTGTGAGAGCACCCCTGTGTGTGATTCCTTTTACCGTCTATTGCATTTTGATCGATTTTGTCCTGTGTTTAACCATCACAGAAACCTTTTTAATTCTCCCATTTTTGCATTGCGGGATTTTATTGGGAAAACCCCAGCTAAATATATATGCATTAGATAAAAACACTAATTTAACAAGCATGCGCAGTGTGAGTTGCGCAACCCGCTTTCCTCAGCGTATGCAATGAGCTTGGAGGGGAACGCAGTTTTCCAATGGTGGTCTTCCCTAGTGCATTAGTCAATGTGAAGTAATAAATATACAGTTCGCTTTATACTTGTGCATTAGTTATTACCCCAACACAAGCTATTATGTCTTTTGCATAAAAGTTTATTGTAAACATCCACTATGCATCACTCGTGTCTCATTATTTTTATATTATACATTATGTTGCTGTCCAACATATTTTAAAACAACTCATTCGCTACATGTGTTTTAACACTACTTATTTATTCATTTTTTTCATGATTTTACTGTTTTTAAAGTTATTGAACGGACTTTCTGAAACGGGTTAATGACAATTATACTTTCCTCAATTTTTCATGCATCAGTTTATTGTTGGTTTGGCAATATTGCTGGAATTGTTACCTATTGGCTTCAAAGACGTGAAATATAAGTAGACTATTGCTATTGAGAGGAGCTACGAAAAGTGACCAACATTCCGACTAGTAATCACGTGACTGCTCTGAAAAAATTGACTTGGTTGGCTAATTCGACATCTTATCGCCTCCTTGGCGATATAACATCTAATAAAAGGGTAGGTGTTTGAATCCACCATTGTCACGCGGACCAATTAGATGATGAATGCTCGGTTCCACCCAGATGACGATAGTCTAAGATCACGTTACTTCTAGTTTCGGCCAAATGATCCTGGGCGCATATAAAGGTTATACCATTGCTAACTCTACTTTTATATATCCTGTATAGTTTGCTTGTGGTTTTGCGTAGCTTATCCTTTTTTGAATCTTGCACCGCAAAATCAACCAACCCTATTCTGAACTATTTTCAAGTGTCGGACTGCACTTACCCGGATTTTTAGAGATAGGCTGCTATTACTATAGCAGTTTAAGAGAGTGCAAATTAAGTTAAAAGCTGTTTTTACAATAACACACTTAAACTAACAGTTAGAAACTTATCGAAAATATTAAGTTCACGAAAAATGCTATTGGGACATCAGTAAAGCATTTAAATTAAGTTTTGAGTTTAAAAAAATTTGAAATTGATGGAAAAAACTTTGGATAAGTATAAAACATTGAATTTAGTAATTTTTTAAAAATAACTAAAAATTTCTGTTCAAACCAACAGTTAACTCCAATTTCTAACAGTTAATAAGAAACCTTAAATTTTGCTTCTGATAGAAAAACTTTTAATATTAACAGTTAATAACTTATCGCGGCAGAATGGTTGGAAGAGTAACGGACTAGCAACAGGAGGGTTGTAAGTTCGAATCCAACCAAAGACCGTGTACGTACGTTAAATCTCATGGCCTCAAATGTTCTCGCGTTGGAGTGGAAGTTTGGAAAGTGGGGCGCCAGCTCAGGTGATGACCTCGTCATCTGACCGTGGTTTAAAATTACGTGGTGTTCTCGGATCTTTCCTTTCGGGTTTGATCCCGGACCGTCGCCAATAACCAGTTTCGTTGCTCCAATGCGACGTTAATTAAATACCTACCTAATAATTTATCGCAAAATAGGAATAGCAGTTCACAACTGTTATCCTAAAAAAGCAGTTTTGCCTATCACTACTGATTTTCACATCTAATACGCTTTTGTAAACGCAATTCTATTTCCCCAGTGCTTCGAAGCATGGAGTCATGGGCATCATGTCGGCTCTACGAGAGGAACTGCATGCGATAGGAAGAGAAGAACAAATCATACTGACGACTATTTGCCCGAGTACCATCAACACAGGTCTCGTACAGAAACCTAGGACCAGGTACGCTCTTCAGAAGTACTTTCCAGAGCTTTTGCACAAGACTGTCTAAATTGGTCGTGTTAATGAAAAGAATTATCTCTTCAGGTTCCCGTCCTTGTTGCCCATTCTCGATGTCGGGAAAGTGTCCCTTCTGGTCGTGTCCTCCACACTCAGGAATAAGACACTGGTCGTCATTCCAACTGTAGCCCACGTCATCTTCAAAATTGCCAAGTAAGTATCCTTATTAGTGTATAAATATACTAAGTCAGTTTTTTCCAAACTGGTCTGGTGTATTTCTCTCTTCTGTGTCAGTAAAGCTTTCACTGTGTGTGTCAATTACTTGATATTGTATTGTGTGGCGCAGAATGGCCCTTGCACCATGAAATCCAATAAACCAGGGGTTCCATTGTATAAGAGGCAGTCATGGCGCTCAGTGGGCTTGCCCACTGCGCTAGCAACCTGTGAGTTGTAGGCCCCGCAAGCTCGGTTCCTGCAACTTACCCTGGGGTGTACATCTTTCTTCTTTGTCAGTAAAACTTTCCGTGTGTATGTCCATTACTTGACGTTGTCCTGTGTCTGGCGCAGCTTGGCCAAACAACCCTTGCACCGTAAAATCCAAATCAACCAACCATGGAACAAAAAATTGCATGTTAGTTCAATTATGTTTTTTAATTTCTCAAGATTTTAGTTTAAAAGACTGCATTTTAATTATCTAATTTTATGACAGCTTTCAAATTTGGGAAGATCACTAAAAAAGAAAGAATTGAACACAAATTTTGCAAACCGTAACATTCTTTCCTCAGAAGAGTATAAATGACAGATGTGTGAGTGATATATAATCCAGACCTACCGCTTACGGAACTAAAACCGGAGAGACGCGTTTTCCCTTAGAATAATTTAAAATTGAAACGTATCATCTCAAGTGGTCAGTTTTTAAGGTGAACGCTTTAGCCGTCATCAGCCTCGGATTATCCCAATAGTGGTTTCGCCGACATTAGTATAACCAAACGCTTACTTGATGTCTGTCTTGTGTTTGGCGATGCTTGGCCAAACATGACCCTTGCGCCAAAAAACTTCAGTCAACCAAATCTTAAGTTTCTTATAAAATAACAGTCGAAAAATTGTTAAATCGCAGGTAAACTCCTACAGCTGCCCGGGAGTCACCCTGGCTCAGGTGATGTGCCAACCGCGCTAGCAACCTGCGAGTTGTAGGCGGAGCAGTTTCGATTCTTCCCAGTGTATTCGGGTATACTTTTCCCTCTGCTGTGTTAGTAAAACTTTCCTTGTGCGTATGTCTACTTGACGTCTCTTGTAGTTGGCGTAGCATAGCAAAATATGACCCTTGCGCCATAAAAACCCAATCCAACAACTCTCTTCTGTGTCAGTAAAGCATACAAGATCTTTCTTTGTGTATGTTCATTTATTTGGCACAGCTTGGCCAAATATGGCCCTTGCGCCAGAATAACCCAACCCAACCAACCATCCGCGGCTGCCTTAACTTAATGGCCGCGACAATTTGGAAATCGTTGTGTAAGGTGGTTGTAAAACAACTTATTTACGCTCTATGAGACATTTTCTGTCAAGCTAAATGTAGGTAGCGGAGACTTGCGACTTCAGTTGACTTGTTTTTGAATTCAGCACTTCGACAGTAATTATTCCAAAGAATGAATTCCGAATTAATATGATTGGTCAACGTCAGTTCAATTAAATGCTAAACGTCGCCAAAACGGTGATAAACTACATTTTAAGTTAATCTCGACATGTATCATGTGAGCCAATTAGGTAACGGAAATAAAATCTTCGCTTTCCGTCTGTTTTGTTTGCACTAAAAATCCCTCTAGTAATTATTAGTCGGGCCGCGGTAGCCGAGTTGGAAGAGTAGTGGATAAGTAACCGGAGGGTTAATCCAACCAAAGACCGTCGTGCACAAAGGGGGCTGGTGTACGTTAAATCTATCGTGGCTTCAAACGTCATGTTGGCGTGATATGGAAGTTTGGAGAAAGGGGTGCCAGAACCAGATGTTGACCTCGTCATCTGACAGTGGTTCAAAATGTGTTGTCCTCGGGTCTTTCCTTTCGGGACTGGATCCTGACCGTCGCCAATTGCCATTGTGTTGCTCTTGAGCCGTGGTTAATCTGGGGGTCCGAGAAAGCATTTCCAGGGGTGCGAGAGAAGTTCCGATGGACGACGGCGATTTAATAAAAGACGATCTTATTGAAATACGAGCCAATGCACGTATTCAAATGGAATTTGAAAAACTGGACTGGTGTACTCAAGTAGAACCTTATCCACAGCTGGCAAAAACAGCATAGCAGACACTTTTACCATTTGCCACCACCTACCTGTGTGAAATCGGATTTTAATCGCTTTCGCACATAAAAACATCAGAAATCGCTTTAATGCAAGTGATGACTTACGCGTGGCTCTTTCAAAACAGGAGTTTCACTTCAAAAGTATTATGAATAAACATAGCCATTAAAAATTGAGATATTGTTTTGGATGTATATGTAAATGTATGTGTTTATTTTTCAAGAAATAAATTACCTTGCAATGGAAGTAATTTATTAAAACACATTTTTCATTTAAGAGGTTAAGAACCACAACTCTAGAGCGACGTTAATTAACTCCCTACCTTATCAAAACTGAGTATAAGTATCTATTGATTACCTTTTGTATTTGAATGAGATTGCATGTTAATGTGTTTTTTATTTTTCAGCCTGTTTCCACCACAAGTTCCTTTGCTTCTACAAAGATTTTTAGGCTATACCCTTGATCCCAATGTGAAATAGGATTTCATGGATATAAATATTAAGTTTGTGAGAGCCAGTATTCATTTGTAACATAACAGATTTTTTCAATGATTTTTTTTCAGTGTTCATTTGCAATGATTTAAAGTCAAAGTTCAGTTTACTGATAAAGAAATAAAAATACTGTTCATTAAATTTATTTGATTTCTGTGTTGATTTCGCAGTTTGAACTTTGCTTAAGTGTCTTTTTCATATTTTAACTCTAGTTTAAAATTTAGTTAAAATAAATATCAATATAGAAAACAGATATTTAAGATCAGAAGCTATATGCTTGGGATATTTATTGATATAAAAATATTCACTATTCAGTCAATAAACAAATGGTTTTATGCCATACAAAAATGCACATATTGAGTTACCTGTCTTTTGTACTAACTTATAGTACAAAGAAAATATAGAATACACGAAAGTAAAGACAGAAGTTTTAAACTTAAAATGAAGTCATTTCAAACAGTTTGGACGATAAACATCAAAGAAACTGAGAAGAAACAGGAGTGAAACTTGTTCCCTTAGTAATAAAAATTTCCTCGTAAGATTTTGCTTGCATCAGTTCCACAACATTAAACTTCTTTAGAAGCAACAGCGACTGAAATTTTCCAGCAACCTATAAAAAATTATAATAAGTGACATAATCACACAATAGCAAGTTTTTACACTGACACAGAAAAGGGAAATATACCTAGGGTAAGTTATAGGAATCAAACCCATTTTCATGAAAATTCAAGTTAGGATGCATGTATATAATATTGATTTCTTTTTCGAGTATGCAACTTTACACAAAGAAAAGTATAGAAAGATACCTTCACTCTTCTGTCGTTTTTTACTAAGTCTGAAAATTTTATCTCGATGTTTCTTCTGAATAATTCTTGTATATCTCTCAAAAGACTTGTCAACCTTTTCTGAAGAATGCAGTCCATGCTCTTTGTAGTTTCCTCAGATAATGTGACATGCTAAGATTAAAGTTTTAAAATATTTGAAAGCACTAGGTAAAGATTTTACTTAAACATTTTTAAATGAATATCTTTAAGAATTATCTAGATCAATCGAGTATATATAATGAATAATTTAAGATTTAATGAAACAATTTCTGAATAAAATTTCGCATAACGAATTGCTGTAGGAAGTGCTGATGGGAAAATTCATTGTAATAATTTTGAGTTTTCATTCTTTGAAATTCACTACAAAACAATTGAATATGTGCACACAAACATTGACATCTGATGGTTATTTAGGAATTTTTTCTTTTAGTTATTTCCTGCTGCATTTAGGCAGGTAGATTTTTATTGCATTCATACAATATCTAATCCTAAAATTTCGATTTTTTGAGAAACAAGGTGGTGGATAGTGCGGTCAGGGATGGAAGCCAACTGTTATAATCTTGCTGATCCATTCATTGTTCTCGTGTGGCTGTACAATACCCCATATACTCTAACCTTTACGATGTGGAAATCGTTAATTGGTGTCGAAAAGTTGAAATAGGATTGGAAAAAATTTGAGGTAGGTAAGTAGTCAATTAAGGTCGCACTGGAGCAATACAATCAGCTATTGGTGACGATCTGAGATTCATCCTGAAGGGAAAGATCCGATGATTACACCTTGTCATTTTGAATCAGTCAGATGACGGCACCCCACTCTCCAAACGTCCACACCACTTCAACGTTAGGACATGTGAGACCACGACAGATTTAACATGCACCAGCCTCCTCATACATGGCAGTCTTTGATTGGATCGAGTTTCAAAATCATAACCATCCAGTTGCTAATCTGCTACTCTTCGGACCAGGCTACTGCTGCCCGGAAGAGTTGAGAAAGGGCTTTCTGGATGAAAATTGAACTGAGCAACACCCGAAAAAAATTTGCTTAGAAGAAACGAGTTTAATTATTCATAGTAATTGTGCAAAATATCAAAGTCCTGCAAAATCATTCACTAATTAGAAAAATTTCTTACATAAAGTTTGCTCAATGGAGACTCAACTGATTATTAACATCTACATTACAGCTCACTATTATGCTGAGAGGGTACAACTGCTGTACCAACCCATAACATCCAGATTAATAATTATAATTTAATTGAATAGTAGGGATATCAATATTACTTCTTTCAAAGTGAGACATTTTAACGTAGGCTTATATTGTTTTGTTCTGGGACACATACAGAGGTGATCAATGAGCATTCTGGTCCTGGTTCGAGTACTTTAAACCAGAGGTCCCCTCTAATGTGCCCTCGTGTAGCGAAAGATGACTGGAGCGACAACCCAAATTACTGCAATTATTAAAGTTATTGTTTAAAGATAAAAAAATTGCTAGACGATTACCACTTCAAACATTTTATTACAGAATTATCATTCGATTTTATTCATTTTATGCAGATATTTGAATTTAGGAACAAGTAATACTGTTTGTTCAAACCAACATCAATGCCTACCCTCGTTTCCATGGCCTTCCACAGCAGTTTGGATGGATGGGGAAAATTTCTGCAGACGAAACAAAACGTTGCAGTACTTTTTAGAGATTAAATGTCAGGGTAACACTTGTGAACTTAGCCACGTATAGCAGCAGTGTAACCCAAATCTACCATTAAGTAATTTTTGGTAGACAAAGTTGCATTGCCTTTCACAAGCATCTTGTCAAACACTCAAAGGACTGATATATCCATAAAAGTTTTGCAGCCTCAGTGGTTTTCTTTTGTCCAGGATAAAACAAACCAACAGGCATGGACCCCAGGATGATCAACGAATGAGAATTCCTTTGTAATATATTAAATTATTTAAACCGAATATGTAGAATTGCAAAACATTTTCTTAACGAATTGAGTACTTATTTTGATTTTGAAAGTTAGGAATTCACTAAAAGTAATACTTTGAAACAAAAGTACTTTATTCTGTTTAAAAACCATGGAAGCTACAAAATGTTTACACTGTATCACTAAATGTTACAAAAAATAGCATGAGTTATAAAAAATTTTAGAAATATTTCTAAAAACGTTACCTGAATTTCACACGGAAAGTAAGTTTGACTTTTGTTTACATTTATGTTTTCATGTAAATATCCGGGATCGTTAGAAGATGAGTCAGAATTTTCATTGTTCAGATTAACTTCATTTCCATCTCCTTCAAAACAATTAAAGGCATTCAGCTGAAAATAAAATACATATACCATATAATTATTTGTTTCTGCCATTATTTTTTAAATTTTGCAACAAATGAAAAGGGGGACAAACTTTACGATTTTCATGATTTTTGAGTTTAACAGTATTTATTGTTATTTAAAAAATTTAATTTCCTTTTTGAGCGTAGATGCTTTTCTAGTGAAAGTGAGATGTTATTGTTACATTATTTATAGTAAAAATCCTATGAACACATACCTAGCAAACTATGGATAAAGGGACAATCATGCTATGTAAAAATTCAATACAGAAATTTACAATTTTATTAAATGAAATCAATGAGTGAAATTTTATTAATTTTCCAAATTTTCGGTAAGCTCCCACCAAACTGAACATACTTACATTGAGTGGTGGACTATTCTCAGCAAACTCTGTAGGTGCTGTTCTGGGTTGTTCTGGTGAGTGACCTGAAGATTAAATCAAATAGATTAGGGGGTATATATGAAGCAGAGAACAAAATTTTGCTTTCAATACATAAAATATTATTGCAAGTATTCAAATTAGTCTGTAAGTAGTGTAAAAATTATTTAATATTATGTGGGCAATTTAGGCTTGTAAAAAAAGTATTACGTTTTACTACGAGAATTAAATTCTTAAGATCCATGATGAAATGGGTAATTTATAAGTTTCTTAATTAGTAACCAACTTCTTCAATTTCCCTTAAGAAACATTTCACATCTATTGTGAAAACCTATACAACAAGGTAACAGAGGAACCAAGAATGACGAGGTAGTGATTTAAGCAGTGAAGCTGAGTGATTTTTGTCCAAGATTAGATTGAACTGTTATAGTAATATTCAAATGTGTCCTCAAAATTGTATTACTGTAAATATCAGTTATGCAACTGCGATCCCTGCAAATTTTGTAAGCATAAATTTTGAAGCCTAAACTTTGTTTCATTACACATTGAATTGGCATGTTAGATTTACATGAAGTCCATATACTGGAGAATTAGCCTCGTGAAGCAATGATTTCATATGAAGAATATACAGTTTAAACTACATTTTTTGAATTTAATAATTTTAATTAATAAGTTTTGAAGAGAAATAACCAAATATAAAAAATATACAGAACTGTTTAAAAATCGGTACTTCACTTAGAAAAATTAAAAGACATGAAAAGACATAAATCTGAAATAAAATGTCTATTTTTCAAATTCTTTTACCATTGACAAGTATTTCATAGGTATATTCGAAGCACACAAAAAGAGTTTATATATAAAACAAAAAATAAAGCTTTTCTCTATGAACAGCATAGAACAAGTGTAATAGCATCCCCCAGAACATGCCAATTTCAGTGGAATTTTGAGCTTGCAATAAAAAAATGTATCACAATTCCAATAGCTTTCTCCTCTTCAACCCATAATCTTTACTCAACACTCACTCAATTATCAGATGAGTGAATTAACTTTTACATTCCAAATTTCAATTCCATAAATATTGAATAGTTATTTTAGAAGGGTAAAGAATTCTAAGGGATCAATGCAAAAAAATTTCATAATAAATTGAAATAAAAATTGACCAATATATTACACAAAACAAAATGAAACTATTGAAATTGCCAATTATAAAGATGTGCAAAATTGGAATGCTTTTGTGATGCTGCAGAAAATCTTTTCTTTGTGAGTAAGTGTCTTTGGGCAATTCTACAAAACATGGGACATGCAAGTAAAAAAAAATATTTTAGAAAATTACCTCAACTTTTCTTTAGTTCTTTTCTAGATAATTTAAAGCTTTTATACTTGAATTCAGCAACACCCCTGCACATTTATTTTATCAGTACATGGTCAAACTGTTCTAAAACCAGAGTTATGAAGATTTTTTACTGAGAACTTGGCTGTCTTTGCAGGCAATTTTTAAAAAATAATATTGTGCCATTTTTGTTTATTTTTCATGCATACTAGAAAGAGCTATTTAAGTAGAGAAAATTATGTATAATTTTGTAAGATATCAATAACTACATTTATGGAATGACTTCGAAAAAAGTGCTTAATATAATGTAATGCGAGTCACAAAAACTTAGTTTTTTTTTAAGTCTTTTATAAAATTCTATGTTTAAAATATCTATGCTTAAAACTTTCACTCTTCCTCTTGCATGGTATGAAGCCTAAGAATAACTGAAAAACTTTATTTTAATTCATGCTTTTTCTTTAAAGAATAGAACACATTTAATTTTGTAACGTGAGTCACACACAACCTGCCATTAGATTAAATGTTGCACATAAATTATTGGATTTCATTTTTCAATAAAATTTGAAGTTCAAACGATTTTGGGAGATTTATTTTTCATTAAAACTTGTCCTTTTTTCTTTATACAATATAAAAATTATACTATGGCACCTACAGCAGCTGCAAAAAGGCAAAGAAAGTGCAGAGAAAAATTAAAGCAAGGAAATTATGACGATGACAAAGAAAAGTACAGCCTTACTATGAAATAATACCGATGCAGTAGGAAAAAAAGCAATGAAAATGCCAGTAGCTGTACGAAAGGATTTAAAATAAAAAAAAGTTAAAACTATAGTTTAAAAGTATCGCATTTTAAGGAACAAAGAAACTTCAAAAAACCCACCTCAATTGAACAAAAATGAGAACACTTTTGGCAAAGTTATGACCCGAGCAAAACGTGGTTTATCTAGAACACCACTCCATAAAGAATTTGTGTCGAGGAGCAGCATTTGTAATGCGGGTTTAAATGCAAGTTTCGATTCAGTTAGTAATCATTTGAAATCATCAGCTTTGAGTAGATACAGTAGACAAAATTATATCATTTTGTGAAAAGTTGTTTTGAGAAAAGATAAATACAATACAAAGGTAAAGTTATTTTACACCTTACAGGAATAGAAGATAAAGACAAGAATGCAGCACATTTCTGTGGACATAAAGGATACATACATAAAGGATTTTCAGAGAAAAATGTGAGCCTGAGCTAAATTTTGATAAAAAATAATGCACTTCTATGCACCAAACTTTAAAAAATAAGCACTTTTCAGGACTGATTTTTGAAAATCAAAACATTTATACAAACACACAAAGTGTACTTTACAAAACATTCGTACATTTCTTAAAAGTGCTTATTTATGAAAATCAAAAAGAAACTTTTAAGAAATGCAAGAACCCAGTCAATGGTTTGTTGTTTTGGCGTTTTAGGGCATATTTAGCCAAGCTGTGCCAAACACAAGATATCAAGTAAAAAATGTCATGAAAGGGGAAAAGAGATTGGAGAACAGAGTAGTGGGATGAAAGCAGAAAAAGAACTCTTGGGTATACCGGGAGTGTGACCCCTGTGCTTACAAAAGGCAGAAAATCCCATGTAAATAGAAAGATCACTTGAGCGCCTTGGGACAGTGAAGCCCGTACAAACAGAAAAAAGATGTGCCCCTGAGGGCGAACCCTGTTAATGAATAATTGAAATTATTCAGGAATAGAATCAAATATTACATTCCCATTAAAACATTATCAAATTTAATTTGCTTCATACTATTAGTTGAACAAATTTTAGATGCTGTTGGCGAAAATATAGGTTTTATTAAATTAGTTTGCTTGAAACAAAAGAGATCTAGTAAAAATAACTTACGTAAATAAGATTCCTCATCACAGCTAGATGCATTCTCTTCAATTTTATGGATCCTCAAATTTTTTTGGTAAAGCTGGAATTATTCAATTAAATATTTATTTACAAATCCGGATACATAAATATTAATATAATTTAATTATTATCATAAAACAGTATTTAATTTCATAACTGTAGTAGAGAAAAATATAAAAATGTCTTAAATGAATGATTTACATAGGTTAATGAAATAATTAAAAATGTTATTACACATTAGTAATATTTTATTCTTGGTCTAAAAAAATTTTCTGGGTCAAATTATTGATATATCTGAAAGAAAACTATTGAATTCAGAATTGCTTGTGTATGACCTAACAGACATCTACAAGTCTAAATTAAAACATAGGAACAATAAATATAAAAAAATCATTGCCTTGTTTTAATTAACCTTAAATTTGCTTTACAAAAATTCAGCTTTTAGTATAAATGAAAAGCAATAAGGAATTTTCCAGCATTATCATTGATGCAAGTTAGAATTACTGATGGAGCCATTTTTAATATTGTAGATTCTGATGGTGTCCCATGTTACATATTTTAAATCAAATTCGTTTAAAAATATATGAACAATAAATGCAGGAACATTCTACAAGAGTGATGCATGTTTGGTCATTGAGAGCTATTGCAACTTTTTGGAACTAAATAAAAGTTTAACTTAAGCATAGAAAAATGAGTTTTCGCTGCATTACTAAGATAAAACAAGTAATTGCTATTGGGGCAAGCTAAGTAATAAAATTGCTTTCACATTTATTTAATGTACTTTAACTGTAGTTGAATTTTAAAAACACATGCACTTTTAAGATTTAAAAACGTGCTTCCTACGAAATATCGTAAAAAATGTAAGTATAAATTCATTTAAAAGTATGCATACATATGCAATTTTGATATTTCCAAACTTTTGTCTCGGTAGATGGAGTAATTTCTCAGCATTACCAATTTCTTTTAGAGTCATCAATCTTTTAGTTGGTGGAGCCATATCTAATGGTATAGTAATATCAAATGTATAAGACAACTGCTTTCCAAGTTGTTCCTTATCCAATGTCTTTTTTTTATCTATAACTAGTTTCCTTTTATGCCGAGATACCTGTTCAACATTGAGCATTCCTAAAAGTTAATTATGAATATAAATATTTTTTTGAAAAAGGTTTAAAGAATTTTTGTGCTAGCATTTTATAAAAGATATTATAACTTAAATTTGGATTTATGAAGGCTTACAAGTTACAAAATCCCTCAATTTATAAACCAGGTTTATTTGTAATGCTTGCATCTTAGCAACTAAAAATGATAGCTGAAAATTGTTAGCATAATCTGAAGCTCTTTGAAAACCCAATAATTGAATTTTGTATTGCATCATTCTTAGCTTTCGAAATCTAATGGTTGCAATAAATTAATTTGAGTTTTATTTCAAAAGATGCAATGCAAAACTATTTTTAATAAAGTACGATTGTTTCTTTAAATTTAAGTACCTCTTCTTTCTGATGCTTTAAATATTGAACTCTATTGCTCCTTTGCAGTACCAAACTAAACAATTCTGCTGATAATGGTACAAAAAAAATCATGTATGTATTATATGATAAACTATCACACGTTTGAAGTAAAATTTTACAGTTCGCAATTCTATGGCCAGAAAGACAGGAAGCAAAATTCTGCTTCAAGCAATTTTAATTTACTATCACCCCTGAAACCTTGTCGCAGACCCACTGACCATACTTTGGAAACCACTGGGTTAGATTGATTAATCCTTCCATAAAGACTATATACTATTATTACATATATACCATGGAATAATCTTTCTAGCAAAGAAAAACAAAATTTCCTCACTTCAGTAATAATAAATACATATTAAGGCAATAGCCAAAAAAATTTTTTTTTTAATTCTCCATGACATATGCTTGCAATTAGTCCAGATATGTGAAATTCTACTGTACAGTTAAATTACAGAAAAATAAAAGATATTCTAAAAAACATTTAAATGTTAATACATTAAAATCAGTAGGGAATATTTGATACCTGTAAGGGGCTCAAGATTTAACTCATTGTTCTGGTTTTTCATTCTCTGGAATGAGATAATTGGAATAAGCTCCTTGCTTATTGAAACATGGGGTTTACTAAATCCATCACTTGCTCCATCACTGCTGTCCACTATATCCATCATTTCAGATCCATTCCCGAAGTCTGTAAATGTAATGCCAAAATGACAGAAATATTGGCAGACATGATACATCTGTGTACAGCAAACCCAAAATTTAGATGCATCCTCCCGATCACTGAGCTAATACAATAAAACTACATCCATAAGTAGTACATGTCTGGGTTTCAATCTATGAAAATCTTATTGCAAAACTCTTCTTTGGATTATTTATCTTATTCAATTTGTAGAAATGCAGCCATCATTCTATGAATGTAAATATTAAATAGACAGAAGCATTCAAAAGAAAACGTCCAGAAGAATAAAAGCTTGAAAGCAGTGTTGTGAGAAGTCCAGCAGTTTTTTGATTTACCGAAACAGGTAGGATGTGGATGAAGTTTAATTTCATAGAACCTCTAGAAAGTGACCAGTCATGCCATTGACTTACAAATCCTCAATTAGTTGACAATGTTTTCGACAAGCAGATTAAATATCCATCAATTCAAAAGATTATATATTTATGTTTGCTATTAAATTTTGATTAGTGACTTCTGCTATACTTTAGTGAATATATCTAATAATTTAAAGTAACACATTACAAACTATGCTATGCAAAACAAGTGTCCCTTGACAAAAAATAAAAGAATTACAGATTAAGTTCTTTTCTTGCTTAGAAATATTTTTCAATGATAGTAAAAGTATAAAGTATTGTTTGAGCTTTAAAAAAATTACAGTTAGTAACACATCTGGACAGGACCAGAGTTAAACTGAAAAGGCAAGTGAAGAAAAGAGACACTGCTCATCCAAACAAGTAATGGAAACATGTATTCACTTTTGATAAAAAGAAAAGCACTAAATGTAATTCCTTTGTTTGATAAACCCATATTTTTTAGTTATCAGACAGAAATATTAAAAAGTAGGAAAGAATGTGAGTGTTGCAGGAAACAAAATCATATCTGTAAATATATACTAAACAATAACAATAGAAGGTTACAAACCATCATCAAATCCTGCTTCCATGTTTTGCACATCTTCAGCATTTGTTGCTGTATAAATGGTTTGTTGACTCACTGTAAGATTTATACAATTTTGTATTCATATAAGTAAAAATACCTTAATAAAATATTTTAACACTAAATTTTTAATGTGCTCATTTGAAACATTTAGAGTATCACAAAAAGAACTTTTACTTTAAAAATATAATCAAACATGAAAGATATCTAGATCATTTAGCAATGCATCGTCATTCTGAAAGTTACTGACGAGAAAATTGTCTCAGTAAAAATTAGATTTACATTAAATACACAAACAAAAATGATGTTCAAAAGAAAAAGGATAAAAATTCTACAAAATTTCATTGAATACCTGCTTAGGTGTTTTTATATAAACAATAAATTATAGGAATTCTATGATGTGAATAAAGTCAGAATAAATTTCACTCAGGGAGAGTGAAATCATTAATCTCTTCATTAGCATACAAGGGTGAAATTCCTTAGCAACATGGTTATTTTAAATTAAATTCATTAACTAGTGCATATTTTAATTTACTTATTAATGGCATCAGTATCATGATTCAACAATGGTTTACAACATAATAATTTTAAGGAACATTGACAATATGTTTAGTTACTTTTGCATTTTTCACTCAAAGAGTTTGTTAATAATATATCCACAAACAATAAATTTAATGTGTGCGCCGTACAACTATATGCAGAAACATGGGGGTATGTGATGCTTATCTCTAGACTGCACAGTGGCAGCAGCATTATCAGTAATATATGAAAAATGTATCATGCTTTTCAATAAAAACTAACAATTATAAATAATTTCTATAAAACAGTACATACTTATTGTAAATTATATAAAAAATAAGCTTCGGGTTCATTTCTACAATCAATAAATTACGATTTCCTGAAAAACGAGATTTCAAATAGAAAAATCTCCACATTTTAATATTTGAGGAATATTCTCATTCTAAGAGAATATTTTCTGCTCTGTTCAAATGTGGAATACTTTGATTGGCAATATTTGACACTCGGAACCCAAAAACTTGAATATATATAATTGAAATTCAAGTCTTCTGGGTCAGTGTGTAAGAAAATTTGAAGAATCATTAATCAGAATTTTCAAATCACTAGAAGAAAAAGGGATTAATAAGTAAAATGGGGAGCTCTTTAAGGGTCTTTAATTTTTTCATGGGTTTTCTAACTCTAACGTGGAGTTCTAAATTGGTTACAAGGACTTAAGGATTTATGAATCCTTTAGTTTACTTATATATTAATCGAATCTACAGTAAAATTACCTTTCTTCAATCTATTTTCTTCCTTTTCATGCTCACTGAATGCTTTAAAAAGCTTAACATCTTCCTCAAAATTTATTGGAATATTTTCATTGAACTCTATAAAGAAAAATCTTGGATTAACAGTTTTTAAAAATGTTTTATTTACGAGCTAATGTATAATAATTAATATTCAAATGGCATATTTTTTCTGTCTACATTGCATTTCCTATTTATTATGCTCTGTATTGTGAGTAGACTTTACTGCAAGCAAAAATGGGAATTAAAAGTCAATACATTTTATATGAAAACTTCGAAATAAAATTAGCAATGAAATGGATGATTCTGGAACTGAAGAGTTTTGTTCCTTTTTCACTCAGAAGTCAAGATAAAAATTTTCTTTATGTAAACATACGAAAGAACTGAGAAAACATTCTAGAAACATCGTGAATTGTTATATAAGGGAACAGTGACATAAGCAGGGAGGCCTCTGCTCAAGCTGCCGGGAAAGCATTATTTTTTATTTTTAACACTCTACAAACACACTTTTCTGTGTTCTTTAAATAAAGTAATAGTTATTTTATTTTTTAAATAACTTTTGCTTTTATGAATTACTATCTATTACGAAGCATAAAAGTGATGACTATGGTCATTGTTTTTTCAGCCTTGACTCGACGATCTTTTCACGTATTCACATATCTATGCATTATATCAATCCCCAAAATGACAGAAAAGTAAATTTCTAGAAACAAAGTTTGAATATTTGCTTAATGCTTATATGTTATGTATTACGGAAAAATCATTGCAGTCATTGTACTTTATGACATGTCACTTTTCATGTGCTTACTGTAATCCTACTAAAATCCAGTTTGATAATTAAAATATTATAAAAAGAACTTTTTAAAAATCTGATAAGATCCTAACTTTCTACAAAAGAATTTCATTTTTAACTTTTGGTCTCTGAAATAAAATCCTGTCTAGGCATGGGAATGAAGGAGTCTGGTGTGGGAGTGCTTTTAGTCCAGATTGCAATAATCAAGTACATCAGAGCTGTTATCTTATTGTACATAATTAATAATTATTGCATTACTACATAATTATTCATTATAATTAAGTTATTGTTGTACATACTTTTTTTGTGCTGGTAAATTGTATAAATTTTGGGACATATTGATTTTAGACAAAAACAGAGAGAAAGTCTTCATCCTGTTGTTATCCCCATCCAAAGCTCATACACTAATGAATAAAAATGCATATAAACAACACTTCCTACACAATATGTACTATACCACAGCCGATCTTAATACTGGCCTGCGCGCTCTATACCGGAAACAGGGTCACGTGATCAACTGCAGGCGGATGCTTTTCGTGGAATTCCGAAGACTTCTTTACATGGGAAGCTGTGCTGTTTGCGGTCTCGTATGATTTTAAATCAAGGAACCTTTTGTGCAAATACGGTGGATTAAATAGCGCAGGAAATCTTCCTCTTTGGTAAGTAAGCTATTCATAAATATAATATTAATTTTGGATTAAAGTTTTTGCTGTGGATTATAGGGCTAAAATTCGGTATACCGACTTGTGGTATCATGTAATTTTTTTATGGGTCATTTTATAGTATGGGGTATTTTTTTATAGTAGTGTTCTATATAATGATTAGTAATATAATATTTAACAATTCTACATTGTAACGCGATTCAATCGAGAAGCTAAAAGTAAAAATTTATCATAATAGCCGTTACTGGCAAAATCCGTGAAAGGAACAAAAATCGTAGAACACATTGTAATTCTTAGCTTCCATAATTTTTTTAGTGATAAACTTCATGTTCTAACATTTAATAAATGAAATTTTCAGTCTTCCCTATGTGAATTTAATTTTCCTAACTTTAAATAAATGTCCAGTTAAAAAAACTTCCATTGTGTATCTATTACTTGATATTGTGTCTTGTGTCTGGCACTGTATGGCCCTTGTGCCAGGTATAATGTAGCTATAGATGTATGGAAATTTGTACTACGGTCAACAATTTCCCTCGTATTAGCTAAGATCATTCCTTTGCAGCTTGTAAAATATATGAAACTCTTAATGTAGTTAGATGCATATCTAGATTTAATATATAGATTGCTCGTTTTAGCTGTGTTCGTATTGAGTTTGATTGTATGATTTTTTCTTATCCTACGCATCTTCTCAAATGTATGAACATATTGTTTTCAATGATTTTAGGTTCATAGAATGCCTTTCAAATGCAGTGTGCCCGGATGCAAATCCAACTACAAGCTACCTTACATTACATGCTTCAGATTTCCGACAAATGAAAATATGCGCAAGTTATAGATCAACCGGATCCATCGAGAGAATTTTGTGCACACCAAAAATTCATGTGTGTGTATAAAACATTTTTCTAGTAACTGAAGATAAATGGAAAGATAAGGATGGCAGAATTCACCTAATTCCACGTACTAAACCTTGTTTGGTACCCGAGGCATTCCCAAATATCATTAATGAAGCAACACCACATTTAAATATACAACTGGCAAAGAAACAGAAATCTCGAGATGAGAAAGAGGACGATATTCTTCAAGCAGTTCTAGAAAAAAGTGTATCAACATATGAAGATGAACTTGAAGCTTCGTGATTGAAATGCAGTGCTGAAGTTGAAGATTATGTAAAGTATTGTTTAGCACAAGAAGAAAATTGGACTTTTACTTCATATAAGGACTGTATCACTGTTTTAAAGATAAGCAATTCTCTTTTACCTTTGATTATAGTTAGTTTTAAAGTATTTTCAGATCTATCATTTAAAGTATTTTATAAAACTGAACAATTGGATGTTGAAGAAATTAATATACATTTTAAGCATATTAATGAAAAATCAGAAATACATTTATTGTGAATATTGAATATGATAAATTAGCAAAAGCTATATGCTTACTTAATGACTATGGTTCCAAATTAAGGGCTGAAAAATTATCAATTTTAAATATTTTAATTGAGCAATTGCAACATTTTAAATTTATCCAAAGAGATACAGATATTCTTCCAACCTTTTGCAATTATCTTTTAAAATGTACTTAATTTCACCTACTTGCTATCGTGCAATTAGAAAAACCAAGTTGTTAATTCTTCCCCATCCAAGTAACTTGAGAAAAATGGCTGCCAAGCTAAATGTTTGTTATGGAACGTTTAATGTTCGAAATAAGTATCTGGAAAAGAGATGAATCAATCTAAGCCCAATTGAAAAGTACGTAAATTTATTAATGGATGAAATCTATATCACTCCTGAGTTGACATTTAAGGGTGGCAAATTAGTTGGATCTTGTATAACACAATCAGATACCCTTGCTAAAACAGCACAGGTGTTTTCTTTAACTTCTGCATTTGGTAACTTTAAAGATGTAATTGCAATTTTGCCAGTCAATATTAATTCTGGAGACTTTTTATATACAACAATAAAAACCATTTTATGCGAGTTATATAATTTAGGTGTTAAACCAATCAGCATTATTGCTGACAATAATCAGGTAAACAAATCTATGTTTACTAAATTTAAATTGCATCCATATGGTTTTAATTCAGTATATAATCCTGCATGTCAGGACTTCCCACTCTTTTTACTGTACGACACTGCCTATTTTTAAAAACATTCGAAATAATTGGCTAAACCAAAAAGGTCTTAATTTTAATTATCCAGACATAAAAAACTTTGATATTATTAGAGAAGCTGATTTTAATCACTTGAGAACCATGTATCGAGAAGAAGGGGAGAAGGTGTTAAAACTTGGATATAAATTAAATCATAAAGTCTTATTCCCGTCTAATATTGAACGACAAAAAGTACACCTTGTGTGTAAAATTTTTAATTATGAAAATATTAATGCCCTTGGTGAGTTAGGTGATATTGCTACTGAAGGAACTGCTAAATTCCTTGAAATAATCCTTAGGTGGTGGAATATTGTTAATGTTAAATCTCCAAATAAAGATATCAGATTTCGAAATGAAGATTTTAAAAAAATTGCCTCTGTAAGTCGAGAACAGTTGAATTATTTACGGGATATTTCAACCTGGTTAGAAAAGTGGGAATTGCTTTCAAGGGGACATGTGTATCAAGGTTTAACAAAAAGAACATTTGAAGCCATTATACAGACTTGCAATGGTCTTTATGGTTTGACCTCATTTGCATTGCAGAAATTAGATGTAAAATATGTTTTATTGGGAAAATTCCAAACGGATCCTTTGGAGGAAAGGTTTAGTCTCTACCGACAATTATCTGTCTCGGAAGAGTGTCTGCACTACTTCCGAGATGGAATGACAAATTCGTCAGAGCCCGACTATTTGCCCACGATCAAACGCGCTTAGATCCGCACTCTTACCCATACTGCTTTGACTATTACTAATACCGCGAGCAGCACTCATCTTGTCAAACAGCTGCTTACGTCATTTGTAAGCCGCTTCCAAGCCTGCGCACAGTTCCAAATTTGCATAATGCCAGCTATCACTAATTCAATTGCTCTTCAGTGTATATTACGTATATCAAGTGTTTGAAGCTCTTTAATTTTCTGCATAGAGATTTTTCAAAAGTAAAGTGGCAGAAAGTCAGCAAAATATCTACTTTTCCTATTAAAATAACATTCAATCATGCTTAAATTTTGGATACGAGTGTTTATATCTATCCTATATATTATTTCTGTTGTCAACATCCCTTTTTCTCAACTAATACAGAGCCTACAGCAATGAATAAGGTATCAGTGGATAGGATTTTTTTACCCACTTCTGACATACTCAGTTTACGTTAAAACACATTGTAATGTGAAAGTTTCGCATGGGTTTACTGGTATTTATTCATTGTGAGTGTTGCATTATCTATATATGTTCTGATCAATAAATTTGTTATAATTGTCTCATGAGTTGTCAGTGTTATAATGATTATTATTGGTTGACCTGATAATTTAAGGATTCAAAGTTTTCTAAAGCTTGTTTAATACAAATGTTTTAGGAAAATGAGTGATAAAAATTATTTTTACGTTATTTACACATTAAGTATTGAGTTTTATTTTGTGTCTTTTATAGTAACAAAAAAATTCTGTCATGAGACACCGTTGCATACTAAATAAAAGCTTATATTAAAGTTTCCTTAGAATAACATTTTTAAAATGTATAATTTGAGTTCAGATATATATATAAGCAAAGTTAGCACCTTATTTAATTTTTTAAAGAGTGTATATAATTGCAAGTTTTCTTATTCAGAAAAATGAAATAAAAATTGTATAAAATTGAACTAGCACCAAAAAAGTGGCATTTAAATATTAAAATTATATTATCTGCATGTTCAAACATGAAAATAAAGGATAAGTATCAATATATAAATCGTGTCAAATATTTCAAGCAAAGAAATGTTCGCTAATTTGTAAGCACGATTAGAAAAGCAGTGTTACTTGAAAAAAAAAAGTTTGTTTTGACTAAGCTTCCGCAAGGACTGGATAAACAACCGCCTTCAGCTGCCGCCATTTTGAATCACCGCGCAGGCCTTGTATTTAGACGGCTGTGACTATACAGTGGCTCCTCAGAAGGGGCTCTGAGTCAATTTTAATGCAAAAAGTAATCTTATAAAATTCACTGAGGATCAAGTATAATGCACCATCATACAAAGACTTAACAAACCCAATACCATGAGTACAGCTTTAATATAAAGACCTTTTTGTGGCAATGCGTTTGATGTGCTTTTTGTAGCGAATTATGGTAGGCAAAGGTAACCACACTTTATTATGATTATGGCAACCTCCCGATTTGTTGAATCTTTAGTTAAGTTTTGTAAATCATTATCTTTTTTATTTTACATTGCCTAAATAACTCTAGCTCCCTAGAATTAATTTTTTGTAACATTTATACTATATGGCCTGGTTCCATTAGACTTAAAACTAATAAATTATTTAACTTGGACAAACTTCTATAATATTTCAGAAAAAGTAGATTTTTTCATTAAAGTAATACTTAGTAGTAGAAAAATAATCAATCATGGCAATTTTTCATGTTTTAAAAATTATTTTCATTAATTTTTAAAATTATTTTCAGCTACTGAAGCAGTGTTTTTTTAAAAGAAATTCGTGGTGACATGAAAAAAATACGCCAAAAGCATTGCCACAAAGTCTTTACATCAAAGCTGTACTCTGAAATGTTGTGAAATCCAGGTCATCATGGGGCATAAAACTGTATTTGTAAATTTGGGCTCTCTAAAATAAAATCTTGGCAATATTACTGATATTATATGTGTGCACTTAATCAAGCCATGATAGTTGATTGTTTTTGAGGTCTTATGGCATACGGGCCTATTTGGCCATGCTGTGCCAGACACAAGAAATACAACATCAAGTAATAGATACACACAATGAAAGTTTTACTGACACAGAAAAGAGAAATACGCCCAGGGAGGATCAAGCAGTGATGGACTGGCCTACCAATAAATTCCCAAGGCTGGTATGGCTTTCAATAGCATGGCATTAGACAAGGAGAAAAACAGTTTGCTTTAAACAGAAATTAATTTTTTTTCCCAGTAGATGATGGCAAACTTCTATAGGCAAATGATGACATCAAATCTATATACTACTACAGCATTGGTTCTTTGTTGCATTTGAAAGCAAGGCTGATCAAATTTAAATTAAGTGGGTGGGCAATGCTAGAAACCTAAAGGCATGTCTAGAAAAAGAAAATGAACATAGTAGTGATATGATAAATCACTACTATATTGATAAAGGGTGTGGTATGCCAATCTCTTTAGAAGAGGGATATAAATTAAGTATAGAAAATGGCAGTTTCTAGAAATGAATTATTTTAATTTCCATTGCATCACATTTTCCCCTATAATTAGATTGTAGTTATTTGCATCTTCCACTATAAAGTATTAACTCAGCAAATTTCGGTAATTTCAAGGAATTTGCACTTTTGATGAACAGGAGTATCATGTTTAATAAACATTTTCAATTCAGAGGTTAGGTTTTTATTACCATTGGTACAGAGCACAAAGACCTGAAGAAATAGTCAATTTCAACTTATGTAGAGAAGAGCAAATAGCATTTTTAAGATCATCAAAGCAATGAAAAGTGTCAGGAAAAAAAAGATAACAATTGTTAGGGTAACATCACGGCTAGTCTTGATCAGGTACTGCAGTGTTTTGGGGTGTCATGGAAGGACATTCATGATATATGACATCTTTTGGTCATTTTTAGCAGAAATGACATGAAGCTGATCTAATTTTGATCTGGGATTTTTTACCGCAAAAAAGAGGTTTATTATTCTATGCTATGTGAGGACTTTTCAATTGAGAAAAAGTGAAAAGTAAAGCTTAATAAAGTCTTTCTGACAGAAACACTTCATATTTCTACAAAGTATAAATTACTAGAAAAGGATTATTTTAAAACTGAATTAAGTGCATTTATATTTCCCATCTTTGTCAGATTATGTAACTTAAAAAAGTTTTTATTCTCAAAACTTTTGATCAAAAACAGACTATCACTCATCAAAAATAAGTCAACTAATAAAAATTCTAGTAAATGTATGCTTCTTTTAAATGCATACCAAAGTCGTCGTCATCATCAATTAGTCGCATGCCTCCAGCAGTTTCTCTTAGAGTGATTGTTTCCACATGGCTCTGATGTGATAAAAACGCTTCTTCATCCATCCTAAGAAAATCAAATGAAAATAAATCAATCCTCTGATTGAGTCATATGTACAACAAATTAACAGGTTTACTATTGAAAACTGATTCCAGTTAATTTTAATTTTAAGAAGTTACATGATTGTGTGACAGTTCTCATTTCCAAGAGATAATTCAACTTGTACACATCTTATCAGATGAAAGAAATCATTAAAAACTCAAGTTTCTTCTATTAATTTTCATAGAGCAGATATTATTTTTCAATACAATAATCCCTCGCCAACTGCGGTTTCGCTTATCCATGGTTTTTCCTTCAGACAAAATAAATACCTATATGTAAGTGCATATATAATTTAGAATAAGAAAGCAATAAAATAAATTTGGTGAAGAATGGATAAACTCGTAGTGCAATGACCTTCAACGACCTTAAACACTCGTGAAAGGAAGGGGAGGGAGTTGGTTTGTTTACAGAGTGTTGAGTTTTGTTTGTCAGCCGAATCTTCTATACCCGGCAATAAAAGGTTCACTTGCCAGTCTACACAGTCAGTTGTTCAGTGTTACATACATATTCTCATACGCTGCATGTTTCGTTTCGGAGTTTTCGAAAATGTCTTCTAAAAATGGTGATAAAGACTTTGTAAAAAGAAAGCGAAGTGTCATGACTCTAGATAAAAAAAACTGCAAGTGAAACTTTTGCGAGTGTCTCGAAAAAGTTTAAGGTAAATGAATCAACTGTAAGAACAATTAAAAAGTGTGAAAAATCCATTTGGTCCAGTGTTTCGTGCGGCACTAGTATTAGCAATTGAAGTTATATTTTTTCCACGATCTCAAACCATGAAAAATATGGAAAAAGCTCTCAGCATTTGGATTGAAGACCAAACACAAAAGATGGTGCCTATTAGAAGCCGCATCATTCAAGGAAAAGCAATATGGCTTTTTAATCAATTAAAGCCTGAGAGTGAAACAATAAGTTTCCAAGCAAGTAAGGGATGGCTCGCAATTTAAGAAACGGTTTTCTCTGCACAATGTTAAAATCGTGAGAGTCGGCTTCAGCGGATCAAGAAGCCGCCAATCGATACCCGGCCGAGCTGAAAGAATTCATCGAACATGAGGGGTATAAGCCAGAACAAGTGTTCAATGCTGATGAGACAGGTTTGTTTTGGAAGAGGATGCATGCTCAAACTTTCATATCACAAAATGAGAAATCTGCATCGGGCTTTAAAGCTGCGAAAGATAGGCTAACTCTTCTATTTTGCTGTAACGCTTCGGGTGATCATATAGTGAAGCCCATGCTCGTATACAAGTCTTAACCCACATGCTCTTAAAAATAAAGACAAAAGTGGTCTCCCAGTGTTTTGGAGAGCCAATCCAAAAGCATGGGTTATGGCATCATTATTTACAGACTGGTTTGTGAACTGCTTTACTCCTAGTGTTGAGCAATATTTGGCCTGAAACTCACTACCATTCAAAGTGCTTCTGATTGACAACACTCCAGGACATACCGAATCCCTGAAATTAGTTGACCCAGATGTGTAGAAGTTCGATTTCTGCCTCCCAACACCACCTCGCTCCTACAACCATTAGATCAGGGGATTTAAACGATATTACCTGAGGTGGACTTTCAGTCACATCTTGGACAGCATGGAATTAGATCCTTCACTGACTATCACGCAGAGTTGGAAACAATTTATAATTGCTCAGTGTTTAGTAATCACCAAGGATGCAACTAATGTCCTTCTACATTAAATGTATGCAGGAAAAAACTATGGCCAGAAATAGTGATAGTTAATTCAGGTGTGCCTGACAAAGAACCTGAAATCGAAGAAATTCTGCAGATGTTGCACGAAATTCATGGAGAGGAATTTAACAGCTTGCAGTCCTCTGATGTTGAAGAAATTCTAAACTCTCATAATAATGAACTAACAGAAGCAGAACTTCTTGAAATATTGGAAGGTGAATCAAGTGATGGGAACGACACCCAGGAAGCAACAACCACGACACCGACAACTACATCCCTGACTTTAAGTAACCTAAACAAAATTTTTTCATCTGCACAACTCCAAGACCTGGTTTTTGACATAGATCCATCAATAGAAAGAAGTCTGAAATTTAAAAATGACTTGGACGGTCTTCTACAGCCATAATAAGTCCAAAAGGAAATCAAGAAAATGAGACAACCAACTATTCTTTCGTATTTTCATAAGTAATATGTTCATTGTTCACACAATTCACAAATGTTCATTATTTGTGTACATATGCACATACAGTATGTACATACCAGTATTAGTATTAAGTACATACATATATATTATGTACATTATGTAATTACATATGTATTATCCTGTACCGTATGTACCATGTTATGGTATGTACATATCTTTGTATACTAAAGCTTACTATGTATGTAACTTCTTATTTATTGTTTCGTTTCCTACACATATTCCCATGTTCAATGCAAATACATATATATGTACATACATAATTGGAAAATCATGTATCCCTCATCAACCACGGTTTCACCAACCAAGGCCTTTCTGTGGAACCGAAACCCTGCGGTAGGCGAGGGATTACTGTACTATAATCTTCATCTCAAAAATTTTAGATAAAAAATTTTAATTCCGCTGTTTTTAGACACAAAATTTGTAATTTTCTTTTTCGAAGAAAATATTAGATAATATTTCAGATACATCGCTTTTAGAGCACATCTTTGGCTTTATAAACATAGCTTTGTGTGTGTATGATTTATAAGAAAATAAATAATTGATAATTTCAAGCTGAATTTTATCTTTTAACAAATTGTTATAAAACTATATTTGTATTTAAGGATTAACAATTATTTTGGAATGCTATTTCTTAAATTGCTCAAATTGTTATCTGAAAATATGTAAATATCTTAAAAGGCAAACAGAAAATTTATCTTACTTGACAAGATTAAATTCATCAAGATTTTCAAGTTCAGGCATAGTTATATTTTTGATGGAAGCTGTCAATTTATTAGGTGGAAGATCTGTTATATTGGATCGAAAAATTTTAACTCTGTTGAAAATATCACTACATTCAGTCAAAAGATATTTTGTCTTTCGGGAAAAAATTTTCACTATGCCTATTAGAAGGTGCCCAGACAGACGTAAATCTAATATTATCTGAAAAACAATTATTTTTTATTATATTCGATTATTATAAATAAAAACTTAACAGAAAACAGCTTAATGTCTTTTTAAAATTCAAAATATATTTTGTATTAGCAAATTTTATGCTAATATAAAATACAAATTTTATGCGTATTCACAAATTTTTGGTAGTTTCTCTGTACAATTAATTCAAAACCCGAAATATTTTCAACCTATCATTTTTTCTATCACCTCTCCCATTCCCTTTAATCTTTATTATTTGAGTGATGTAATGTTGATAAAATTTTATAAGGAAGAAAATAATAACATCAGTTTCTTTAAATGTTGACTGGCACTGTGTTTTTGAAAAACTTTATCTCAAACATCAACCAGGATTTTTTATGGGCAATAGAATGCCAAAACTTACCAAAAGAAATACAGTGGACGGTAACTTACGTTATTTCTTTTGTGCCCTAGCAAAAAGGGTTAAGACTTTTGATAGATTCAAAGGAGTCAAGTGCGTCGTTATAATTTAAAAATAATGCATGTTTAAAATCAAACCTAAATGAATCTACGAATCCAAAAAACAATTATTTATATCGCTTCTTTTTCTTCTAGAATATTTGTGAGAAATAAAAATATTCAAATTAAGATTCTGAGTCATTTAGTAATCATTTTGACTTAACCCTTTTTGCCCTGACATGGAAGATTTAGTCTATACCAGCCATAAAAAAAACGACCAAGCCTTGTAGTTTTTTTACAAAGAAGCAGTGACTAGCTATTTTTTCCTGTATGTCCAGAGATTTCAGCTTTGTGTCTAAAATTGTTTTAAGTATAACTTGTAGTGAGTGTCCTTGAAAATACTATCAACTACAAGTTAACACATAGTTGACAATCAATGTCTTAAGGACAAACATCTGAAATTTTTGTGATTGATGGGTTTTCGGCAACCTCCCTAATCCATGGCAAAAAAGAACATCCTGTTTATATTGACCAATAACCAACATTGCATATGGATAAATTAGAGGCATCTGAGTGGGGTTTTTTGTCAAGCAAAATTATTCTATTTTTCTAGGACTTTTTTAATATTTTCTATTTTTACTGACCTTACTAATGTGTGATATAAACAACCAGGTTTTACAAATTTTATGATATATTTAGAACATATATTTTGTTATATTTCTTGGAGTTGAATTTCTTAGAAATCTCTAGATGATGTAGCTGTCTAGAAATTTATATAAAACTTTTTGAAATTATTATAACTTCTTTCAAAAGACGATTTTTAACTGTATCAAAAGAAATTAATTTACTTTACAAGTTCTATAGAGGAAAATTCTTACAATAACTTACATCCAGATCCATAATATCTCTGACACTGCGTTCAATATTCACTTGATATATTTGATATCTTTTGAGCTTCCTCTCCCAATGAGCAGCTAACCATATTTTTGAAAAATCCTCCTTCTCTTTCAATAGTATGTTCGTTAAAAAGAGAACCATTCCGTGAATACTAAAATCAAGTCGAGTGTCATCAAAAATAGATAAGTATTAAGTAACAATCTTTACAAACAATATTTTCTTTTCTAAGATAGCAATGAGGAAATGTAAAAAATGCATTAAAAAGGCTGTACAAGTTATATAAACTGCAGTCAACACTCATTTTCAAATACTCAAGAACGAAGGAAAAATTTCAGAAAATGTAAAATTTGTTCATGGAAGTTAATATTAATTCAATGGTATATAGGCAGGACTAGATGAAATTTCTTAAAATTACGAGTTTGTGAAAATTACATCTTTAAATTTTGATATACATAGCAAATTTTTATTTCCTAAATAAATTTTAAGCGATAAATATTGTGGTCAGTCTAAAGATAGAACAAAAACTGCATGTGTTTCAATAATTGACTGAACTGACCAATTACTGGATTTTTAGGCAAACAATAGCTTTTAAATTTGAAGTTAGATATTTAATGACTAAGTATCTGGGGTAAATTAAATATAAAAAATGAAACTGTATGCAGTATTTAACCAGAATGTCAATTACTGAGATCAAGCACTGAGGATGAATGCAGAAACAATGGAATTTTTTTGTAAGGAAAGTCTGAAAAGGACCAAGTTACACTAAACCTTCTTCTCTTTCTCATACATTCCAATTCCAGATCATGTGCTATACCAAAATTAGTCCTACTTCAAGTGTTGAAAATAGAAAGATTGTCCCATTTGATTGTATCTAAAAGGTGATTATTATGTTGTGAAAGAAAGGATGAAATGAGAAAAAGTTTAAAAAAAAGAATCAAGGCAGGTTATCTCAAACTAAAAGAGAAAATAATTTCAAACTGATAATGGAAAGAGGAAATATTTCAAAGGATTATATTAGTGAAGGTGTTGAATTTGTGAAAAATATAAAGGTAATTAGCAAAATCAAAACTAGTATAAATGCATGTGCTGTAAATGGCATAGGTACTGCAAAACATATATTTCAAGAGTGCATGATCGTTCTCTCATCTACACAAGCCCTGTATAGATGATCACTAAAATATTTACAAATGTTTCAATTTGAATTTTATTGTAAAAATAAATAGTATTCAATTAGAGGATGTATGGTTGTCAATTACTGGTTCAATCACTATTCTGAACTTTGAGTTAAAAATTCTAAAAACTATCAATTGTTAAAAATTGTACTACAGCTCAATTTAATCACCATCTTTACAAAATACTAAGTACAAAAAATCTTGCAAATACAAGTGCAAATTAGCTCTAGGGAATTTTTTCCAAGAAAAATTAGCACTGGTAATTGGTCAATTACTGGCTGGTTGACCCAATATACAAGTTTTATTCTTGAAACTGGGAGAATCAAACTATTTTTGTGTAAAAAAGTGCAGATATACATAAAATTTAGTAACAATTAAATACTGTATTCAATTAATTCTTTTTAAACCTTTCACAATTTAAAGTTGCACACACATTTATATAAGAAATACCATAATAAATTAAATGGGATACCTGTAATATACAAAATTTATTCAGAATTTCTGTATTCCGGACTACAAAAATGACACTTGCTCTTTTAAAGATCTTCCAATGTTCACAAAGCCAATAGTTTTCCATTCGAATATCCATATCGTCTGATTTCCAAGATCGTTTCCGTTTGCTATTTAGGACAATTACATAAGTGACAAGCAACTACATAAGTGGTATAATCAGGAAGTTCAAGCAAAGAAAAATAATATTATGGGTTTAAAACTTATTACGTAAAAAACTGTAAAACTACGTTTTTGAAACAATTACATTTCAAATAGTAATTTTTAAATGCATTTTCTATATTTCCTGGTAAAGTAAATTGAGTTTTGTTTTATCGTTTGATAAAACAAAACTCAAGTTGATAGCATGAACAATTTACAGAAAACGATTGAATGCTTTTTTATATTTATTTTAAGAAATTTGAAGCAAACTTAAACATTGCAAATAAAGGTAAATAAATAGATTTAGGACATGGAACAGCTGCAGTATAGACCCCCCTCCATTTGGCGACTTTTTTTGTCGCCAACCTTGACGTTACTTGGCGACATTTTTTAACAGACGTATTACAAAAAAAATGTACATAAGTTGAATATCGGTTTAATCTTCATTTCAGAATTGCACTTGGAACAAATCATCTTATTAGCAATAAAGCGCGCCTCCATCCAAAAATCCAACACCATTTTTTTTCCTGGCACAAATGTATAAGAAAAATTCGATTAGCCAGGCCTACCAAAAGTATGTCTCATATTAGTAAATTTAAAATTAAATTTACTCCCAACTAACTCTTGAAAAAAAAAACAGTAGTTTGAACGGACATGACTAACAAATAAAAATACTAACTAAAAAATAAGATGAAATTCCAATAAGATTGAAACGGTACAACCTGTAGGGTTGCTAGAATGGAGTGGAAAAAACATCAATTGCAATCGAGGGTTGGCGACGTATAAAGTCGCCAAATGGAGGGGGGTCTATACTGCAGCTGTTCCTAGGACATTTATTTACTATTTTCAATTTTCCCGGAAAATTATCGATATCAGTCAGTCATTTGTTTCATTTCAGTTGGATCTTGTATTTAGTAGTTTTAAAATTATATGATTTTCAAACTTTTCTTATTTGAAGTATTGAAACAAATTTAATTATGATTTGAATATACTATTTTATTGAGAAAAATAATTGACTCATCCCTATTATTCTGTGACTCGCGGATACTAATGTTTTAATCGGTTTTTATTTAATTAGTGAAGTATTTTTGGCAACAAATTATTCACGTCAAAACTTCCTTGTAATTCGTAATGTCTTCTGCTAGCTTGTAGGTTGCGGTATGGGATTGCGATGGCAGAAACGCAAGACACTTTTATTGAAAAATACAAATATTTTGTGACTAAAAATCCATTGTTGGCCAGCGAAATAGAAGTTGCGCTGAAATGGGCATCTTACATCGTCGCTGGTTGTTATCTTTACTTTAGCTTAGATGTTTTATAAGTTGACCTGTGTTCACTGTTTAGTTTTTCCGTTCGTATTAAAACTACTTTTTGCAATTTTAACTTATACAAAATTATTGATAAGTGTTTCACTTTTCAGGTCGCTTCTCTCAATCTCCGGTTGTAACGGAATTGATTCATTCTGCGTCAAAGTTGTTAAATTTAGTTAACGATAGTATATTGAGGAGAGCAGCTGGAATTCCTGTGAATGTAGTAAGATTGATTACTTTCATGTCATTGACCAATGTTTTATTCCTCCATTATTTATTTAAATTAATTTTCTATCGTTATTTTATGTGCATGGAAATAAGTTGAAAGCTTATATTTCAACCATTTTTCTTGCTGTTTATTAAACATTTAAAAATATACTCTTAAACAGATGAAACTAAAGCATTCCAACAGCAAGTGTGTGGGAAGCAGAGGATAACGTGCCCTTAATGTTGACATTATGTGACATTCATACGTTGCATTAACATTTGTAAATATAACCTAAACCTCCTTGAATTGCTTGGTGTTGGGGTTGTTTACTTACAGATAAGATGATATATATGAATTATACTTTTGTCAATTGCTAAATGAAGGTCTGAAATAAGAAAAATTAGCACAATACAGAGCGATCTTGGAAAAGTATACTGGTGCATGTAAAAGTTATTGATTCTCAATCGGGAATTCAAAACCTTGGCAATGTTTTTTTATGTGGATGTGTTTCATTTAGTGTTAGAGCTGTTGGCAGTGCAGGTTCGATTCCTGGCAGGTGCATTCCTCCCTGGGTGTATTTCTCTCTTCTGTGTCAGTAGAACTTTCATTGTGTGTCTATTACTTGATATTGTATGTCTTGTGTCTGGCGCAGCATGGCCAAATATGGCCCTTGCACCATAAAATCCCAAAACCAACCAACCATTTAGTGTCAGATATATTTGTTGGTTCAGGGAATTAACTGATTTTCAAAGTGTTATATACAATAGAACCCTGATTTTATATTCCCATGCATTTTATGTTCTTTCTGTTTCCTACACCATTTTTCTCAAGTCTTGATAATTCAATTACAATAATTCTTTTTCTTACCCAAATTTTACAAAATTATTTTGGGTGAATGTTGACAGCACATAGAGGTTGTTTGCTAACTAACTAGCAAAAATTGTAACAAAACATTTTCAATTTGTCATTAAGTGTTCCAATGTGACAAATTTGAATGCATTTGTTGAAGCCATCCCTTAAAAAATAGGGTTAAGTCTTCTATGTCAAAAGATGCAGATAGTGGTGATAGCAGTTCTCGTGATAAACAGGCAGTACACTTCTGGCAAATGTGAAGCTTGAGAGACGTTTACAAGTTGTAGACAAATGTTTACGAGTTGTAGACAAATGTTTACAAGCTAAATTCTGGTTGCAAATAGAACATTTTGTTGGTGGAAATTCATCTTTTAACACAACTTTTGCTACAGTATGTTCATCGCAAAAGCAATTTTAATTAAACTGATACCTTGTAGAAAACTAAAAAATACTCTTAAGCCATGTTTACACAGGAGTTGTAGACAAATGTCGACGACATTTCGAAAAACAGCACTAATTTTGCCGTCGACAGATTTGGCATGTCTTCAACACAAATTTTGTTTTCCACCAGGAGTCAGTAAAGATCAAAGGACTGACATTTGTAGGCGATAAAAGTTGTAGTGCTTTTTCAGTGTTGCATACATTCCCATCAGTGCCATGTGGTCGCTCAAGCCAACCTTTGTTCACTCTGTGCCAGTTTGCCCTCATTGCTTGCCTTGACTGCATCTTCCCCCAAACTGTCAGTGAGTGATCTTTGCTTTGTTATTCGATTAAAATGGAGTGGACGAGAGAGCAGGTGATAACATTGATAGAACTATTTAGAGAGGCCTGTCCTCTGGGACCAAACTAGACCGAGTTCAAAGACTAGAACAATGCCTGGAGTGAAATTGGTGAGGAAATGAAAATCCACTTGCTAAAAAGCGCAACGTAACTGCAAGTTTTTCTTTAACCAGAATAACTGCTATATAATTGGTGTCCTGTTTCACAATCTTATGCCCTATCATCACAATCAAATATTCAAAATTGCAGCTGGCCATTCTCAAAAGATTCTTAAAACTTCCATCCGATCTTACTTCACCTGACAAAGGTTCAAAGTCATCTTTATTTAAATCTTTTAACTCCCAATGTACTGAGCTCTCGCTTTTAACGATGATCTCACCCAGTACCTACGGGGTGCCCGTTGTTTCGACAAAATTACACATACTCGACATCTTGACGAATGAAATGAGAAGAGTGCTCATCCCTTTGTGTTGTCGACAAAAGTTGCAAGAATCCACTAGTATTTTGTCTGAAACCAAAAGTCTTCGACAAACGTCTTTGACACAAAAATTGCAGACAAATGTCTGCAACATTCGCGGTAAACGCGGCTTTAGAATTTAGTTTTCCAAAAGGTACGTAACCTGATAAAAAGTGTTTTCTGATCCACATTTTTTGTCTATGATTGATGTTACAGCATTTCACTTGCATATTGCTGTAGCTTGTAATAAATACGATAATTGTTCACAGGATGTGACTGTTGAAAGACTTCAGACTTTTCTTACTATCATTGAATATTCAGAAGTCTTCACAGAAATTGCTGCTCGTCAAGTTAGTGGAGCCAGAGCGAAGTGGTTGATTGTCATTTTATTACAACTTTCCAAGTAAGTAACTTTCCTAACATTACAAATTCATTTTGTTTTATGCAGTCTTAATTTTTTTTCAAGGTACATGGTAAAGGAAAATCATCAAATCGTATTTTCTAATTTGGCGGAATTTTTTCCCTATTTCCTTGTTGCCATATACCCCTCTTGGGCATATCTTTAGGTGTGTACAGTCTTCACAAACCTGAGGTTCTCTAGTGATCTATTCTTTTCCTATGGTTTTTTTATATATATTGCCTCTGGTAAACATGGGGGGGGGGGCGTGCCCAAGCAATCTTTCTCTACATTCTTTGTTTTCACTATTACTTAAAATTATCTTGTGTTTGACACATGTTGGCCAGATATGGCCCTTGCACCAAAAAACACAAAAATACCATGTTACCATATTTTTTCATTAGCCATGGTAGAATATTCCATGCTCATTAATATGTATCATTCTGATGTATTCCGAACATGGTAAAACGAAACTGAATTATCCGTTATATCCAAATCAAGTAGCATGAGATGCACAGCAAAAAAGAAACAAGAAAAACTTGTTGACAAAAGTGAAAGATAACTTTTCTGAAAACTTTGAAGTTATTTAAATTTGAAACTTTTCAGATTTTAAAACATTTCAGTTATAAAATTAAGTACATTTGAAATATCAAAACAAGTATATGAAATGTAAGGAAATGTGTATTCTGAAATTACTATATTTAACTATTGAAAACATCTGACTATTTGAATATTTTTGTCGTAAATATTTAAAAATTTGTATTGAACTTGGATATTTCACTGATCACCATTCTTTTACAGTTTGAGCAATTAAACTTCACTGTTAATGTAATTTAAAATACATTTTATTTTATGATTTCTTGAATTGTTAATAGTTAGAAAACTATTTCTGCGTTAGTTTGATTTTGAAAAAGTTGTGACTAATTTAAGAAGTTTTACAAAGTTTTCAAAATTTTGTTGAAATTCTGTTAATTTTTGCATATCCTGTTTAAATTCTACAAGGTACTCAAATTCTCTGTCACATATATCCTCATTTGGTACTGAACTGCAACTGCCCAAGAGATGGTTGGTCGGGTTTTATGGGCCAAGAGAGGCAGTAATTATTTTTATGCAATGACTCAAATCTTAAGAACAAATTATATTTAGTTATATTTTTGCAGATGTCATTTTAATGTACAACTTAAATCATGCATATAATCATTCAAAAATCCAAATGTTTTATTTCAGGGATGAAATTTTTAGTGAATTTCTGCTTTTTCAGTTACAACTTTTCCAAATCTTTCATTTTATCTGGCATGCCAGGGAGGGATAACATGCTTTTATATTTTTAGGTAATACAAATTCTGGATTGTGTGGAGATCACCATAAATCTTAAAGTATTAGATTCATAAAATGGGAGACTGGCTTTAGTTCACAAAAATTGTTCAGAATCACCTAACTAAATTTTAATTTTGTGCAAAATATTTAGTATATCTAACATTTTATCAAAATTAATTTTGAATGCTTTGAATGAACAAAATTTATTCTCTGGAACTCATTAGATTAGCTTTGTTAACGAAATACAGTCCTCTTTATTTGCTAGATAGAGTGGACTCCTTCTTAACCGGCCTCCACTTTAACCTGCCGCCACTGACCAATTATGTACTGCAAATACAGTAGCCTACAGTAAGATGTGTTTAGTTTTTCCAACAAAGGAAGTTCTTCCACGTTAAGTTTTCTTAATTATACATATCACATTGCAATAAAGTAGGCTATATACTTAGTTTTATTCTAATAAAAACTATTTCGGGAGTGTATTTTAATGCTATTAAGGGAACGACGGTTTAACTAGCTAAATCGTTATCCGGTCTGGGCCCGGTCCCGAAGTGGCCGTTTAAGAGGGAGTCCACTGTAGTTCCAAATTGTCATTGCTGCTTTAAAAGGTATTCTAAGCCATACATTAGATTTTAACAGCATTATACATTTTTGTCTAAATATGCACTTTAGTGTGCTGAAAGAATAACTTTTTCTGTTTTGAATTGTTTTCTTTAAGCCTAATTTGGTACAGTTGTCACTAATTTAGCACTTTTAATTATATTTAGGCATGTTTCTTTTCTGTCAGTTACATGTCGCCATTTTGTGTCTTCAAAATCTTTCGTATTTTGTTGCAGTTTTTCAGGTATGCCATGTGTCGATTCAAAGATATTGAATTGTTCAATCAAAATTGACTAGCTTTATTTAGATTAATTAATTGATATATATTATGTGCAACTTGTTTGACAATTGTGAGCACCGCTCTGATTACAAGAGATGGACCATACCATCCATTAAATGAGTACAAGAGCTTGCATAAGGAGAGATGGACCATACCCATCTCACCATCACCATACTTCACCCTCGAGAAGCAGAATCTTTTCGAAAAACAAAGTACAAAAATCAACTCCCATGCTGCACTAAGATTGGCGTGTTATAGCTCATCCCTGTTTATTTTCATCATTGTTACTATTCTTCCAGGTTTGTAATTCGTATTCTACTGTTGCTGAGACATGATCAAGGACTCCAACGCTTCCCACCCATCCCTCCTCTTAATCGGCAAAAAGAAATACCGGGATTGTGTAAAAATAAGGACACTGAAAATCCCGTTGAGGATGATGGAACTTGTCCAAATGTGGAGGTCACATTCAGTCTGAAAACATCCGGAAGAGTGATGAGAACTTTAGATGCCTGTATGTAATTTTTCACTTTATTCTTTGAAAACCACTATTCCCCAAACAAACTTCATAAGAGTCTTTCATGTGTGCCAATGTCTCGACCCCCTTGATCACCCCCAAATTACATTTGTATTTTGTTAGCATCCTCCCTCAATCAGCATATGTACAGCATTGATTTTTATTGGTCGGGGAAACTGCTCCAGAACCTCCCCATCAATCATATTTTAACTTGGTGTACAGGTCTTAGCCATTTTTATCGACACTTTTCCAATACTTCACCAATTTTATTGTTGGGGCATCACTCTTTATCTTACATCACTGGCATTTTACCATTGTTGTAATTCGTCATTTTTAAATCACATTTCATTATAACTTTAATAGGCGACTAAGGTGAGGATACCCCATCTCTTATCACAATTTTCTCCAGTTATATTTTTAGCCTTCATAATTTGTTTTTACCAGTGGTGGCCTACATGCATTGCTTTTTTTATCCTGAACCTTTTATATAATCTAAACTACATATCATCTGTACAGTAAATATTTTAATTATACTTTTCATTATTGATTAGACTATTTTAATCTTTTATATAATTTTCTGGTTTGCGTCATCTCTTTTGGTGCAGCTTCTCCATCTTTGAACCTTAAGCCATTAAACCTAACCAAACCTGCCTCAATCAGAAGAAAGCAGTGAATTTATAAATTGTTATGACTATTCTTATAGCAAAATAATACTCAGAACACATGGTTTCAAACTGTCAACAACGTATCCTATACTGACAGCATTTGTCATGATTGTTGTCTAATAAATTGTGCTGAGTTTTTCATTCTTATTCTTTTCCTCCCTATTCTTCAATATCTTTCTTTCATCTTAAATGTCTATGCAGATCTTTCCTTTCGGGATTGATCCCCGACCATCACCATCAATTGGGTAACATTAAACAATAGCTTGTTGTGTTACACATTGCGACGAAAATTCAACTACCTACCTTTAAAGCCTGTGAATAGCAAGTTACATTAATGATAATTCATTCACAAAAGCATCTCAATTTTTTATTAGTCAAAGCCTAAAAGCGGCTAATAAAGATAAAAACTAGCATGAAATGGGTCTATATCAATTTTGGTGTATAAAATGTCCATCATTACCTGATGGTGGATGTTTAGTTTCATCCAAAAATAGCTATAGATCTGTTTTGTCTTGTTTTTTTATCTGTTTTGTCATTTTCGAAGGTTTTGGACAACTACCAATTTGGCTGAGGTTTTTAATCTTTTACACTGTTTTTATAACAATTTGCTAGCAAATGTTTACTATTCCTCTTTTTTTCCCTTTCACAACATTTTTTACTTGGCATTGCCTTGTGATTGGCACAGCTTGGCCAAGTGTGGCCTTTGCACCATAAAACCTAAAAAACCGACTGACCTTGGTATAAGCATCTTATGTAAATAGTACCTTTTGTTTTTTGTGTAATGTAACTTCCTTTTTAGCTCCCCCACTGGTATCAAGATCATGGAAATTGCCTAAGACTGATGAAGGAAATTGTAAATTCATGTCAAGACATCCAACAAAACTTTCTGGAAAATATTTCACTGCAGAAATGCTTCATATATGTAGACCTTTAATTCATTGTATCCTTTTTGATTATGTGAAAACTTTTAGAAAAATTACAAGATGAAATGGTATACTTTCTGTCAAAACTATAAAATATTTCAAGTCTAGTTGTATTCATATCTTAAATATATTTATGAAATCAAAATTGGCATTATACATTTTGAAAAGATGCTCTCTTAAATATTATGTCATTTGAATGATACAAATTCGGTTAGTGCACTTTATACATAATTTGATAACATTTCAAAGGATTTTGAGAATATTTTATTATTTTAGTCAGTATTTATTTAGTGTACCTTTGCAACTAAATTTTTCACTATAACTGAGGTAGATGAGTTTACCTTTTGCATAAAAGAGTTTACTAAATCTATACACATGAAATTTATGAAGACATACTGAATTCTATTCAAAATTAAAATTTTAATGTATAAAAATTCTTTAAGGATGTATCAAGTATTTTTGTCTTACTTATAATATGCACTCTAAGCTGGGTGTTTAAATAAATTTAATTTTTCACTATTCTGTGGTGTTCAAATAATTGCTATACATGAATAACCACTTGCTTTTTATTAAAATCTGTTTAAAAGCATTTAATTTAACATTATTAATGCATCTTAAGTGGATTGAATGAATTATGAAATGTTTCTTAAAATATAAATAAATGATAAGCTAATAATCTTAAAAGGAAAATAAACACAAATCTAAATATTTCATGCTAAATGACCCTTTCTTAACTTTGGTCTGGCTCCCTTTATCTAGGCATAAATCAGGTTCCTTTGTATAAAAAATTTAATTTTCAAATAAATTAAGGTTAAACCAATTGTATTTTAATTTCTTATGAGGTAAAGAAGTAAATTTACTTGAAACAAATAAAATGAAATCACGTTTTTAAAAATATTTCAACTGTTAAGGGATTTATGAATTTCATGATTTTATCTCGCATATCATTGGGTTCCAGCGTATTGCAAAGTGTATGTCAATGAAATGGCTGATAAGTTACCTAGATTGTCAACCACAATAGGCCCAGTTCCTCTGTCAGCAGCTACCCTATCTAGGTGTCTGGGTAGGTTCAGGAGAGGCTTGATCACTTTGGTGTACTTTATGGAGGAATAATGGAATGAATTGCCATCTTTTTCAATTCCAGGGTGAGCCTAATATCCTCCATACATCAAAAAATCCCTAGAGTAGTTGCCACTTTTTCTGCTGGCCACGTAAGTCAGGCCTACTTGAATCTTTCACCTGGTCTACAAATGTCACCTGGATGTCAAATTCACCTGGTCTACTCACCTCTACAAATGTCTTATTTGTCTTGATGAGGAAGAGACTGGAGCATATCTTGTCTGACTGCACTGCAGAGAACATCTTTAGAATTAATTCTCTTTAAAAAAATATTATTTATCTTCTATTGTTTTTTCTAATGCTCATTTTATGTTTATTGCTCTGCTGGATTATAGAAAACATGAAATCAGTGGTAATAGGCTCGACTCATGTATCAAGATGTAATCTCGCGAAATAAGTTATTTTATAATAATCAAACTGACCTGTGGCTTTCCTCGAAAAAACTGGGACTCCACCAAGAGCTACAACATGTGGTTTGAAAACCTGTTTTTTGTCTCTCCCTCCATTTATACACAAACTGAGTAATTCCACAATTAATTGAAAGCAGCATTAGGTCTTGCAATGCAGGTTGGTTGTCAAAAATTGTATTAAGGGTGTCAGGTACTGAAAATTACGAAAAATTGCTAATTAAAAGCATGTTTATATGCACATTAGTGTAATTATCCTTAAGCTGCATAGTGGCATCCATGGGAGCTTTTGGGGAATTTTCCTGGAAACCGTGGATGGTCGCCCTTGGAGTAGACGCTACAAGGTTTGTTGAATATTGTCATCTTTCTCTTAAAATTCTGCAATTGTTTTCTAGTTATACTTTTATAGCTCTAAGTCTATTTTCTGAAATTAAGAAAATTATTCCAAACTTGGATATTTTTATAAAAATGAGCTAAATGTTTCTCTTACCCAATAGTCATTTTGAACCTTTTGAAAGTTAACTGTCAGCGTTTAATATCGTGGTGTCCAGCTAAAATTTGTTGACTGTCACATTTTATGCCCCACTAAATTGCTACAGGGAATCACCCTACCTTACAAAACTCATACATTACAATAAATAATGTGTATAGAGCAGTGGATCCTAAACTTTTTAAGCCCACGCATCTTCAGTTATGGGTAGGCTTCACATATCTGAGATACTCTAGTGATCTTTTCTTTCCCCATAGGGCTTACTGTCTTGAAAACATGGAGCTCCTGGGATACCCAAGCGATCTATTTCTGCTTTCATTCCATTATTTTATTCCCCAATCCTTCTTCCAATTTTTGCTTGTTGTCTGTCATATGTTAGGTGCAGTTTGACCAAATATTGTCCTTGTGCCATATTTGGTCAAGCTACAGCAGAAAACCTTGAATTCTGAACTAACATGAACAGTGAAATATATTATGCAAACTCTTATTTGTTAATTAAAATGTATTAAAATCAAAAGGCCCTTAATTTGCAAAATTATAATATTAATGACTTCAAAAAACTAATCTTAATGTGAGCAATGAAGCTGCTTTTTAGCAGTTGGCTCAGAAATGTTAGGTTTAGTTTGTTGTAATTTCAGTATTAAGTCATTCCTCAACTTCAAGTCATTTTCAAATTAATAAATACTGAAAAATCCTTTCTTTGCATCGACTCGATCGTTGTTTTGAATTCTAAAATTTAGATTTTAGAATCTAAAAAAATCTGAGAAAATGGAATACTTTGTTTTTGCTTGGAATGTTTTCTATTTTGTCTAGTGAGATATTGCATATTTTCTGCAGACTCCATTCCTACCAATGGTCTGCTGAACCCACTTTGGGAACCACTGGTATAGATGAAAATTAGATTTGCTTAGTTTGAAGGTAGTGCATGAATCTCCCTCTCTGAAGCTTGATTGATAGAAATGCATTTACTTATTTTTATCCATTTAGTATTAGAACCTTAATAGCATTAATGGAAAACAATGTTTGGGGTGTTTTTCGTTTTCTAAACATTAAGGGGGGTTTTCAAATTAGGAAAAAAGAATCGGAAAGTTATCTGTGTGACATGTCTTAAATTTCAGTGTACTTAATTTTTTGTTTTGTTTTCTATCAACTATAATTTTTCTTGATGCTGCCCCAAATCATTTTCAAGCTCTTGTAAAAGTTACTTTTGATGTGATATTTAATTTTAAACTCTGCATCTTCACACATTTACAATTATAGGATTTGCATCTTAACTCATGCATATTAAGCTGAAATATGGGAAAATTTAGTCTCTAGAATTTAACACTTGTCTTAATTTTCCTCTCAGCTTATACCTACTGAAACAGAATCCTGATTTTAATAAAATTGAGCAACAAGAAATCAACCGACGTGCCTTTTCCATGATCTTCTACCTGCTGAGATCTCCTTTCTACGACAGTTATTCCAAGTAAGGAATGGGAATTTTTATTTTATGTTCCACGATTATTCAAATTTATTTTAATTTATATCAATATTAAACTCAAAATTTTATAGGATGCGAATAATAAACCTTTTGAAGGGTACTTCTGAACGTGTTGTTGGAAGTGGATTGCTGTTACGTGAGTTTTTACATTTACTTTTATTTGCAATGCTGTATGGAGATATAATGTTGATATGTTTTTTTATAATCTGATAAAATTGCTTATCAAGGGAAATTGTTTAACAAGTACTTAATTCAGGCAAATTTAGTATTTTTTTCTGAATTCTGAGGTCTTAATTATAGCAATTGTTTTATTATCCAAAGAAAATTGAAATGTAGTGAAGCTCAGAATATTTATCTTTTAACAACTGTTTATTCATCTCTTATTTCTGAGTTTGCATGCAATTGTATATTAGTCTAGAGGACATAAATTCTTATGTAATTAAAATATGAAAAATCTCAAACTTGACTTGGATTTCGATGACCTAAGAAACAACAAAAATTGCTGTACAAGCCAAACATAACTAAAAATTGCCTTTTTTGAAAACTTTAAAAGGTGCACGAAACAACTAAAAAGAATCTAAAAATTACTTATATTATGCAACAAAAAATTTGAAGACAATTTAACTTTTTTTCACCCAAAATCTTTATTTTGTTAATAAAAATGTAGTCACATGAAAAGAAATGTACAAATGGAAGTTGCATGCATTTTCTACATCAAATTGAAAGTGAATTTTACTAACATAAGCATTGACTTGAAAATTTTTAGTTCTTTTTCAAAAATTGCTTAGAACAAAATTTTCAAGGGAGTGATTTTCTGTGGCATGCCAACAAAGTTTTACACATTGAAAAGCTCTTTTTCACTTGTACTAAACCCACAGGAGCAACACTTTAAATAAACTCACTTCATGCAGTCTTGAAATTTCACTTAAAAAAAATTTCCTTGGTATAGAAAAAATGGGGCTTCAGAGAACATATTCAAAACAATAATCCTAAAATATCAAATCTGTTCCCTAATGCCTCTTTTTCTCTTTCACAACATTTTTTACTTGACATTGTGTGGAAGTGTTTGGTGCAGCTTGGCGAAATATAGTCCTTGTGCCATAAAACACCAAAACGACCAACCTCAGCACTCCTGTCATACAACTGCGGCTCTGATGTCTGTTATGACTCAGAGCATCAACCTAAAATTCCTGTCTGAAATTTTAATCTTTGTCAGTTAAATGTCTTCTGTGTACATAATCTTAAAGAATGCAAAATATAATATTGACTACAAATCATAACTGTCTGGGGTAGCCCAGTTGGAAGACTAACAGATTAGGAACTGGAGGGTTTGGAATTTGAAACTCGGTCCAACCAAAGACCGTCGTGTGTGCAGGGGTATGTTAAATCTGTTGTGGCCTCAAATATCCTCACGTTGGCATGGAAGTTTGGAGAGTAGGGTGCCAGCTCAGAGGTGGATCTCGTCATCTGACTGGTTCGAAATTACGAGGTATTATCCTCAGATCTTTCTCTTCGGGATGGATCCAGTGCGACATTAACTACCTATACAAATCATTACAAAATTCTATTGATGTAATCATTGCACATGAAACTGCTGTGAGAACTATGATTACAATCAGAAGGAAGTAATTTAAAATTTGGCAGAGATTTAAATGTTTTAGGTTTAGATAGTGAAGCTAATTATAAAATGTTATAATCTTGTGTAAATGGGAAAATTTTTATAAAATTAGCTTGTATCCAATTTTTTTCAGGTCCTTTGATAGAATACATTCCAGAGTGGCAACAACTCTATTTTTATGCATGGTCATCGTGAATTTCCAATTTCTTCATATCTTTTTTATACTGTCACTACTCCAAGTGTGAGATCAAAAACATGTCACCAATATGCCATAAACTGATGTAAATACAGTATCTTTAATAATTTTCTTACCAAATTATTTCATTGGATTTGTATAAGGCAAGAGTTCTTGGGTGGTCTTTTTATATATATCTGGTGATTGGAAGTTTTTGAAAGAAATTCTTCAGAAATATGCATTGTGATTATTTGTTACCAACTGCAATTTGTTATAAACTTATTTTACTTTTTGTCTCAAAAGACGTGTTTTTTTAATCTTTCAAATTTATTGCCTGTTTGTATTTATCGAATGTTATGCTAATAAATAATTTTTCAGATTTCTGATACATGTTCTCTCCTTTTTGTCCTCTATACTATACTAACTTGGCTCTTTATTTTAATGGAGATACAATAAAAAGAGTGATGTATGTTAAATTGAACCCTTGAACTATGCACCTGCAGGGAACAGCAACTCACTATCACCCAGAAGCAACTTCAACTGTAAATTATTCTTTACTAAGCACCAGCAGATAGGAGTTCATGAAAGCATGACCTCAAATGTTGCACTTGATTGTGGCCATTGCTTGGCAAGATCAGTAGAGCAGCTGAATCTATTCTTTTTTGTCAGACGTAACACTATTTTGTTTTCCCTAGGGAAGAAAGTTTTGGACTGGTAGTGCTTTGGATCCATATTTCCTTGTAATTATCAGGGCCATCATGGCTCAGTGGGTATATCCACTGTGCTAGCAACCTTTGAGTTGCGGGCAGCGCATGTTCGATTCCTGTCAGGTGCATTTCTCTTCTGTGTCAGTAAAACTTACATTGTGTGTGGTGAATATACTCCCACAGAACATTCTTTGTAACTGCTTTGCAGAAACCTCAACATAAACAGCTCCGCAAAAACTGGACGGAAGCTGCGCACGATTATGAAAATTGTCTTTCTTCACTTTCATTTCGAACGTGCTGCTGCATAGTGCTTGTAATCCTGTAATGTAAGTTACGTATCTTTTCGTCAAATGTAAATGTTTATATATATTAAATTTTGTTTGTTTCATGAGCTGGTTGCCTAATTCTATTCTATTTTTATATTTAATATTCTAATTCAACCAGATGATCAGTGTACCGAGGCTCTGGACATTTACTTTTGTTTGGCCCTTCATGTACACACCATTTTTGGTCCATGGAGCCGGAGGCAACCTTGACTCATGGAATAGATAAAATTCAGAGTTTAATTTGTTAAAATGGATGCTAAAAAGTTACAAAATTCTAAATTCGAACTTAAAGTTAATTCATCAAACTGAAAAAGACGTCAACCTAAATATATTCATAAAACATTCTTATTAAAAGAATATAAATCCGGAATTGTAAAACAAGAAAGCAATCTTGATGATTCTTATTTTGAGTTATGTCAATGCGAAGTTCAGACCGCAGAAGAACTAGATTCTCATTTCGAACACTATTCTAATACAAAACGTGTTTTAAATATTGGCTCTAAACTTAAATCAATTCATAAAAAAGCGACAATAAAGGTCAAATTCTAGAGTCCCCACAGAAACATTTCCCTCCAAATTCGAATGTTAATCTTCCTGCATTCGATGGCACGTTGTTCAGTTGGTTTAATTTTAAACAATTGTTTGTCACCACAATTCATGAAAATAATTCTTTAAATGACATTAAAAAATTATAATATTTGCAAGCTTCAGTAAAAGGTGAAGCAGCTAGACTAATCAAGGGTTTTCCAATAATCCCTTCTAACTATGCAGCAGTGTTCGAAACACTATTCAATAGATATGATAACAAGCGAGAATTAGCATATGCTTTGTGTACTCAATTATTTGGCATAAAACCTATCAAAGTTATATCATCCAAATCTCTTTACGAATTGCTAGATATTTGCAATGAAGCTGTGCAATCTCAATTCATTGGGTCTAAAACCTGACCCTTTGTCAGAAATATTCTTAGTACATTTTCTTAAAAAGCGAATTGATGCAAACCTAATAAATCAGTGGGAACTCACACTTGAAGATCAAGCTTTCCCTAGCTACAATTTCTTGGAAAAGCAAGCTAGAAGCATGCATTCAACTGATTTTCTTCAATTAGAAGAGAAAGCGAAATCAAAAAATCTGTTGCTTACAACACATTCGTTAACCAAAACGGCAACGAAACAAATTGGGGTCAACAAGGCCACTTCCAAACCATACAAATGCGAGCTATGAAACTTAATTCATCTATTATTTTAATGTCAATCTTTTACGACCATAAGGAAAAAATTCGTTACTCAGAAATCAAACCATTACTATATGCCTCATGAGGTTATAAGAGAATCAAGTTTGACAAAATTAAGTCGTATTCGATGCATCAGCAAAAAGTACTACAGGCATTTCGTTTGGCATACAAATAAATGAATGTCAAGTCGCAATCAAAAGACAGTTGCTTTCAAGTATCAAGAATTTTTGACCCAGAGTTTTCTATTACCTGTAACAATTACAGCTAAGATAATGATTCAGGAGTTTTGGGTCAATGAAACATCTTGGGAATAATGAATTAGCAACCAGAGGGCTGGGAGTTGAATCCAACCAGATTCGTGTACATGGAGGGCTTCATGTCACACTGGAGCAACAGGCTATTGGTGACTGTCCGGGATCAAACCCAAGGGAAAGATCGAGGACACCATGCAATTTTGAATCATGGTCAGAAGATGAGGTCACACTTGAGCTGGCATACCTTTCCAAACTTGGTTCTTCGTAATGTTAAAATACTCAGCTTGTCCAACCCTAAGAGTAGTCAGATGTCTCAGCAAATTTTATTTCAAGTGAGGTTTATCAATACAAAGCTAATATTTTTTACAATCTTGAAATATTCAAGATTGTAAAAAATATTTCAGGTGTTAACAGACAAACACTTCAGAATATCTAGTACACATTTGGAAATCTTAAGATTACAAAGCAGTGATTTTGAAAAAAGCATGGTTAGTTGATAAGTGCTAAATGTCAGGTAAAATATCTGGCAACCCAAGAAATAATTTACTAGTTGCCTTGTTAAAGATTACTTGAGGGGATACAAGTTTCTGATTTGTTAGCTATTAACTTTTAGTGCACGACTTTTTCATTAAAAAAATTTGCACACAGATATATTTTCTTATATGTATTCTTTTAGAGCAGGAAGAAATGTTTGGTACTGAATTAAAACCTTCAATGTCTCGCAGCACCCTAAAATACTGTAGCTATATACTGTTAGAATTACTGGTGTAGCTTGCTACTTTTTTAGCTGACAAGGCAACCACTAAAAAGTATTACTGTATTCTAAAGGTATACAATCTCATAAAATATTGGGACAGACACACAAATTGTTTTTTAAATTTTTATTATAAGTAAAACAATACAATACATAGAAATAAGGTTCAACTGACTACACAATAACTCTTCCAATTTAAGGGGATTTACTCCAATTGTCTCTCTCCTTCGATGCACGATCTTCCTCTTTATCGTAACTCCTAGAACGACTTCTAGTCTTGCTTCGGTGCGAGCTTGCACTGCTGTGGCGACTTTCTCGCTTGTGTTCCCCATTCGAGATATCCCTGGCACGCTAAAAGGAATGCAGGAAAAATTAATGATGCTTCAATCTATGTCAGTGAAAGAAATTTCATTACCTTACAACCAATCAAAACTAATTTTTTAATTTTAGGCTACACATTGCAAGGTACTGAAAATTTTGGTTCTAATATAATGTGCAATTAAAAAGCAATTCAAAACTATAAAGGAATCACTATAATCCAACAGTCGAAAATGATATATATTTACTTACTGGGAAGATTAAAACGTACGATACATGTATTACCAAATTTAGTCATGTCTATGAAAAATGAAACTACAACTAGTTGAGCTAATACCACTTGGTGAAGACATTACCTGGTCAGGTGAAGAGCTTCGGCTTTTCGACTGCTTCCGTTCAGCACTTCTGCTGCGGGAATGACTACGACCCTTGCTGTGGGAATGACTTCGGGCCTTTCTCATCGGACTCGGACCTTTGCTGCTGCTTCGGCTGCGCTTCACTCGCTTTGGGCTCTTTTCTTTGCTGGCACTCTTGCTGTGAGACTTGCGTTGAGAAACGCTGCGGCTTCTCCTATCCTTGCTGGCACTCCTGCTGCGATGTTTGCGGGGGGAGGGGCTGCGACGCTTCCGGGGAGTCGGGCTGCGACTTGCAGATTTGCTCGAGCTGCGCCTTGATTTGTCTTTGGACTTGGATTTATCTACACTCCTAGACCTACAATAAAAAAAATAGTTCTTTAACATTCTCTCAATTTAGATCATGTAAATTTTGATCCAAATGCAGTATTATTCAGATCTTCAAAGATATTGCTCATCAATTTTATCATCAGAATGCTAAAATAGAAAATTCATAAAATTGTCTCTTAATCTCACAATATTCAACGTTTTAAAATTTATTTCAATGAAAAACTTGATAAAGATAGAGAAAAACCAAACAATTCAATTTCTCAAGTTGCTTTCAAATGAATCAAAACAGCCTTAAAATTAAGATATTGTTTTTAAAATTTAATTTCTCAAGAAATATTCCAATGCACTTCGAATTGGAGACCAACCTCACAAATGGTTCAATTCTAGCAAATGTCTAATAAAATTTGGCTTTATTTATAACTTCATATTTTTATCCCTACCATTATACAGCTGATTTCTCATTGCCCTACTCTTCAAACTGCCCTTGAACTTATAAATAGTCATACAATTTCATTACTTACAGCACAACTACTTTCAACTTAATGAGAATACTTTTCCATAAGAATAAATACCTAAACAGTTCAATGTTTCAAAAAATATTTAACTTCAATGTAAGGACTGGTATTTTAAATTAAGCATACATTTACTGATTTTTTTGAAGGATATGCATGAAAAACAAATACAAAAAAGGTAATTTGGTATAGGTAATGTCAGCAACAGACTTGGTTCATTACAAAACATAAATCACCAATGGGTGTCGCCAATTACTTTGTCCACCAGCGAAACAAGTAGTGTATATAAATACTACTGCTTTAGAAGATGGACTGTTATGCAACATTCAACAAAAACGTGGAGCTGAAAACTAAAAGTCAACAAGACCACATTCCCAAGTTAATCTGAAGATCAGCAGCTCAGTTACGCCCGATTTATAAAAAAAACATACATTAAGTGATCCACCGATTGAAGCGATAAGCTTGCTGCGACTGGCTACTAGTCTCGTGCTATTGTTTACATTTCTCACAATGCCCAAATCAAAAACAAATTACATTTTATACTTGGCAGATTTTGTTTCAAATTTTGATTTTAATAAATTGCATACAGGATAGTTTTAATAACACATTTTAATTCTGGTTTAGAAATAAGACAGTTTAGTTGACGACCTGCTTCACTTCCTGGCAAAAAGCTAGTAATGAGCCTGCATTAACCATCAATCGAGTGTTAGAATCAGGATTTCAAATAAAAATTTAATACCGAAACGGGGATTTAAACCTTGGATCAAGAATAGTGAATATGGTTTCTTCGATAATCAGGGGATTATGGTTGATTCAGATTAACACGAGACTTGTGAATATGGCTGCTAGAGCTTTGTCAGCCAACCTTTCTATGTTTAAGTTTTTGTTATTAATCAAGATTTAAGCATTTTTTGAATATGCAACCATTACCTATTCCATTCATGCTTGTCTACCTAAACGTAAAACCAGACATGTCAGCAACAGACTTGGTTCATAACAAAATGTAAATCGCCAATGGGTGTCGCTAATTACTTTTGTCCATCAGCGAAACAAGTAGTGTACCAAACAATACTGCTTTAGAGGAAGGACATATATGCAGTTCTCAACTAGATTTGCTGATTTAAAAATGTTCGGTTCCAGTATTTAATATACAATCAACACTATGGGAGATGTTTATTTCAACCAACTCTTCACAATGCAAATTGGTCTTGTTGGTCATTCAGAGATTACACCAATATAGTATTTTTTATGGAATCCCCTGCTAAGCTCTTTTCAGAAACAGGCTTGGTTTATTACCAAATAAAAACCAATGAATGTCACTAATCACTTTTGTCCACCAGTGAAACATGTAGAACACAAATACTACTGCTTTAGAGGATGGGCAAACATGCAGCACTCAGATACCACTGATTTTCAAGTTATTTCAGCCACCTTTTATCACCTGACAGTTATGATGTTGAAAATTGTGCAAATTTAGGCAAACTATTAAATCCCATGTTCTAATCTACCTAAGCAGACAGCCATGAACATGTCAGCCACAGACTTGGTTCATTACAAAACATAAATCACCAATGGGTGTGGCTAATTACTTTTGTCCACCAGCGAAACAAGTAGTGCCCACATGCATTACTGCTTTAGAGGGTGGACAAATATGCAGCTTTCAATTAAATGCTGTTTAAATTATTAAGCTCTATTCAAGTGCTCCAAGACTCGGCAAGTTAATTACAGACAACATCCAAGAGGTCCTAAACAGGACAAGCTGTGCCAGATTATAAAATTAAACAAATAGCAGTCATGCTAAAAGTGAGAAATCAAGAATTGAGACAGAAGTTAAGAATTTAATGTGCATCAATAAAATTTTAAAAGGTTGAATTGTAAAAAAATTTGAAAATTAAATTGACAAGTCAATTTGAATTTGAAAAAGACTAGATTAAACAAATACGTAAAAATGAAAAGGTTTGAATGGGAATTTTCCCCATACCAAAAGCATTGTACAAGAGAACTATACACAGAAGATGAGGAAACCAGAATAGGCCAAATTACTTTCAAATAACTAATACAACTTGAATCTAAGCAAAATGTCGAAATAGCAAATTGTAGGAAAACTTTCAATTTTTCCTTCCTTAAACAAGGAAATGACAAGTATGAGCTAATCAATTTGGAAAAATTAGTTTTTGTATCAAAGTAGACTCAAATCTGATCCTTTCATCTACAAAATCATGGCATTCTGAGTTCATTTTATACTATTTTTAGGTCATGCCTCAGCCTCATTTACCTCGATCTCGAACTGGCAGGTGTGGGTGTGCGCTTCTTGGGTCGCCTGGATCGATTGTAACTTGGCGATCGCACCTGACTCGGTGTTCTACGCCGCCTGTTCCACCGACCTCTCGAGGGACTACGACTCCTACTGTAGCTATACCTAAAATAGAGTGAAACAAAATTAGTTTGCACTACTTAATTTTAATATGAAAACTCAAAATGCCATCATTTAATAGTGTTCAGGAATCTAGTTTTGGAGACTCAATACAGAGCTGATAATTACGAACCGATTGCTTTTTAAACAGGAAGAGATTGACAGCTGAGCAGGCCCACAAATCCTGCATTGGCAATATTATGTGATAAACTAAGTATCTCAGGAGTTTTAGGCTCCAAAATCCAAATACATTAGGCAATAAACAAAGAGGCCAGACTATTCCCAATAAGTAACCCCCAAAATATACTCACTTAAAATCAAACCATGCAGAACATTCTTGTCAAACAGTGCTATATATAAAAAATAGTGAAGCAGAAAGAGGCAAATTCTGGAAATGCAGATGCATTCTATACATACTTCAAACCAAAGAAAACATTCTACCAAAATCTTAAAATAAAGAATGTTCACTCCTAAACACAAATCTTCAGTTCATACAATAAATTCAATTTTACTTATATTTCACTGGAATTTATTGTTTTAAAGTAGAAAACCAAATGTAAGGTTTAAAAAAAATTAACACTTTGTTGCATACAAAATAAAAATACAAGTTCAAAATTTTTTTAGACAATCTTGGAAAAAGAATTTCAACTTATATACTAATAAAGTTATTCCTTGCTTTCTCTACCAAACCAGAGGTCTTGAATTTGTTAGTTAATACAAATGAGACAACATAATTTTTAAAAAATGCAACTTTCATTTCCCAACAGTTCCTGTGTCAAATTGAAAGTTTGAATTTCACTACAATATTCGACTGAATATTTTTAGTTTGCTCAGGAAACTTGAGTTTTAATTTCATCAGTCCCGAATTGCAAAGCAGAACCAAATACCTATACAGATTTTCAAGCCTACGGCCTACCAAAGTTTTAAAAACTTCAAGCTCTTTCTCACATCCAGAGGAGCACACTTTCAAGTAAACTGTCCATTTGTTCAGGCACCGGAAATCCACTACAGGAAAAGTTTCGCCAACAGGGATGAAAAATAGAGTTTTAGGGAAAATCATCTAAAAACATCTTACTATTTTGCACCAAAATACTTTTCAATCACAAGTATTAAACAACCAATAGCTAGGCACCTCAATTTTATGTCATGGAATATGTTCTCTTCCCAAGTTGTTCCAGCACTATTTTCAAAGTGGCTTAGTGATAAACTTTGGAAGGAAATTTTAGCCCATGCACAAGAACTTAGAACTTTTCTTTTCAAACGTTAGTCACTTCTATATTTACTTAAGCTTAGTAAAACCTAAATTTACATTAATAACAAGTCAGTCATAGCATCAGATGGCCCCTGTGCATTACTTCATCATTTAGAAATCTGACAGAGAATGTGCACTTTTCTCATCATCTGCAGTGACAAATACAATTGTACACGTTGCGATTTTTAGGAAGCTTAAAAACTTTCACTTACAACACATCAAATAAACAAAAACCAATAAAATTGTGATTTCAGTTGCAAAATCCAAAATTAAATCTGTTACTTATAACAAGGACATAACTTACTTCAAAAAATTCTAACAGTAAAACCACTCAACACCCATTTTCATTCTGGGACAGAAGGCACAGATAATACTAATGAAAAATCACGCAATCACAATAAACTAAAAATACAACTATTTCTATCAATGAGAACTTGTAGCTCCACCAGTACTACACTGAATTAAGCAACCTTTTGACACCTACAAAACAAGAAAACTAACAGATTGCTAAATGAGCATAAAGTTATTGAAGACCAGTGAGCAAAAACAAATTTTTTAAAAAGCTCACAAAACATACCTGTGTCGTCTAGAACGGGATCTGGAGCTAGATCGAGAATATCTTCTAGCCTTGTAGCGATCTCTTTCGAGTTCAGGACAATCCCTTGCCCAATGACCATGGCGATGGCAACGATAGCATTCGGCACTTGTCTGAAAGATGCAAGAGCATAATTAAAAAACATTTCATTGCACTACTTTTTTTAGATTTCAACTTTCAATTGGAAACATTACTGACCCTGCTACGCATAGGAGGGCGACTTGAGGGTCCCCTGGCCCATTCTACCACAATTGTTTGCCCACGAAGATCACGGCCATTTTCGTACTTGATAGCATCCTGTAGTTTTGTAAAAAAGGTTAAAAAAAAAGAGATTATTACACAGAATTAAATTACACAAATTAAATTGCATGCAATAAAACTAACTACTTAACTAATCTCTTAAAGCTATGATTTTCCTTAAAAACTGGTCGATACAAAAGCTCTCAAAATGAAGGGCATCCAGCTATAATCTATATCTGCCATAAGGGGAGGGGATTAACTTAAGGCTACCAAAAAATTTGTCCAAGTTTAATTCATATTCATTCTGGCCATTTAAATCAGTACAGTAAAAGTTCACTTGTGTGCAAATCCAGGATTGTTTCAGAGGCCTGCAGATCACTGATATTTCCAGGATCACTTTTAGTTATCAATTCCAACTTCTCTCTTCCAACTTCTGATGATTCAATCTTGTCTAGACTCTTCCAAGAATTCTTCATCATATCCATGGCAGTTATTCAATCACTTCTAAAGAACTTTTCTAGATTAACTAGATAACATTCTCAAAGACATCTTCAAACTTCAACATCATGGTTTTACTAATATTCTTGATGAAAAAGCTTTGGAATCTTCAGTGTTTCCAATGGGTAATATCCATACTAGTTTCCATAATATATGACTAACAGGATTCTTGACAGTTCTATCAACACATGTGAGAATGCAACTAATGTCTGAACATGCATATTGTAGTCATGTCTGTAGTAAAACTACTTTACAAAAGCTACATTTTAGGAGACAAAATTAGGCTTATTTGGCAACTTTTTAGGTTGATGGTTTAAGAATTAGAAAAAGCATACTTAGGGTTATATTCTAAAATTCACCATTAATGTATATCCACTAAGTCTTAAAACTTGTATAAAAGCTCAATAAATCTGTATAATTAATATTTTGACTGGAAATACTTGTTCTTGTTTAGAAGTCAATTTTTTTTTATTGAGGATCATAATCTAGACTTTACTAAATTCTAAATATTAAGATAATGGGATATGTAACATACACCAGCACAAATTTGAAATATTTGATTGAGTTAAAAATAAGCTTGACATCAGTTCCAACTATCTAGTTACCAAGTTATATTTAAATATCAACAGAAATTTGAGTCATAATTTTTCCTTTAAAATATTTGAAATAAAAATCTACAGGTTATTATCTAAACTTCAAATGGAGTCATTACCTTATCATGAAAACAAATAGTTAAAAGGGTGAAAATAAGATTCATTATTCAAAGTCATTCCTTATGTTTTGAAGTGTTAACACATGTAGAATACAAGGATTTGATTAGGAAACTAAACTCAAAAGATGAATCAAGTGTTAAATCTGTTTAAGAAAAACATCAACCAAAGAAGTTGCCAATATGAAAGTTTTATTCAAAAGCTTCAGAGAAAACTAGATATTGCCTGGGCTCATTTGGGTTTCTTCTTCGAACAAATTAAAGTGCTGGGGTTTAAATAGACAAGTTATAACATTTAACTGTGCAGCTTTACATTTAAATATTACACAAGCATATTTATTTACACAAATTAAGAACTCGTCTTTACAATAGAGGAAAACTAACACCCTATAACTGCCACTTTAGTAAAAAAACTAAAAAATACCGATTTTTATCCTGAAGGAATTTATATTACCTGATGTCCATAACATTACAGAAAAAGTCATGGCCAAAAGAAAGTGCCCCGTATTCATGAAAAAAATTGTACTCTGCACATAGACAAGGTCAGCACAGCTTGGCACAGAGTCAGTTCTTAAGTCAGGACAAACATTCTAGTCTTTCCAAGTCTACTCTCTAGGTTCAGATGCAGAAAAACCAAAACTCAGTAGCGATTCTGACTGCTTATCTTAGACATCATTCTGTCCCAGTCTAGAGCAGTAGTGGACGTCTGTCTGGGGTGAGCTCCACTCATTCCACTAATTTAAACCGTGTCAAAACAATTAACATCAGTTACTAGCAGAAGAAATTAAATGGTACTTAAGCATTAACTTCACTACTTAACTCTTTAGAAACTAATTTAACAAAATAACATTTTCTTCAAACTTCAGCAGTAAACCCTCAACGTTAAGATTTTAAAAAATTTATTTTCAATAAAGACAAGTACTAAAGTTAATGCTGTAAGTATCAACGAAACAGATGCAAAATGAATCTCAAATAGATTAAATATTCAACTGAATAAATTGTACAGATAAACATACAAGCATACAAATGGAATTAGATTGAATGAATCGAGGATTATTGTAAAACAATCATTCGAAATATCAATTCTTAAAAATAAGTGATGGGTAAAGTTAAATTGATTTTCAACACTCGTGAAACTTACCAATCAAGCACTAAATGATGTATAGAATAGGGAGCTGCAGTGAATAAACTTAAAACATAACTTTATACTTTAAGCATTTATATATAAATATGGTCAAACACATAACACCAATTAGACTTAAATATAATTTTTAATGACATACCTCAGCATCTCTTTTGTCTTCATAATCTACAAAGGCATATGCCATTCCAGTACCTGAAATTAAAATAATCAAGTGTTACAGAGCAGTCAACCACAAAAACCCATGGGAAATCTAAGATAATTAACCATTCAACTATAGTTGCTTAAATTAGGAATCAGAACAAAGCATGAACAAAATTCCATTTATGTGCAGGGATTCCATTTTTGATGGGCCAAGGCATTTTAAGATATGCAACTTAAAAATGGTGTAGGGTTGGACAAGTATGACAAAAACTACTTGCCAATTACAGGCCTACTAGAACACTTGTAAAATAGTAGCATAATAATAAGCAGGTCTCCTCTTAAACCCTATATTAGTAGCTCAGATACAAAATTAATCAGCTAAAACACAAAATGTGCCAATAAGCATGAAACAGATGATCTTGCCAAATTGAAATATTAAAACTAAATATTTACTAACAAGGTTTTCACGACAATCCAGCAATCAGATTCTGATGTATTTCTTTTATGGTTGATTCAGCTAGGCACAAAAAATTTGAAATTTGCATGACAAGATGAAAAATTCTCCTTGAAAGAAAAATCTGAATAATATTTTTGTTTGCTACTAGTAAAACAAGGTCTAAATTTTCAGTGAGCTTAGGTGAATTTTCAAAAAAGGTTGCCAAAACTTAGAAAATAAGAGCTTGAGATCATTTTGCCTCAAGATACCCAGTTACTAAGGTTGAAAAATAGCAGCAAAAGTTGACTGGCAGCCCTGCAAGTTAAGACGTCACATAAACTGGCTTTTCATTTCTTTAATCTTCCGATAGAAGCCATGCTAATGTAATTGAACTTTAACGGTGTAATATTGGTTCCTAGCAAACAGCTCAACAAAGCTTTGCAAATAGTAAAAACCATTAGATTTTTTAACTTTTAGGGCCTGAACTAACAGAAATAAAAAGCATTCACCTTTAACACATCTCGATTTGTCAATATATTCAATAAATATGAAGTTATTTCCCCATTTCACACTGTCATTGAAGAGTTTGAAATACTTCCTAAACTAAAGTACATACATTTTCCTTAAGTTAAATTTTAGTCTTTGAATTAAAGTTGACAATTAAAATTGAATTAAGTCAATGATTAAAGATATTACAAAACTTTAGGTACAGGCAATGGGTTCAAGAAAAGATTGGGTCATTTTATACTCTGCTAAGGCTCATTAGGAGACAAGGACCTAAGGCTTAACATTGAAGTCTTATACATTACTTTAGTAAACAAGAACATAAGGGATTTATATTAATTAAGAGTAGATATATTAAAAAATGTGTACAGTAATTACAAAAACCATCATTGCTTTTAACCCTAAAATGCTTTTTATAGTTCAAGGAACATTGAAATGTTCACACAATGTTGCAAAATCAATGAAAGGTTAGGTTTTTTGAGTTAACAAGTTATTTGTACAGTTTAATAGCGAAAATTAACACTCTACTTAAAGTTTTGTTGTTGCCACACGAGGGTTAAAATGATGCTACATGAGGGACTTGTGGTTTTCACTCAACCTACAAAATGTACTAAAAACCCCACTCAGAATTGGGTAGGCTTCTAGTCATTTTGCTACACAAGGGCAAATTAGATAAGAACTTACAATGCAGTCTTTCAGAATTAGGTTGGATGGTTTGGGTTTTATGGTGCAAAAGCCATATTTAGCCAAGTTGAACCAAACACACGACAAGGTCAAGTAAATCAATCATAATTAGAAATAAAAGTTAAATTTCTATTCATAGATGGTTGTTAAAATACACAAGTTAGACTGCAAAATTAGGCTGAATGTTCCAAACTTCCTTTCCTGTCTAATCCCGATAAAAAAAAATGTTCGATTGCTCGAAATTTTCATTCCTTAATCCTCCCGAGATTAAAGATTTTAACTTAAAATTTGTCTTCATACTGAACAACAATGCATTAAAGCCAAGTCAGCTCGCATTCCAGACAAATAGAAATCAATAAATTTCGAAGATTTCTGCGCAAAGGCAACGTAAATAGCACCCTAATTCATGCATTTGTAATAAGAACGATTTAGAATGTATCATACTTCAAAATAATAAATATTTATCGAGTTACGTTTAAAATTCAATGAAACTAATTTGGTGATTGTGATTAAGAGCAAATTGGGTGAAACCGGCTAAACTCTTACCGTACTTCACATCGCATCGTACTAAACTGCCATGCCTGTCGAACAAATTTTCTATCTCTTTTTGCTTAGAATCGAGAGGCAACCGACCCACGAAGAGTTTATAACGCCTGGACATTTTTAAAAGTGTTCGAAACTCAATTTATGAAGAATGCGGAGAACGATGAAGAATACTTAAACGAACAGGAAACAAAATGGCGCATTATCCAACTCCCTGAAAAATAAAAAAAAAAAAACAGTTCCTTTCGACTACCAACCAATGAGAATTCGACAAACCATTACCTTGATAAGGTTGAAAAGCATGACGGGAACAATGGGGATACTCACATAATTTACTAATTAAACACTTAATTTGAAGTAAAATGTTTCATTTTAGCAGATTGTGATACCAATAACGAAATTCCAACATCGAACAATGTTTCAAGGAATCTAACATTTAAATATTCCAACAACGAAATTTTCAATTCGCACCAATACTTGGAACACATACAGCATTTCAACAAATACATTGAAGTGATAGCATTTCCGCAAATATATTGAAGACAGGAATTCGATTCTTAAGTAATAGGAACAATTTAAACTGACTTAACTCTTACCGTACTTTAGGTTGCATCTTACTAAACTACCGTATTTTTCGAAAAGTGATTCAATATCTTTCTCCCTTGAATCCAATGGCAGACGGCCCACGAACAGTTGAGAATGCCTGGACATTTTTTGATATAATTAATAAAGCGAAGCCTCTTTTTCAAGAATTCCTAGCACAGAAAATGGCGTCAGTCTCCAGTTCGGCTTCTTCAGAAACAGAAGAGTAACGCAGGAAATAAACACGAGACGCAATATCGTTTTACTGCAGTATCGTTAAATATCGATATCCCTATTTTAGGGAAATTAACTTTGATTTCCAGGCAGAAATAAATGTAGAAAAATACCTTAATAACAAGAATATACATTCACGCAATGGATATCTATTTATAAATACCATTCGAAAACATTTGAGGGAGTATAGGTAGGTAGATATTTAAATGACGTCAAACTAGAGCAAAACACCGGACTATTGTAAACGATCCGGCATCACCAGAAGGGAAAAATCCAAGGACAAGTAATTTTGAATCAAGGTCAGATAATGAGATAACACCTAAGCTGGCACCCCACCCTCCAAACCACCTCATTTAGAATTGTTGTGAATGTTTGGAGACCGGTTTGCTAGCTCAGGAATTGGCCTCGTCATCTGACCGTGGTTTAAAATTACGAGTTGTTATCCTCGGTTCTTTCGGGTCCGCGATAGCCCGGGTGCAAGGGAAACGGTTTAGTAACCGGAGGGTTGCGATTTCAAATCCAACCAAAGACCGTAGTGTACGTAGGAGGCTGGTGCACGTTAAATCTGTCATGGCCTCAAATGTCTTCACGTTGGTGTGGTAGTTAGGAAAGTGGGATGCAAACGCAGGTGTGAATGCAAAACAAGGGTAATAATGATCTATATATTAATACGTGAAGAAAAAACTTTGTACCCCCCTTTTTAAGCACATTGCGCACCGAGGTGTATGAGATTTGGCATAATTAAAGATCATATGGAGGAGTGCAGAAAGATAAAATTAATGTATAATATGCGTTACAAATATATTAAATTAAACAAAATAAAACATTCATTGTTTACGTTCATATACTGTAATCTATATATTAATACGTGAAGAAAAAACTTTGTACCCTTTTTAAGCACATTGCGCGCACGGAGAAGTATGAGATTTGGCATAATTTGCCACCACATAAGTTAGTATTGAAAGTTAATTGCATAGTTTTGCTGATCAGAAACTTAAATACAAAGGAAGCATTAATCAATGGAACAAGAATGCGCATCAAATTTATGCATCATAATACTATTGATTGCGAAGTTTTAACTGGAACCGCACGCAATAAGAGAATTTTGATTCCACGTATAAATTTAACATATTTCGGAACTATTTTACCATTTAACTTTCAAAGAACTCAATTTCTAATTATACCTGCATTTGCGATGACAATAAGTAAGTCTCAAGGACAAACATTCGAAAAATTGGAATTTTATTGAGGCAGCCAGTTTTTACACATTGTCAATTGTACGTCGCAGCAAGTAGAGTTCGATCATTCGATGGTTTGAGATTTTATATTTCAGAATATAACGGTCAAGGGCATTTAGCAAACGATGAAAGAGTTTTTACAAAAAACATCGTCTACACAGAAGTTTTGAATCATTGAATTCATTGTCGAACTATTTTAAGTTCAATGGACAACATTTATTTTTTTAACCACCCGGTTTTTTGTTTCAATAAAAAATATATATAAAAAATACGAAGCACGTATTCCTTATTTCATTTTTTGGATTTATTTTTTATTTAAATTTTATATAATTTGAAAAAGATAGGCAAATTAACTGTGTAGCCTTGGCGAAACCTGTGGCCAGTATAGCAATAAAAAAACCGAAGAAAATGTCAAACAACGCGTTATTGTTTTTTAGATATGGCTTAACCAAGCTATACTGCATTTTATCTATGACGTATTTGTACATGCTCGCAGCTTACGTAATAGAACAAAATTAAAAAAAATTATATGCAATGAATATAGAGGTATACTCTTTGACAAAAGAACCTTATTAACGTTCAAACTTAAAAATTAAATGAATTATGGTCGAATTTCGACCACCTGGGCGACCACTAGTTTTTATTATTATCCAAAGAAGAGTTGAAAGAAAAAGGTTCAATAGTAATACGAGTGCCAACTTTAATGAAACAGAATGATTAAAACAATGTGATGCTGAAGTTTAATACGGTGTGCGGGAACCTCTGGTAGCCACGCATTCTGCACAACAATTTCCCTTACTTTCGATGAGGGTATGGATGAGTTGTGTGCTCAAAGAGTTTCAAGTCTCACGGAAAGCAGTTTTCAATTCCGGAACGGAGCTTGGTGGGTGGCGGAGGGCTGCAATGTCTCCCGAGCATATCCCACATGCTCTACAGGATTCAGATCAGAAGAGTTGGCAGGCCACTGATGTGGTGGATATCTTCACTTTGAAGGAAGGCGTCGACCAGGGCTGCACGGTGAGGAGGCGCGTTATCATCCATGAATATGAAACCAGGACCGATAGCACCTAGAAACATTTAACGGTAGGCTCAAGGACTTCGTCTCTGTATCTTTGACCGATAACAGACCCTGTGTCAAAGATGTGGAGGTCTGTGCGGCCGTCCAGCATGATGCCTGCGCAGACCATGACTCCCCTGAAGGAAAACGATTTTTTTTCCGTGATGTTTCCAGGGTGAACACGCGTTCCACGTTCTATCCAGATCGTGGTACGATGAGAATCAGTTTTCAGATTAAATCTGGACTTGTCACTGAACATGACATTGCCCCACTGTTGTCGACTCCACTGCCGATGTTCCAAATTCTACTGTAAGCGCATGCGTTTCTGTGCAGACGTCAGGGGGATGCAAACTGCTGGTCGTCTGGCATAGAGACCAACGTGTATGAGTCTCCTGTAAACAGCTTGTCTCGAAACTGACTCCTGTGGTGGCTGTTAGGGCTTAACCCAGTTGTCTGGGAGAACGGCTCCTCTGACTTTTGGACATGAGTGTATAGTTGATATACCAACTCGGTGTGATTGCCAATCAAACCGCACGTTGTAAGTTGATTGGAAAGCAATTTAAGGATTCTGTTCACACAGTTCGCGGCTTGAATTTTATAAACGAATCATGAAAGGAGAATACCTAATTTATTGTTTTGTTTCAACAGACGCGCCATATATTTCTTCAAAGATAGAGCAAACTTTTTGTAACTTCATACAAGGAACCTCGATTATCATTTGCCGGATTCTCATACCTTGAAGTTGATTTACCAGACGTCCGGACAGGTATGTAATTTCTACATGCGTAGTCCGGATTCCCCTTGGTATTATAAGTTGTCCGGATTTTTCAGAGAAATCATCAAATTCAATCCAACTATTGCTCGAATCGCTTTGTGTATCAAAAATGTTCACGGAATTTTACAAATTAAATCAGTTTATCAGAGGTATATTTTTATGTTATTTTTTATTTCTTGCTTGTATGTGTAACAATGCTTCTTTGGCTGTTTCATTGTAGTCTTTTATTTAACACCTCATCAACTGAGGTTTGTTTTTCTGGACTTTCCCTAAAATGTCAACAATTATAATTGAGTTTGTCATGAAATTCAATTTTTAGATCTGGTATTCCCAGAGGAATCACACAAAGACAGTGAATATTCTTAAGAGCTATCACACACAAACTGCAGGGCTCCCACAGGGGATAAAATGACGACATTTTGCTACTTTAATATAAAAATCTACACAGAACTTTTTCAAAAAACCGTTGTCATAAAAATTTGGAAGAGTAACTAGCATTTTTTTTTGCTATGATGCTTAACTTATTTTCTTACTTTTTAAACAATGAATCTAACAATGAATAAAATGGCTTATATGCTAGGCTTCAAAAAGCTATATATATGTGCTAAATGGGTGCCCATTATTGGTTCTCCCTGTATGGAAAGTTCTAACTTAGAAGCCCTGTAGCTAACCTTCGAAGCTTGTCCAGTTTCTTTTACTATTTTTTAACTATATGTATCAGAACCATGCGAGATTATGAATTGAAACTGTCATTGACAAACGTGCCATTTTTTCAATAAACTTCAACCCACATTTACCCTATAAAAATTAAAATAGAATTATCAATTTTGCTGCTATTTAATATCAAATGATATTTCATATTGTTGCCTCACCCTTATACCCTTGAAAAGGAAACAAATTATGACGAATCTAATGACAAAATTTAATTCATAGGGACAACTATTTCTATATTTATCTTTGAAACCTCTAATTTCATAATTTGTAATTTTGTAAAACTTTTCATACAGTAATATTAACCATCTACAATGTAAATAATTTTCAAAGTTGGGATGAATTACTGATGATTTAATGCTTGAAAATATTTAAACGGAGATGTTCTTGACCAAAGTGCTTGGCCAAATCCAAGAAATATTTATTAGTATGATCATTCACTCATCTAACCTGTCATAAGTAGTCATGTCGCCAAACGAGGCGTTTGAATGCCAAATACGCCACTGAAGTCAATTCTTTAAAGAGCAGCCGTATGACTACTAGGGACATGTTGGTCACACTGTTTGAAATTCCTCTCATTAGCAATGCTCAATCTACTTATATTCCACGTCTATGGCCTTAATTGTACCTCGAACACTCTACATTGATCACTAACAATATGCTGTTAATATATCATAAGTGATAACAAAAATGCTCCTATTGGAATATTTCAATGCCCAAATTCGTATTGATGATGCAATTATATCGACAAATGTTTACGTTCTTAGAGATATCAGTAGTATACGGGCCCGTATAATAGACGGAAGTAGTATATGGGGCGGTATAGCGCCGGAAGTAACGTCACACCACGTGACCGGAAGTGGGCGTGTCGCGATGACGTCATCGGAAGTGACGTCATACCACGTGATCGGGAGTGGGCGTGTCATCATGACCGGAAGTGACGTACCGGAAGTGGAGTTTAGTTGTTTTCCTTTTTACCGTGTAGGAGTTGGGTTGAGTTATTTTCCTCCTGCTGGGAGTTGAGTTGTTTTTACTTTTCAGGGAATGGCAACATGCAAAACTGAATGACGTCATACCCTGTGACCGGAAGTGACGTATCGGAAGTGGAGTTTAGTTGTTTTCCTTTTTTTTCCCCGTGCAGGAGTTCAGGTGTTTGGTGTACTGCTTATTTTTATTCTTTTTTCGTGATGGTTTCAAAGTTTAGTGTTAAAGAAGTGGCAACGATGTGAGTGATAAGAATGCATGCTTGTCCAAGAGGACGTCAAAGTTTAGTTTGAAAAGAGTGGCAACGATTTTGAGTGAAAAGAATGCATGTTAGATCTTGTCCAAGGATACGTCAGCGTTTTGAACAATGCAAGCTCCTCCCTTTTTGCTACGGAGATTGATGTGGAGTTGTAAAAGTCCTGCTTGGGATTTTTTCATTGGATGTCTAAGGGTATCGATTTTTATTTGCGGATTTTACAGCTTTGGACGATGACTTTTGACTCTGCATTCGTTTTGGAGAACAACGTACCTCACTCGCTCTTTTGACTGATCTACTGACTTTACAAATTTCTTACCTGAGAATGAAACGTTTTAAGAATCAGCCTGAAGTGTGCAAGAGAGTTGCTTCAAACAATCAAATGGTTCAACCCATTGTTCCCGAGGAAGATCCTAAAATAACGATGAAATCTCTTCCCGATTACATGTTTCATATCGGTGAACATCTTTTCCTGCTAGTGAACAATTTCATAGGCTCTTCAAGAGTTCACATCCGTAGATTTGCTGAGGATGAACAGGGTGCCTTACAGCCAACAAAGGATGGTGTTTCGCTGCATCCTAAAATTTGGTATCTTCTTACAAGAAAGGTTTTACTCATTTGCTGAACCCTCTGATGTTAAAGTCATAGAGAAAGACGTCTGTCTCTCTAAAGTGTGTGTGGGTGAAAAAGTGGACTTGGTTTTGCAGCGCGTATTTCAAAAAAGAGACCGCTCTCTACAGTTCCTGCCTAATTGTGTAAGCCTGAACACGGACCAATATCTTAGAATGTGTGGACGCTATGACGACCTTTCAGACATAATGAACCGATCCCTTTTGACATACTCACTGTGCTACTATGTGAAAATAGAACTTGAAAAGAACTATCCTGATGAGTGCTGGAAGCCTTACGACGGAGACCCCGATAATCCTGAGGGGGTGTTAGACGTTTCAATATCTCTGTGCAAGTGCTTAAAGGATAGCGTTGTGAAAAACATTGCCCTAATTATAGATTGCTTGGGCTGTAAAGACGATCTGATAAACCAATCTATACACGCTTGTATGAATATGAGTCCTGACGAACGCTTTTGTGAACTTTTCACACCTGCATTGTATGCAATCGATTGGAAGGATTTTGCAACAAAGTTTGTAAAAGAAAGCCTCAGACTGTTAAATTTTCACTATTTAATATTACAGGGTGACTTTTTTGAGTGTTTGAATGTGACAGATGTTTTTAACAAAGTTAGGGAAATGTATGTCAGAGAACCATTGAAATAGGATTTAGTTCTGTTGTATAAAGAAAAAAACTATGTGTATTATTTGAATTGCCTGTGTAAATGTATATTATGCTCAACGTGTATCAATAAATATTGATGTCTCTAATTATGTGTTATTACTTTTAGCTAGAACCAATCACAATATTTTATTATTTGTATTTTAAAACTATTTCTTTTCCAGGTATATATATATATAGAAATAACAAGTAAACAGTGCCATTAAGTCTTTACATAGTGTATGTGTTTGTATGAAAGAATTTTTTTTATTTGCTAATCAAAACTCTATAGATAGGATGGAAGAGACATTGAATCAGGTGTATAGTGTTCCAGAACATCCTGGAAGTTTCAGTGGATTGAATACATTACATAGAGCTGCAGGAGGCAGTGTCAAAGTAAAGGACATCAAAAAGTGGATTGAAAAGAAGGATTCTTATACCATTCACAAACCTTTGAGACATAAATTTCAACGCAATAGGGTCATTGTTGGTGGTATAGATGAGCAATTTCAAGCTGATTTGGTAGATCTACAGACCCTTGCTGAGTTTAACGAAGGATATAAACATATGTTAACATGTATTGATATTTTTTCCAAGTATGTCTGGGTCATTCCTTTGAAAGATAAAACAGCACGAAGTATATTAAATGCATTCCAACAGATATTTGAAGAGAGGAAACCTGAATCACTTCAAACGGATAAGGGAATGGAATTTAAGAATAAGATTGTACAAAATTACCTAAAAAAAGTGAACGTGCATTTTTTCACTACACACAACGAAACGAAAGCAAGCGTTATCGAACGCTTTCATAGGACATTGAAATCCAAACTTTGGAGATATTTTACCGAATTCAATACACGTAAGTATATTGATGTCATTCAAAAATTAGTTCATAGCTATAACCACACATGGCATCGTAGTATCAAGATGGAACCAGCTTCTGTGAATTTTGGCAATCAAGAACATGTTTGGCAAAATCTGTACGGTGACATAAATGATTCTAAATCTCTTCAGTCAAATTTTAAAGTGGGTGATACGGTACGCATTAGCAAATTGAAAAAACAGTTTGAAAAAGGATACGAAAATAATTGGACAAGAGAATTATTCACTATACATAGAATCATTTTTAGGAATCCAATCGTTTATAAATTAAAAGATTTATCTGGAGAACTTATTGAGGGGTCATTTTATGGAGAAGAAATTCAAAAAGTAGCAGATTCAGGGTTTTACCCTGTTGAAAAAGTATTGCAAAAAAGGAAAAGAAGAGGAGAAACAGAATACTTCGTTAAATTTCAAGGATATCCAGATAAATTTAATGCTTGGGTGTCGGATGTTAAAATGATATAAATACATAGCTTCTAGTTTAAGATTTTCAGTATTCAAGATGTCTTTCTACCTGACGCTACCCTCTGATAGCTCATTGCATTACTTTCCAGAGAACAAAATTTCTCACTTCGTAACGCAATTACCTACTCCTGTAGTGCTGAATGGTGAGTGGGAAGTGGGACTCTCAGAAATTATTTACCCACATACTTGGTACAATATAAATGAAAGCAATAATACTTTTGGCTTTGACTTGGGTGATGGAAAGAATACCACTAGGAAGATACCTCCTGGTTCTTATGAAACCATTCCAGATATTCTTAAAGCCATGTCAATACCTTCTCTCGAAAATAATGTTAGTTTTAAGTTTAATCCTAACAACAAACGTGTGAAAGTTAACACTGAAAAGAACGCAAAAATCCTTTTCGTCGATGGTCTATGCGACCTCTTGGGTTTCAAACCACAAGTTGTCCAAGGAACTGTTGAAAGTTCATTTGTTGCTGATCCGCATGCATCATTTCCAATATTTTACGTGTATAGTGATATCGTGCAGCCTGTAGTGGTAGGACATGTCGAAGCTCCTCTGCTTAGAGTTGTTAGAATTTCTGGAAAAGATGGAGATATTGTGAGCGCTCACTACGATAGACCACATTACATACCTGTTATAAGACACTATTTTCACTCTATTGAAATAATACTTAGACTAAATTCGGGTACTCTTGTACCTTTTGAAAGAGGTAAAGTTATTGTAGTGCTACATTTCAGAATGAGACAGATCCTATAAATAGGCAGATATTGAATCAAAAACGTCATTTGAGGAGTGGATATTAAAAAGAATACATCATGAAGGAACCTTACGTTTGTTGTACGAGGCGTTTTGAAGAGCGTTATGCTCGACAAGCAGGGTCCGGACTTTCATACTACCAAGGAGCCTCTTTTCAAAAAGGTTATGGGTTAGGAGGTGTTTTTAGGCGTTTATTTCGTGCTGCATTGCCTTTTTTAATCAAAACGGGTAAAACTGTGGGGAAAGAAGCTTAGTCACTGGAACACAGGTTGTCAACGATGTGTTATCAGGACAAGACTTCCAAACATCTGCCAAGAAGAGGTCAAGAGAAGCGGGAAGAAGCTTAACTCGTAGAGCTCTCGATAAAGTGCAATCCATGATAGGACGAGGAAAGCATAAAAGGAAACGCACGAGCCCAAAACGAATCATTTCAAAAAAAGTTCGGAAGGTGAAAAGACACGATATTTTTGAGGCATAATGGCATTCCTTCTAAAAGGATCACCCGAATGTGTGAAAACTGAACTTGAACTGTTTCAATTACCCCCTACTCAAACAGTCATTGAAAATGGACAATGGGTTGAATTTCATCCTCTCTCTAACGTTTTTGATGGAGGACCTGTAGAATTTCATATTTCCGGAAGTGGAGAAGAGTACATCGATTTAAGCCAAACTCAGCTGTACATTAAAGCAAAAATTTTGCGAAATGATGGACTGCCCGTAATTAAAGACTCCGAAATAGGACCTGTGAACCTGTTCCTTCATTCACTTTTTTCTCAAGTAGATATTACGTTAAACGACCGTCTGGTTTCCAATTCAAGTAACACTTATCCTTACAGAGCTTACATTGAAACTCTATTGAATCATGGCTTTGACAGCAAAACTTCGCAGTTAACGTCTGAAATGTTTTATAAAGATTCGGATGATGGTTTGAGAAAACGGTCAAAATTCTTTGAGCTGAGTGCTACAGTTGATATGATAGGTGGAATACATAGTGATTTATTTCATCAAGAAAGACTTTTACTGAATCTAGTAGATTTAAAAATAAAATTGATACGGAGCAAACCCGAATTTTGTTTGATGGGTGTCGAAGGTCACAAGGTTGTGCTAGATCACATTAGTTTATTTGTACGAAAAGTACGCACAAGTCCTGGAGTCGTATTAGGACATGCCAAAGCCTTGGAAAGGCACACGGCTAAATATCCTATTAACAGAGTCTTGTGTAAGGTGTATTCAGTGCCTCAGGGTAGCATGTCAATAGTTCAAGATAACGTTTTCGTGGGACAAATGCCAAAAAGAGTGATTATAGGATGTGTGGACAACGACGCATTTCACGGATCTCTTTCAAAGTCACCCTATGAGTTTAAACATTACGATTTGAATTTTGTTGGCCTTTATGTGGATGGACAACCTGCACCTCACAATCCTATGGAGTTGAATTTTACTAAAAACAATTTCATCAGAGCCTATCATAGCTTGTTTTCAGGAAACGAAAAATTGGGGAACGACCAAGGTATTCACATTTCAAGAGAAGAGTATGCACAAGGCAATGTCCTGTACGCATTTGATTTATCCCCTGATCTGTGTAATGGAGATCATATGAATCTTATAAAGCACAGCAATCTTCGATTAGAATTAAAATTCAGTAAAGCCCTAGAACAGACAGTGTGTGTTATTGTTTTTGCGGAGTTCGACAACGTGATTGAAATAAATAAAACACGAAACGTTTTGTACGACTTCGGGAACTGATTAAAAAATGAATGGAAACCAGATTCGAACGATACTACTAAAAGAATCCATTGCTGCACCTTATTTCCGAGGAGTTTTCCCTTCGGACCAAATACCCTACTTGAGGGAAAAATCTGCTATTGTGGCTAATGTCGACATTTCAACAGATCCAGGATCACATTGGGTTGCATTCTACGTGGAAAGTCAAGAAACTTTGGAGTTTTTTGATTCGTATGGGCATTCTCCTGATTTTTATGGAGATCGTTTCCTTTGGTTTACCTCACATTTTCCTGAAATTCGTTGGAATTCTACTTGTCTACAAAGTCTGACATCCAATGTATGTGGACCTTACTGTATTTACTATGTCGTTAAGAAAGCACAAGGTAATTCACTATGCTCTATAGTCAGAAATTTAGCTGAATGTAAAAGTCGAGATTTTCAAATGTATCAGTTTGTGAAAAAACGATATGGTGTAAGAATGAGTTTCAGAAAATAAAAAATATTCATATGAAATTATAGTGTTTTATCTTTTAGTTACCTGACTCGAATCAACATTCATTTAATTAAAAAAATGTTTCATACTTTAAAACATTTTCCTTTCTAAATTATAGAATTCCTATTATTATTATTATAAGTTACTGTTAATGCAGAACCATATTAATCATGGCCACTTAGAGTTGTATTAGAATGTATATATTTAGTAAGTCAAGTAAATACAACTTTAAGATTCGTAAGTAACTATATACAACCTTTTTTTTTAACTGATTAAGAATACATATTTTTATAGGATACTTTAGTATGTTTATTTAACTGGCATCTACAAAGAAAAATTATTGAAATATTATTGTTCAAAATACACACAAAGGAAATGAATGAAGCAACAAAATATCATTTAAATAATCAAATTTTAATCCACTTTTTTCTAGCATACATTGTTGGTTTTTGAACATACATGTTTCTATTTGAACTCACATTTGCAACAGACAATTTTCGATACACATCGTAAACAGAGGGTAAATGCGTTTCTTTTAAAATGGAATAGAATTCATGCTGTCCCTGAGAGTGTTTCTTACGGTTCCTTAAAAAATTATTGATAAGGGTCACGATATTTGACCTCGGAATAATTTTATCTTTGTACAAAATTTCTCCTGTAGATAACCATTTAATCACGTCGTCTCGGGTTTTCAAATGTTTCAAAATGTCCTTTGCAAAAATCTTGTATCGGACGGGTGCTTTTACCTCTATAGATTTTTCAACACTGTCATCCTCGTTTTCGATATTTGAAGGTGTATTCTCGGCACTTTTGAAATCGGGAGGGATACTTTCTAATTCAGGGCCAGGTATCGTACTAAGGTCTGGAGTAGTAGTTGAAAAATTAACGTAGTTTTGCAGTATTTGCAAATATAAAGCAGCCTTATCACTATCGTTTAAATCCGTTCGTTGTAAAATGTGGTGCATTTTTTCATCCATTTCCGACAAATGACTCTGCACAAATGCTTTAGCCCGTTCCTCAGGAACGAGCAAAAGTTTTTTAGCGTGCTCCATGTATGAGGGATGAGATCGCCGAAATAGCAGCTGGGAGTAAAATACTCAAGATACCTTGTCCTCTCTGCGAAGTAAACAATTTTCTCTTTTTGTAAAGAGGAACTATCTTAGTTGATAATTTACGAATACTGCTTTTGTAGGGCACAAGTTTACGTTTTTGATGTTTGGATAAGGGTATGTTGCCGTGCAATAAATTAAGTGCACACTCACACAAGGATTTAATGGTACTGGTTGGGCACTTTTTCAGAATATTTCTTTTATTTTTACTTTTCAGAATCAAGCGCAGCTGCTGCAACTGTTGTTCCGTGCATTGGGGCATACTGATCTTAAATGGCGCAAAGTTGTTGTAGTCAGTCTTTTATAGCAATGTTAGCATTAGAAGCAATACGTTAGCTAACGAGGCATGTAGACGTAAATCTTATCGCCGGGAAATAATCCCGTCCGTAGACGCATAGCCTCGTCTGTTGAGGATTTTAAATCAATTAACAAGTAACTAAAGGGCTTAAAGGTAGCATCCTGGTATGCTTCTTGAAAAAATTTTGCTTTAGAGGGATAAAGTTGACGGCCCAAATGTGACACTTGAGACATATCTCTGGGATTTTTAAATATGGCCAGATAATGACTGTTGAGAGAAATTTCTCTCATCTGCCTTCCTTTATGGAAAAGATTTTGAACAATGAAAATTACACTCAAATCTTTATGATGACTACCTTTAGTAAATAAATTTGCTAATTTTGAATCATTTCCCAATTCAATCATTAAATCATCGATCACAATTAAAGCATTTGTCTGTTGACTTAAATTGGATGGTAAACCCTCATGAAATTCTACGTTAGGCATTTCACTATATAAACTTTGGTAGACACCGTAACACCAAATTACATTTGGAGGAAAGGGATCGATTTTTCTATGGTCTATGATCTTTTTCACGAAATGTGTTTTACCACAACCCGTAGGCCCACACACCATCATGGTGAAAGGATGTTTCAGCTTTAAGATGTCCATGTCTAATGAATTCATCTTCTAGTGTTCTTTTCTTATATAGTTTAGGTATATGAGGACAGATCATTACTATAGGGGGTATGCGCATGAAAAATAATAAACGAGTAAACGACTTTTTTTTTGTAATTTGTAGAATGGATGTGTATATAAATTTTAAACGGTGAGTCCAAACACCCAATACTTAAAACTGTTAAATAGTTCAATAGAATACAGCATAACATATTCTCAAGATAATTGTCAAGGAAAATTGTGATCAAAGTAACAGAGCAAAAATAGTTATTTATGTACAACACACGCACACACAAGAAAAAAAATTGATAGAGATCGTCATGAAAAAACGTAAATGATCAATGTAACATTTAAATAACATAGTAAAATAGTCATTTATATAAAATAGACATCTCTGTCTCTCTCTCTCTATATATATAGTTAGGAAAAACATGAAAAAATACCAAATAACATTTTTTATGCTGAACCGTAAGGTGTAGTACAATAATTATCCAGCACAATTCGTTTATCAAAATTAAATGCATATTTCTTTTTTTCCATTATGCTACTTATTTTTAATTTTTTAATGTTTCTTTTAATTTTAAAATTTTCTGTTAAGATTGGTTCTTGTATCGAATTATGCAATATATTTTTCATCGCTTCAAAATTTAATAGTTGAGAAGTTTTATGGTTAAGAGTAAAACCTCTCACTTTACAATCAATGCTACCTTTGGATGTTTTGTATGCGTAATTTTTGGGACCTAACGATACGAATTCTGTAATATAGTCACCATTTAATTCATCGGTGAAGTCACCCAGAAAATCACCTAAAGGAGGATCATTTTTTCCGTTTGATATATATATTACAGAATCTGTATCGTAATATAAAACGCTATCACCCAATTTGGCCAATTCATCGTACAGTTTCAATCGGGCGTATGCAGTAGTGAAAGCAGCAATAAAAATATTTGTTTTTGTGTTTGTGGGTACAAACTCCTTTTTCTGCTTGTACTGCAGAATTGCTACGTGTTGGGTGGGGAAAGCGATATCATGTATCTGAAAAGAAGTAAGGAAAAGTGCTCGTCAATGAAAATTCGATATTGGAGTATAAAAACTCAAAGTAGAAAATCTTAAATGCGTCATACTCACTTCCACTGTCTTATCTGTTAGATACCGATTGAAATCAGGCACTGACGAAAGGATGACGGTTTGTGTTTTGTCATCGTTTTGTCCAAATTTTCCCCAAAAAGAGTTCAGCATGAGTTTAGCGACAGCCCGGCGTCCTAAATTTTTTTTAATGTGTTCGGGATCTAATTTAACATTTTCTTTTATTAGGTAATTCGATATATAACGTTCTCTATCTGGTTCTGTATTGCAGTTCCGAGGCCATCCCGAGGCTTCTTGTTTCATTTTAAGAAACATATCAATATAATTACTAAATAATCCAGTGGATTGCTCTGAAAAATGGTACACTTCGTGAATCTTCACAAGAGCATACCCTTCTTTCAGAGCTCTCTGGACTTCAATAGTCGTCCACGTTCCTGTAATTGAACGATCTTCATCTGAATGGATGCATATACTTTTGCATCTTGTGTCTATACATGATTTGCAAAGACCAAAAATTAATTTTTTATGGGACCTATAGGGCAATACTGGATGGATTAATTTTTTGGGAGGGAGGACGGTACAAGACACTAAACCAAAATAGACTTTTATGTCACTAAAGTTGTCAGTGATTATGACAGGGTGACCTACGGGATATAAACAATATTTATTTACATAAGGGTATAAGGAAGTGAAATCTATGTATTTAATTTTCTCTTTTTCTGATATCATATGGTATAATTTAGAGACGCCGGTTCTGCCACCATAAAATGCATCTCTGGGGTTCAGTCGAGGGACAAACTGCAAGCATAATAGATACTAGTGTTACTTTTAATTTAAGAGACCACTAATTATTCCATGTGCTCGTAAAATAGTAACAATAGGCCTAAATTACAAAATTATCTTACCTTGAGTTGTTGAGTGAATTGTTTTAATTCAGAGTCTGTCCTTTTGAGAGCTGCAAATTCATGCTCCCATGTTGTGACCACTTTGTAGCCTGCCTCTTGCAGATCCTTTTCCTGATTTTCTGCCTCCTTGAACATCCTCCACATCGGTTGATTGGTTAGAGGATGTATGGTCGAGGTGCCAAAGCATGATGGACATCCGTGATAAAAACATCCCTTAAACTGATACACAGTTCGGGATTCAGGATCGTATCCATCTACATATCTACCTCGTACCTTTACTTCACCATACTTGTATAGCCTCTTCCATAGTGTTGTATAGTCTTCTCTGTAAACAAAAAAATTAGTTTTATTGAAAAACATTCTTTATACATCAACAATTCTCAAAATCTGCGTTCTGAAACATACACTTCAGCTAAATATAACATAAATTACCTTCATGGTGTTCCAAGTGCATTAACCATTCCAAAGATGCTCTGCTTGTATTTATGCGTGGGACGTATCCACCCATTGGAACAACCGCTATGGTATTCTCTTTTACATGCAGAGACTGATAAACACCCATACATGCAGAGGCTATGGTGATGTATTGAAACGGATCCAAGCCAGAAATGTCGACAAATTCTTCTCTAAAGAGGAGGCAGCATTTTTTTAAAATGTCCACGTCTGAGCTAAAAAATAAAGTATAGTCAATCAAAACATTATAAGTTACATTATGTCATTTATATTATCCATTGCTTCCATTGTATGCTATTTCAAATACTTGAACCCCCTAAAAAGTTATTCATTGAATCTTACCGGCAATATTCCTTCAGTTCACTCCTGAAATCAAATGGTTCTGCTTGCCTGCTGCTGTACCAATTGTTAAAGTTTTCTTTGCTCTCAGACGACATAAAATCAGGCATGTAATATTCTTTGTCTGGTAATTTTCCAACATAAGTTTGGTTTTCCCTATACGAAAAAAAAAGGCATAAATTTAAATTTTACTCTTTAGTAATTAATTCCTATAACACCAATAAAAATGTGCCTTACCGAGTGTTAAACAGATGAGGAAAATATCCCTTCTTCAACTCATCGATTCCAAATGTCTTTGGTAGCTTTGATAGGGCCATGGGTAGGAAACTGAATGAATCAATCATCCGTATCTTCAGTGATGGAACCATTAGGGACAGTATTTTTGATCCATTCATAATTACCTGTGGCTTCACACTTTGTTCAAGAAGATAACCAAGTAAAAATACACCATCATAGCCCTGCATATTGTGAGCTATAATAGTGTAATTTTTATGTTGCTCCGAAAATAAAAACTTTCCACATTCATTAAGTGTATTGTAGCCCTCAAATATTTTTTCACTGCCATTTGAATACTGGCATACAGCAAAATTTACGACGTGTTCCGAGGTAGACTGGTCAACTTCAAAGTCGAAAAATATATATTTCTGGTTGACCTGAGGGATCTGTTTCTTCATCATGAAACAGTGGTGGTTCGTTAAGGAACAAGTACGGGCACAGTTTCTGCAATACACCTCTCCACATACGTGTGGGGTATTTTTTTTGAAAACTTTATAGCAATCTTTGCATAATATGATCTGATCACAAAAGGATGATTTTTGTTTCCCTGCAACTGTCTGATGTTTCGTAAAACATGTTTCCGATCGACACGTTTTATGGCAATCAGGGCATATTATGGGTGCGATGAATATACAAGCATTGGAAAAGCAGGTGGGGCATATATTTTTGCAACGATGGGATATTTTGGTTTTATAGCCAACATCGCAAAAGGAACAATAATAGCTCACACCTAGAAATCCAGTCATGCTGGTTATTAAATGGTAATGGCTATCTTGAAGCCACAGGTAAATTTTCTTTTCCCTGTCCCGACCTTTGTAAACTACCTGAGGAAACATCAAAGCACAAAAAAATTATTTCTGCCTAGATTTTTTTTTTGGAAACTGAAATCCTCAAAAGTCAAAACAATTAAAATAAGTTCAACACATACCTTGTTGAAGCTTTGAGCATCCACAACATGAATTTGTATGTTCAAATGATCCTCAAAGATGGCGATTTCTTTAAAACCACAGGGCCCTTCAGACACTCCAGAGCGAATGTGCAATTCCCTAGCAAGTTTTTCCTGTAGGGGCTTTCTGTGATCTCTTATGTAAGCTTTCTTCGGATCGTTGTTCACACAGGCTACACCCACAACTATTGCTCTAGCACAACATAGAGAGTCATTATTAGTGATGCTGATAACTGAATGTTTTTTCAATGTGCTCAAAGCCAAATTGATCACTTTGATGCGGGGAGATCCACTGCCTTGCGGCTGACGTACGGATACAACATTTACTAATAGAGAGGAATCCAACTGTATCTCTTTTCCTGACTGAACTACTTTCTCGATATTGGAGACTATCTTCTCCGATGTCATCTCCGAAATGGGCATCAGTCGGGTAGATATAGGCTTGTCTAAACCATCGGAACAAATGCATATACGCATTAAGTCGTTCGGGTTTAAATTTCCAGTGGTTGTGTCAATAATTCTATCAAAAAGGTGTAGTAAACCGTTATTAATATTACTTAGCACGTTTCTAGCGCTACTGGACACAACAATGTCGTAAATGAGCTCTTCAGCTTTATATTTCACAATCTGTCTTCTTCTTCGCTCGTTGAGAGTAAAGTTGAAGTCAGTCTGTGAATAAAAAAGACTACTAAACAAAATGTACGATTTGAAACTTACTTACAATAAACATAAATGATCTAATCCTTACTCTATTAGTCGAAGCCCCTTGTGTTGGTTCCTCAACACCATTCCTTTCCATTCTGTCAAAATAGGCAGAGGTATTCGGTTGTGCATCATCAGTACGCTTGCGTTTCTGGCATGAAAAAAAGTTACGAATGAATGATCAGTTAAAAAACACATAAGATTGTATCAAATAACCTTTCAACAGTAAAAATAAGAAATCGCTATGTTTAAACATTTTAAAACACTACATTATTGTATAATAAATAAATAAAATTGCATCTAAATGTAAAAAAGAAATCAGCATCTGAACAAACAGTTTAAAACACATCTTTTATAGAAAAATTAGTGAACTCGTAACTTAAAATAGTTAACCAGATGTCCTCTTATTTGAGAAGTAATGTAGGTATTAGAAAAAAAACATTTATTCGTGCAAAGAAACAGTATATTTAAGCATTTTAAAACACTACGCTATTGTATAATAAATAAAATTTTGTGTGTATTTAAACTTAAAATTTCAGTAGTAAAATAATTAATCAACATCAGTATAAATAGTTTAACACAGGTCTTATAGAAAAATAGTGAAATCGTAACTTAAAATAACTAACCTGATGTCCTTCTCCTATTTGAGAAGTAAAACAGGCATTAGAAGAAAACATTTCTTCGTGCACAAGAGACAAATCTTCCATAGCTTGGTTGACATCATCCGAATATGGCCAAGGGTTTGCAGAAAATGTAGTATCATCTAAATGCTATACATATATATAATTAACAACTCGAAGTAAGATATTATTCCATACACACACACACACATGTTTGCTATAAAATAGATATTCTCAAAGCATTAATAACTAGGATCCTTTAGTATAGTTTTACTAATACATGATTTAATCAGTAAGGAATCAGCTCTTTCATCGATTGATTCCATGATGCAGACAGAAAGATAAAAGATACTCTAATTTAAGTACAATATTCCAAATAAACATTCACTTCTAATTATTTATTCGATAAACAGATACATGAATTAAAAATAGGCTTTAATATTACTTAAACTAAACGACCGATACAATAAAGGTTTCAATAGGAAAATGAACATATGTAGAAATCAACACTTGCCTTATTCAAATCCATAACGCTTGTAGACAGACCAAGACAGCAATGCAACAGAAGATAGAGCTTGGAGAAATCAGTGAAGCTACGTAAAATCTGACCTTTAAAAAAAATTGTGAGGACGAATCGCAACCAACGATAAGAGTCGAGACAAAACCCTGACCAACAGAAATCAACGATCGTACTAAACGATACGCTTAGCCAATAGGGCGAGGCATAAAATGACGTCAGTTTATACCCCCTCTCCCTATCACAACCGAATTTTAAATTCTCGAAGGTTAAACGCTTCCAGAACATTTCTGTTCCCTAAAGTGATGTAACACTTGAAAATATATTGCCTCTTAGATAATAGCTGAATTTCTCCGTTTCTACCATTAGTTGGACCTATTCATGGTTAGCCCCTGTACAATAGAGCAGACAGTTCGTCTACTTGTTTGGAGACTTCAACTACAAGAGCCATCACTATGATCCGAAAAGTAACGATCCAATTTAGGTCATTTGCCCATTCAAGACAGCCTCACAAGAAGTGTTGTCCCTTTAAGCTTTGAATCCTCAACTTCAGAACAATCCAATCATCCTATTCACATAGCCCAGAGAGCAGTGTTCCCTCTAACTCCATTGTGCGTAAACAGAACGCTTTTCACTGGTACGAATGACCAGTGGGCACTCTCAAAATACTTTTCAAAGGGCTTTTGTAAGCGTTAGGTAATGTTGCATCGTATAGCTGTCACTGTCAGAGTCAATTGCATAAGATTGCGTCTGAACTGTGAAGTCATTCTTAAGTGCCGACAATGACCATTAGTTTGCACATTCTTTTCCTGGTTCTTTTGTAAACTGAGGAGTGAGGGAACGTAACTTCGCGCGGTCTCCCCGATTACTCGGGGGGGATAGGGGCTTTGTTAACCTGGAAGGAGAGGGCATTCCTTTCCTTTCTCACCCCTCAGGACACTGGGGTTTCGCCTTTCAGTTCTGCTTCCTTGCTAACATTCCCACGGAGGACGAATTCCTTCAAATGACTATTTGGTGTTCGGCCATTGCGTAGCATAATGAAACGTTTGGGATAGATGATTTAACATTCAAGTTGTGACTATCATTAAGGAATTTATGAAATCAGACTTTTTTTTCTTATCGAAGAAGTCTTTTTTTATCTTTGTAAGTAACATCTGATTTAGGATTTTTTGTCTTACAAACCGCTCGTATATCACTTGATTACAAAACAAATCAATTTACATTTCATTGTTTCTACAACTTTATACCATCTTTTTTTAAAAATATTTTTTCGTTCGGTACTATTTTTAAAGGTTCTTGGACGGGTATTCGTAGCTCAATGGTTAACGTGCGTTAAATCAGTGGGCTATGGATACTTTTTGTCATGAGATCGAACCCTGGACTTTTTTCGGTTTTTTTTTTTGAAGACCCAATGTTTACCTAAAAATATCATTTAGATGCTTTTTTCTACTCTTATTTTCACCACTAGATGGCTGTACCTGTTTCATATACAATACATGTAGGGTATTTGTATAATTACGTCATTGTGGACGTGATCTGACATGCTTCCGCCAAATTCTCCGAAGCAAAAGGGAGGAGCTTGCATTGTTCAAAACGCTGACGTATCCTTGGACAAGATCTAAGATGCATTCTTTTCACTCAAAATCGTTGCCACTCTTTTCAAACTAAACTTTGACGTCCTCTTGGACAAGCATGCATTCTTATCACTCACATCGTTGCCACTTCTTTAACACTAAACTTTGAAACCATCACGAAAAAAGAATAAAAATAAGCAGTACACCAAACACCTGAACTCCTGCACGGGGAAAAAAAAGGAAAACAACTAAACTCCACTTCCGATACGTCACTTCCGGTCACAGGGTATGACGTCATTCAGTTTTGCATGTTGCCATTCCCTGAAAAGTAAAAACAACTCAACTCCCAGCAGGAGGAAAATAACTCAACCCAACTCCTACACGGTAAAAAGGAAAACAACTAAACTCCACTTCCGGTACGTCACTTCCGGTCATGATGACACGCCCACTCCCGATCACGTGGTATGACGTCACTTCCGATGACGTCATCGCGACACGCCCACTTCCGGTCACGTGGTGTGACGTCACTTCCGGCGCTATACCGCCCCATATACTACTGACGGAAGTGACGTCATACCACGTGACCAGAAGTGGACGGTGCCAAGTGACGTCACACCACGTGACCGGAAGTGGGCGTGTCCGAATGACGTGACGTATTGTTTGTTTACATTTTGGAATTTTTTTTGTCATCGACTTCGTGCAGGCGTTGAGCTGTTTCAAGATGGCGTCGTTTCGTTGGAGTTGTGTTGCCATGGTGATGAATCACTCGTAGTGCCATCTGGTGGAGAAATTAGAAACCCTATTATTTTTAATTAAAAAGGAATTTCTTGGATTCGAACCGAGGGCCATAGGACCCGAAGTCAAGCGCGCTATCTGTTAGGCTGTAAGAGAGTTAACTTAAGAAGGTGAATTAATGTAGTGTTGGATTTTTTCTCTCTTTTGGACTTGTATTTTTTCTTAGTATTAGGAATGGGTTATTTTTAGAAAATGGTTTGAATAATTGCATAGGGGTTTTAATAAATGCTTTTACAAAATGACTTATGGCGCCATCTAGTGATTTTAAAAGTAATTAATCTAAGGAACGAATTGATTTCTTAATGCTTTTACTTTATTCATCACCAGTGACGTCAGTGTGTTTACGTTTGGGACTTGGATTTTTTTTTCCTTCTGAGATTTCGATGTGACGTCACGATTATGTCCATCGAGCAAGTCTGAACTTGAAAAAGTCTACTCACAATTCTTTATGTTATGAGTATGGTAAATTGTTTACAGATCGTGAAGGCTAGGCATATTTCCGTCGATTGGAAAACGAATTAACGTATTAAAAAAAGACGAAATTTAGAAATTTTAGGTCAAAAATATACTGTGCCTTGTAAACTTGTAGCATACGAAGACGAAGGAATAAGCTATACTTTTAGCGGGTCTTCTATTGCAGCCAAGCCTTGATCTCCTAAAGTATTGGAAATAAAGGGAGAAATGGAGCGAATAATTGGTGCAAGATTTAATTTTGAGTTGGTGAAGCGTTATAAAGATGGTAAGAACTGCATAGTTGCCCATAAAAACAACGAGAAGGACTTGGAACTTTATGCACCCATAGCGTCTGTTTCATTTGGACAGAAAAGGCAATTTGTGTTTTCTAGAAAGAACTACAATTCTTTAAAAATTGTTCTGGAAAATGGAAGCTTGCTTGAGATGAAGTATCCAACAAACCAATTTTGGTTTCACAGCTTGCCCCGTGGGAATGCATTATGCCCTAGAATAAACTTAACGTTTCGTAAAATTCTTGTATAAAGCAGCGATAAACCACTTATGTGCCCCCGAACTAGAACTCAGTGTCGTACACTAGACGATATTTGGACAACGTTGCAATTGATCTTTGCCTTTCAGAATAGTATTTTTATAAATGCTTACATCTCGTTTTTAAATAAATTTTTAGCGTGTCTTACCACATATACTGTATTTTGGATTATTTGGTTTTTTTATTACATGGTTTCATAAATTTTCTTTTAAAATGCAAGATCTGAAATGAAATTTTTCTTTGCTATATAGATTTATGTTTTTTTTTTAAGTTAGATGTTTTTACTCAAAAATTAATTATACATTAGATGCTATAACACCTATTTTATAGCAGAAATTTTGTTTTAAATAATATACACTTAAGTAAGAGTAAAATTTTTGAAACTTTACAAGACAAATACTATGAATATGTTTTCTTGTACATTTGAAGAAGTTATAACAGTATAAAAAAACCATTTATTCTATAAAACTAAATTAAATGTTATTTTTTAATTAATCTTTCCTTGCATATTATTTTTACTTTGAATAAATCTTCATAAATTTTAGTGATTTAATTTATATTATATAGATTTACAAACCTGTTTTTGGATGAAATATAAGGATTTAATATTTTAAAAATTAATGTTTTTACTCAAAATTAATTATATATTAAATACTATTACACATATTTTTAATGTTGAAGATTTTTAGAGAAAACATTTTACAATTCAAACATATACATTAAATATAATGACAAACACTTAAATGCAGATCCATAAGGGAATATTGGAAATCTTTTTAATGCTTACACCTTTTCTATTCTAAATAAACTTTTGCTTGTCTTACCACATACACTGTATTTTGGATTATTTGGTTTTTTTTTATTACATGGTCTTATAAATTTTCTTTTTAAAATGCAAGATCTGAAATGAAATTTTCCTTGATTTTAAGATTTATGTTTTACTCAAAAAATTAATTATACATTAGATGCTATAGCACATATTTTATTGCAGAATTTTTTAATATTATACACATAAGTGAGCGTAAAATTTTTGAAACTTTACAAGACCCATATTATGAACATGTTTCCTTACACATTTGAAGTAGTGAAAAATAGTATTAAAACCCTTTATCCTGTAAAATATAAATTAAATATTATTTTTAATTAATTTTTCCTTCCATATTATTGTTTACTTTAAATAAATTTTCATTCATTTTAGTGATTTTATTTATATTATAAAGATTTACAAACTGTTTTTAACGAAATTTTCTTTGATATAGGGATTTATATTTTAAAAGTTAGATGTTTTTTACACAAAAATTAATTATATATCAAATACTATTGCACGTATTATAACATTGAAGATTTTTAGAAAGCGTTTAACAATTGAGAGAGAGAGAGAGAGAGAGAGAGAGAAATATATACTTTAAATATTATTACAAACATTTAAATGCAATTTGCTTTTTATTTTTTAATTTTACAATTGAGACATTTTTAAAAGTTTGGTTCTTAAAGTGCGTTTTATGCATAGTAAAAAAATTATTATAAAAACCTGTAAGAGTAAAAAGAATTTTATGCATTAATTTGAAACTTTACAAGACCCATACCATGTTTCCTTGCACATTTGAAGTAGTGAAATATAGAATTAAAAACCATTTGTCCTTGAAGATCTAAATTAAAAGTTCTTTTTCTTTAATGCTTTTGCAAACCACACATTTTACTAAATATGAACTTCCTTTTATTTATTTGAAATCCTTATGCACATCGTACAATTTACATTGCACAGCAAAATACCAATACTGTACGAAGCTATGAAGTATTTTACAAGATACTTTGTACTGTTTTCTTAATTTTAAGTGTTCTACATTGCTATATTAAATGGATAGTAAGTGGGTTTTCTGTTTTTGAAAATAATGTGTGCACATCTGTGCTGCTAAGCAAATTAACTTTTGCCCTTTTCTTGATATTTAATGCATAATCTAAATATTTACTCACACCGCTGATAGTTTTACCCATGAGTAAAATTAAATAATAACTGAAAATTTTAAGTATTAATGTGAATTTTAAAATGAACAAAAATTATTGAAATAATGGATTAAATCTGAATTCTATGTATTCTTAAAACAATCTCTGCAAATCCAGCAGACAATTCTTAAACAGATTGAAGGAAGCCACATGGAAACAAAGTAAATTAGAACACTTTTTAATAGTAAAAACATTATGATTAATATTTTTACAAAAATAATACATTGTAGTAAAAAAAGAACTTATTTTTACATACTTACATTTTTTTAAGAGACTTATTTGCGACAAGCCAATTATTCAATGCCATCACCTCAGCTATGGGGCAATGCAAATTATTTTTGTGATGACCACATTATAGTTTTTGGATATCTTTGTTGCTACTTAGAGCACAAAATGCATCGAATTTGGGAAACCCATATTCCTCTAAGTTGATATTCGGAATATTCAATGCATCTAAGTGTTTCTTTTCCACACAACCACCTTTGTAAGCAATTAGGTACTGAGTGACCCTCTTGGTCTGCTCGTAATATTCTAAAAGCTTAGAGTCTAGATTTTCTAAGGGAGCACAATTTGCTATGTCATGGGACAGAAATGAAGTGCACATACGTAATTTTTAACATATCACACAGTTGTACGATCTTTGGCACTCAGTTTATGCTTAGACGATAAGTTAAAACGAATACTTGAAGCTACTTGCGATTTTTACAGCGATGTATGCGTATTTACGTACTAAGAAACTTTATTGAATCTGAAATCCATCAAAATCCACAATTGCACAAATATTAATCATTGCTATTGAAAAGCGTTAGCTGTTCTTGGAAAAATAATTATAAACTGGACGCCACGAAGAACTGGAATATATAACACCATACACTTACTAATCAGTAAAGTTAAAATTTATCTTTTGCGTTCCATAGTTACTCACAAAAGATAAGACTAAGTAAAGAATGTACATACTCAGAAAACATGTGTTTGTGATAATGCGCGAAATAAAATTTTGTGTTGTAATACAAGATTTTAACGAAAGGATATACTTAAATGTGCGTGTGATTTTTTTTTTACTCTACCACGTTTATGCGCGGAATGCAATTCAATTCTACGACTAAACTTGAGCAAGAAAAAAAATATAACCAAATATATTTTATAAGAGAAACGTATTTTGACTCTTTAAAATGAGAACTTTAAAGTATATTGAATTCTCTTGATTCTGCAGTTTTATTTTTTCTAAAATTATATCAACAAATTGAATTATTTTATTTGTGTGCACACACAAGTCTTTGCCTCTGTTGAAAGGAAACTAGTATCTTTGACAAGTATCAGATTTTTAAAAATTGATTCAGAGAAGAACCTTTTTTCATGGAATTTAACTCAATCTGCTCCATAATTTTACCCTTAAGAGTAATAGAGCATATTATAGTTTTAAGGAAAATGAATAACCATTATGCAAATTTGAAGCCAAAAGTTCCAAGCATGTCTATGCGCCTATCTACGTTTAGAGATTGACCAACGCACAGACGTTGACATTAGGGACCTAGCCGTAAACGGATCGTATTATACCGGTGTCTTGGACGTGATCAGGTGCTATTGGTGTGGCGAAGGGCTTGAAAATTGGTAAAAAGTTGTAGTGAGACACAAACACAAAGTTTTATCCAAAATGTTTGGTAGCCCATAGATGAAATTGTACAGGTGCTGGATGAAATCAATAATACCAATGGTTTTATAAAAAAAAAACGATGTATAGCTTTACCCCTTAGACAACGACAAGGACGAACGACTTTGTAAAATTTGCAAGGAATCGGAAAATGAATGCTACTTTACAGCCTTGCGGTCATCTGGTGACATGCATGAGATGTACGAAGAGTCTTTCAACGTGTCCTATGTATCGAACCAATATTTTACATAAAATTAAAACGTACATTTGTTATTAAACTCTATTTATTAGTACATGTAGTAGATGCAATTTCAAGTGATATACTGAACATGGTGAGGAAGAAAATCCAATTGTAAAAGGGTGGTATTGAGTTGAAAGTTATTAAATTGGCAAAAGTGCTTCAGTAAGAAGATTAGTAAGGAAGTTTGAGACTCTAAAACCCTAAAACTCTTTATTAAGGAAAAAAATCATATTTAGTAAAATGTGTGGTTTGCAAAAGCATTAAAGAAAAAGAACTTTTAATTTAGATCTTCAAGGACAAATGGTTTTTAATTCTATATTTCACTACTTCAAATGTGCAAGGAAACATGGTATGGGTCTTGTAAAGTTTCAAATTAATGCATAAAATTCTTTTTACTCTTACAGGTTTTTATAATAATTTTTTTACTATGCATAAAACGCACTTTAAGAACCAAACTTTTAAAAATGTCTCAATTGTAAAATTAAAAAATAAAAAGCAAATTGCATTTAAATGTTTGTAATAATATTTAAAGTATATATTTCTCTCTCTCTCTCTCAATTGTTAAACGCTTTCTAAAAATCTTCAATGTTATAATACGTGCAATAGTATTTGATATATAATTAATTTTTGTGTAAGAAACATCTAACTTTTAAAATATAAATCCCTATATCAAAGAAAATTTCGTTAAAAACAGTTTGTAAATCTTTATAATATAAATAAAATCACTAAAATGAATGAAAATTTATTTAAAGTAAACAATAATATGGAAGGAAAAATTAATTAAAAATAATATTTAATTTATATTTTACAGGATAAAGGGTTTTAATACTATTTTTCACTACTTCAAATGTGTAAGGAAACATGTTCATAATATGGGTCTTGTAAAGTTTCAAAAATTTTACGCTCACTTATGTGTATAATATTAAAAAATTCTGCAATAAAATATGTGCTATAGCATCTAATGTATAATTAATTTTTTGAGTAAAACATAAATCTTAAAATCAAGGAAAATTTCATTTCAGATCTTGCATTTTAAAAAGAAAATTTATAAGACCATGTAATAAAAAAAAACCCAAATAATCCAAAATACAGTGTATGTGGTAAGACAAGCAAAAGTTTATTTAGAATAGAAAAGGTGTAAGCATTAAAAAGATTTCCAATATTCCCTTATGGATCTGCATTTAAGTGTTTGTCATTATATTTAATGTATATGTTTGAATTGTAAAATGTTTTCTCTAAAAATCTTCAACATTAAAAATATGTGTAATAGTATTTAATATATAATTAATTTTGAGTAAAAACATTAATTTTTAAAATATTAAATCCTTATATTTCATCCAAAAACAGGTTTGTAAATCTATATAATATAAATTAAATCACTAAAATTTATGAAGATTTATTCAAAGTAAAAATAATATGCAAGGAAAGATTAATTAAAAAATAACATTTAATTTAGATTTATAGAATAAATGGTTTTTTTATACTATTATAACTTCTTCAAATGTACAAGAAAACATATTCATAGTATTTGTCTTGTAAAGTTTCAAAAATTTTACTCTTACTTAAGTGTATATTATTTAAAACAAAATTTCTGCTATAAAATAGGTGTTATAGCATCTAATGTATAATTAATTTTTGAGTAAAAACATCTAACTTAAAAAAAAAACATAAATCTATATAGCAAAGAAAAATTTCATTTCAGATCTTGCATTTTAAAAGAAAATTTATGAAACCATGTAATAAAAAAACCAAATAATCCAAAATACAGTATATGTGGTAAGACACGCTAAAAATTTATTTAAAAACGAGATGTAAGCATTTATAAAAATACTATTCTGAAAGGCAAAGATCAATTGCAACGTTGTCCAAATATCGTCTAGTGTACGACACTGAGTTCTAGTTCGGGGGCACATAAGTGGTTTATCGCTGCTTTATACAAGAATTTTACGAAACGTTAAGTTTATTCTAGGGCATAATGCATTCCCACGGGGCAAGCTGTGAAACCAAAATTGGTTTGTTGGATACTTCATCTCAAGCAAGCTTCCATTTTCCAGAACAATTTTTAAAGAATTGTAGTTCTTTCTAGAAAACACAAATTGCCTTTTCTGTCCAAATGAAACAGACGCTATGGGTGCATAAAGTTCCAAGTCCTTCTCGTTGTTTTTATGGGCAACTATGCAGTTCTTACCATCTTTATAACGCTTCACCAACTCAAAATTAAATCTTGCACCAATTATTCGCTCCATTTCTCCCTTTATTTCCAATACTTTAGGAGATCAAGGCTTGGCTGCAATAGAAGACCCGCTAAAAGTATAGCTTATTCCTTCGTCTTCGTATGCTACAAGTTTACAAGGCACAGTATATTTTTGACCTAAAATTTCTAAATTTCGTCTTTTTTTAATACGTTAATTCGTTTTCCAATCGACGGAAATATGCCTAGCCTTCACGATCTGTAAACAATTTACCATACTCATAACATAAAGAATTGTGAGTAGACTTTTTCAAGTTCAGACTTGCTCGATGGATATAATCGTGACGTCACATCGAAATCTCAGAAGGAAAAAAAAATCCAAGTCCCAAACGTAAACACACTGACGTCACTGGTGATGAATAAAGTAAAAGCATTGAGAAATCAATTCGTTCCTTAGATTAATTACTTTTAAAATCACTAGATGGCGCCATAAGTCATTTTGTAAAAGCATTTATTAAAACCCCTATGCAATTATTCAAACCATTTTCTAAAAATAACCCATTCCTAATACTAAGAAAAAATACAAGTCCAAAAGAGAGAAAAAATCCAACACTACATTAATTCACCTTCTTAAGTTAACTCTCTTACAGCCTAACAGATAGCGCGCTTGACTTCGGGTCCTATGGCCCTCGGTTCGAATCCAAGAAATTCCTTTTTAATTAAAAATAATAGGGTTTCTAATTTCTCCACCAGATGGCACTACGAGTGATTCATCACCATGGCAACACAACTCCAACGAAACGACGCCATCTTGAAACAGCTCAACGCCTGCACGAAGTCGATGACAAAAAAAATTCCAAGTCCAAAATGTAAACAAACAATACGTCACGTCATTCGGACACGCCCACTTCCGGTCACGTGGTGTGACGTCACTTGGCACCGCCCACTTCTGGTCACGTGGTGTGACGTCACTTCCGTCCCTTATACGGGCCCGTATACTACTGATATCTGCAATAATTTTGATTGGAATGGATGTTCTTTGATTTTCGAAATGGTACGGATGCTTGTACATAAAAAAATAGGCGTAAAAAGCTGTTCAAATTTACAGAAACGACACAATATCGAGAAAACATCACTTCGCCATTCCAACTTTGAATATTTCATCTTTTTGACGATAAAATATTACAGAACTTGAATGTAAATTATATTTACAATGTTTTTAGTACTTTTATCTGTGGTATAAATTTCACGCGTACAAAAAATTGTGTGTAAATTTATTTGTATAATTTGTATTTATGGTTTTATTTGTGTAACTTGTCTTTAAAAATTATGAATTAAGAAACACGTTTTTGTGGTCATAAATCAAATGGTTAACACCTTGAAGGGTACTATGCTAAAAATGACTTTTAAAAACTTTATGGGTTAAGACTTATCGCTTTTATTTGCATGTATTTTGAACTCAAGAAAATTTGAATTTCTTAGTTTGACCCTCTTACGCTTTACTGCTCTTGTAGAGCAACCCTAGATACCAGAACATTACACTTCACATACTTTCAAGGTGCAACCCGTTATATAAATAGGGCCAAATATTCACTCGACATCCATGCTTTGCACCGGATTCGAACCAGGAACATTTCGATCTAGAAGTCAACATCCTGACCACCAGCACAATTTATAAGGTTACCGAATACCTCCATGTAACGGAGAATAATTTCAATCACCTCTTGTCTCCAGTCTCTATATTGTAACGACTTCTTTGGGTAGCGTGGTAGATTCAAATCTACAGAGAAGAGTCTAAGCTTAAATAACAAACATTAATTTATTTAGAACAATTTCTTGACTATATTAGAATCTATTTACACGGCACTTTCACGAATTTCTATGCCTCTGCTAACTGGATGCGACAGGTAGTCGAAATCTCAGGTACGTACGAAAGTCTGAGTGGAAGAAAGGTCTCTCAATTATCTTGGGGTGAAATTCTAGGCGTCGGGTGACGATTACAAAAGATCAGCACCAGATCTTCACGGGATGACGGGTCGATTCAGGTTCCCTGCCCGACGAGAAGTCAGCACCGGATTCTTCGCAGGTCGTCGGTTCAGCACAAACAAGGAACGGTATCTTTCCGGAACTCCAGTACGTTCCTTCGGCAATTCTCAGGGGGGAGAAAGCAACTCCAAGCTATTTACGGGCTAAGGAGTTAGACCACTCGCAGGGTCGCGCCTCTCGGATGAGACCAAGCAAGAACTCGAGATGGGCAGGCTACAAGAACGCGTACTCTCGGGGTGAGAGAACCGTCTTTCCAAAAATAGATTAGCTCCCTAAGGAGTTAGACCACTCGCAGGGTCGCGCCTCTCGGATGAGACCAAGCAAGAACTCGAGATGGGCAGGCTACAAGAACGCGTACTCTCGGGGTGAGAGAACCGTCTTTCCAAAAATAGATTAGCTCCCTAAGGAGTTAGACCACTCGCAGGGTCGAGCCTCTCGGATGAGACCAAGCAAGAACTCGAGATGGGCAGGCTACAAGAACGCGTACTCTCGGGGTGAGAGAACCGTCTTTCCAAAAATAGATTAGCTCCCTAAGGAGTTAGACCACTCGCAGGGTCGCGCCTCTCGGATGAGACCAAGCAAGAACTCGAGATGGGCAGGCTACAAGAACGCGTACTCTCGGGGTGAGAGAACCGTCTTTCCAAAAATAGATTAGCTCCCTAAGGAGTTAGACCACTCGCAGGGTCGCGCCTCTCGGATGAGACCAAGCAAGAACTCGAGATGGGCAGGCTACAAGAACGCGTACTCTCGGGGTGAGAGAACCGTCTTTCCAAAAATAGATTAGCTCCCTAAGGAGTTAGACCACTCGCAGGGTCGCGCCTCTCGGATGAGACCAAGCAAGAACTCGAGATGGGCAGGCTACAAGAACGCGTACTCTCGGGGTGAGAGAACCGTCTTTCCAAAAATAGATTAGCTCCCTAAGGAGTTAGACCACTCGCAGGGTCGCGCCTCTCGGATGAGACCAAGCAAGAACTCGAGATGGGCAGGCTACAAGAACGCGTACTCTCGGGGTGAGAGAACCGTCTTTCCAAAAATAGATTAGCTCCCTAAGGAGTTAGACCACTCGCAGGGTCGCGCCTCTCGGATGAGACCAAGCAAGAACTCGAGATGGGCAGCCTACAAGAACGCGTACTCTCGGGGTGAGAGAACCGTCTTTCCAAAAATAGATTAGCTCCCTAAGGAGTTAGACCACTCGCAGGGTCGAGCCTCTCGGATGAGACCAAGCAAGAACTCGAGATGGGCAGGCTACAAGAACGCGTACTCTCGGGGTGAGAGAACCGTCTTTCCAAAAATAGATTAGCTCCCTAAGGAGTTAGACCACTCGCAGGGTCGAGCCTCTCGGATGAGACCAAGCAAGAACTCGAGATGGGCAGGCTACAAGAACGCGTACTCTCGGGGTGAGAGAACCGTCTTTCCAAAAATAGATTAGCTCCCTAAGGAGTTAGACCACTCGCAGGGTCGCGCCTCTCGGATGAGACCAAGCAAGAACTCGAGATGGGCAGGCTACAAGAACGCGTACTCTCGGGGTGAGAGAACCGTCTTTCCAAAAATAGATTAGCTCCCTAAGGAGTTAGACCACTCGCAGGGTCGCGCCTCTCGGATGAGACCAAGCAAGAACTCGAGATGGGCAGGCTACAAGAACGCGTACTCTCGGGGTGAGAGAACCGTCTTTCCAAAAATAGATTAGCTCCCTAAGGAGTTAGACCACTCGCAGGGTCGCGCCTCTCGGATGAGACCAAGCAAGAACTCGAGATGGGCAGGCCTACAAGAACGCGTACTCTCGGGGTGAGAGAACCGTCTTTCCAAAAATAGATTAGCTCCCTAAGGAGTTAGACCACTCGCAGGGTCGAGCCTCTCGGATGAGACCAAGCAAGAACTCGAGATGGGCAGGCTACAAGAACGCGTACTCTCGGGGTGAGAGAACCGTCTTTCCAAAAATAGATTAGCTCCCTAAGGAGTTAGACCACTCGCAGGGTCGCGCCTCTCGGATGAGACCAAGCAAGAACTCGAGATGGGCAGGCTACAAGAACGCGTACTCTCGGGGTGAGAGAACCGTCTTTCCAAAAATAGATTAGCTCCCTAAGGAGTTAGACCACTCGCAGGGTCGCGCCTCTCGGATGAGACCAAGCAAGAACTCGAGATGGGCAGGCCTACAAGAACGCGTACTCTCGGGGTGAGAGAACCGTCTTTCCAAAAATAGATTAGCTCCCTAAGGAGTTAGACCACTCGCAGGGTCGCGCCTCTCGGATGAGACCAAGCAAGAACTCGAGATGGGCAGGCTACAAGAACGCGTACTCTCGGGGTGAGAGAACCGTCTTTCCAAAAATAGATTAGCTCCCTAAGGAGTTAGACCACTCGCAGGGTCGCGCCTCTCGGATGAGACCAAGCAAGAACTCGAGATGGGCAGGCTACAAGAACGCGTACTCTCGGGGTGAGAGAACCGTCTTTCCAAAAATAGATTAGCTCCCTAAGGAGTTAGACCACTCGCAGGGTCGCGCCTCTCGGATGAGACCAAGCAAGAACTCGAGATGGGCAGCCTACAAGAACGCGTACTCTCGGGGTGAGAGAACCGTCTTTCCAAAAATAGATTAGCTCCCTAAGGAGTTAGACCACTCGCAGGGTCGCGCCTCTCGGATGAGACCAAGCAAGAACTCGAGATGGGCAGGCCTACAAGAACGCGTACTCTCGGGGTGAGAGAACCGTCTTTCCAAAAATAGATTAGCTCCCTAAGGAGTTAGACCACTCGCAGGGTCGAGCCTCTCGGATGAGACCAAGCAAGAACTCGAGATGGGCAGCCTACAAGAACGCGTACTCTCGGGGTGAGAGAACCGTCTTTCCAAAAATAGATTAGCTCCCTAAGGAGTTAGACCACTCGCAGGGTCGCGCCTCTCGGATGAGACCAAGCAAGAACTCGAGATGGGCAGGCTACAAGAACGCGTACTCTCGGGGTGAGAGAACCGTCTTTCCAAAAATAGATTAGCTCCCTAAGGAGTTAGACCACTCGCAGGGTCGAGCCTCTCGGATGAGACCAAGCAAGAACTCGAGATGGGCAGGCCTACAAGAACGCGTACTCTCGGGGTGAGAGAACCGTCTTTCCAAAAATAGATTAGCTCCCTAAGGAGTTAGACCACTCGCAGGGTCGAGCCTCTCGGATGAGACCAAGCAAGAACTCGAGATGGGCAGGCTACAAGAACGCGTACTCTCGGGGTGAGAGAACCGTCTTTCCAAAAATAGATTAGCTCCCTAAGGAGTTAGACCACTCGCAGGGTCGAGCCTCTCGGATGAGACCAAGCAAGAACTCGAGATGGGCAGGCTACAAGAACGCGTACTCTCGGGGTGAGAGAACCGTCTTTCCAAAAATAGATTAGCTCCCTAAGGAGTTAGACCACTCGCAGGGTCGAGCCTCTCGGATGAGACCAAGCAAGAACTCGAGATGGGCAGGCTACAAGAACGCGTACTCTCGGGGTGAGAGAACCGTCTTTCCAAAAATAGATTAGCTCCCTAAGGAGTTAGACCACTCGCAGGGTCGAGCCTCTCGGATGAGACCAAGCAAGAACTCGAGATGGGCAGGCTACAAGAACGCGTACTCTCGGGGTGAGAGAACCGTCTTTCCAAAAATAGATTAGCTCCCTAAGGAGTTAGACCACTCGCAGGGTCGAGCCTCTCGGATGAGACCAAGCAAGAACTCGAGATGGGCAGGCTACAAGAACGCGTACTCTCGGGGTGAGAGAACCGTCTTTCCAAAAATAGATTAGCTCCCTAAGGAGTTAGACCACTCGCAGGGTCGAGCCTCTCGGATGAGACCAAGCAAGAACTCGAGATGGGCAGGCTACAAGAACGCGTACTCTCGGGGTGAGAGAACCGTCTTTCCAAAAATAGATTAGCTCCCTAAGGAGTTAGACCACTCGCAGGGTCGAGCCTCTCGGATGAGACCAAGCAAGAACTCGAGATGGGCAGGCTACAAGAACGCGTACTCTCGGGGTGAGAGAACCGTCTTTCCAAAAATAGATTAGCTCCCTAAGGAGTTAGACCACTCGCAGGGTCGAGCCTCTCGGATGAGACCAAGCAAGAACTCGAGATGGGCAGGCTACAAGAACGCGTACTCTCGGGGTGAGAGAACCGTCTTTCCAAAAATAGATTAGCTCCCTAAGGAGTTAGACCACTCGCAGGGTCGAGCCTCTCGGATGAGACCAAGCAAGAACTCGAGATGGGCAGGCTACAAGAACGCGTACTCTCGGGGTGAGAGAACCGTCTTTCCAAAAATAGATTAGCTCCCTAAGGAGTTAGACCACTCGCAGGGTCGAGCCTCTCGGATGAGACCAAGCAAGAACTCGAGATGGGCAGGCTACAAGAACGCGTACTCTCGGGGTGAGAGAACCGTCTTTCCAAAAATAGATTAGCTCCCTAAGGAGTTAGACCACTCGCAGGGGTCGAGCCTCTCGGATGAGACCAAGCAAGAACTCGAGATGGGCAGGCTACAAGAACGCGTACTCTCGGGGTGAGAGAACCGTCTTTCCAAAAATAGATTAGCTCCCTAAGGAGTTAGACCACTCGCAGGGTCGAGCCTCTCGGATGAGACCAAGCAAGAACTCGAGATGGGCAGGCTACAAGAACGCGTACTCTCGGGGTGAGAGAACCGTCTTTCCAAAAATAGATTAGCTCCCTAAGGAGTTAGACCACTCGCAGGGTCGAGCCTCTCGGATGAGACCAAGCAAGAACTCGAGATGGGCAGGCTACAAGAACGCGTACTCTCGGGGTGAGAGAACCGTCTTTCCAAAAATAGATTAGCTCCCTAAGGAGTTAGACCACTCGCAGGGTCGAGCCTCTCGGATGAGACCAAGCAAGAACTCGAGATGGGCAGGCTACAAGAACGCGTACTCTCGGGGTGAGAGAACCGTCTTTCCAAAAATAGATTAGCTCCCTAAGGAGTTAGACCACTCGCAGGGTCGAGCCTCTCGGATGAGACCAAGCAAGAACTCGAGATGGGCAGGCTACAAGAACGCGTACTCTCGGGGTGAGAGAACCGTCTTTCCAAAAATAGATTAGCTCCCTAAGGAGTTAGACCACTCGCAGGGTCGAGCCTCTCGGATGAGACCAAGCAAGAACTCGAGATGGGCAGGCTACAAGAACGCGTACTCTCGGGGTGAGAGAACCGTCTTTCCAAAAATAGATTAGCTCCCTAAGGAGTTAGACCACTCGCAGGGTCGAGCCTCTCGGATGAGACCAAGCAAGAACTCGAGATGGGCAGGCTACAAGAACGCGTACTCTCGGGGTGAGAGAACCGTCTTTCCAAAAATAGATTAGCTCCCTAAGGAGTTAGACCACTCGCAGGGTCGAGCCTCTCGGATGAGACCAAGCAAGAACTCGAGATGGGCAGGCTACAAGAACGCGTACTCTCGGGGTGAGAGAACCGTCTTTCCAAAAATAGATTAGCTCCCTAAGGAGTTAGACCACTCGCAGGGTCGAGCCTCTCGGATGAGACCAAGCAAGAACTCGAGATGGGCAGGCTACAAGAACGCGTACTCTCGGGGTGAGAGAACCGTCTTTCCAAAAATAGATTAGCTCCCTAAGGAGTTAGACCACTCGCAGGGTCGAGCCTCTCGGATGAGACCAAGCAAGAACTCGAGATGGGCAGGCCTACAAGAACGCGTACTCTCGGGGTGAGAGAACCGTCTTTCCAAAAATAGATTAGCTCCCTAAGGAGTTAGACCACTCGCAGGGTCGAGCCTCTCGGATGAGACCAAGCAAGAACTCGAGATGGGCAGGCTACAAGAACGCGTACTCTCGGGGTGAGAGAACCGTCTTTCCAAAAATAGATTAGCTCCCTAAGGAGTTAGACCACTCGCAGGGTCGAGCCTCTCGGATGAGACCAAGCAAGAACTCGAGATGGGCAGGCTACAAGAACGCGTACTCTCGGGGTGAGAGAACCGTCTTTCCAAAAATAGATTAGCTCCCTAAGGAGTTAGACCACTCGCAGGGTCGAGCCTCTCGGATGAGACCAAGCAAGAACTCGAGATGGGCAGGCTACAAGAACGCGTACTCTCGGGGTGAGAGAACCGTCTTTCCAAAAATAGATTAGCTCCCTAAGGAGTTAGACCACTCGCAGGGTCGAGCCTCTCGGATGAGACCAAGCAAGAACTCGAGATGGGCAGGCTACAAGAACGCGTACTCTCGGGGTGAGAGAACCGTCTTTCCAAAAATAGATTAGCTCCCTAAGGAGTTAGACCACTCGCAGGGTCGAGCCTCTCGGATGAGACCAAGCAAGAACTCGAGATGGGCAGGCTACAAGAACGCGTACTCTCGGGGTGAGAGAACCGTCTTTCCAAAAATAGATTAGCTCCCTAAGGAGTTAGACCACTCGCAGGGTCGAGCCTCTCGGATGAGACCAAGCAAGAACTCGAGATGGGCAGGCTACAAGAACGCGTACTCTCGGGGTGAGAGAACCGTCTTTCCAAAAATAGATTAGCTCCCTAAGGAGTTAGACCACTCGCAGGGTCGAGCCTCTCGGATGAGACCAAGCAAGAACTCGAGATGGGCAGGCTACAAGAACGCGTACTCTCGGGGTGAGAGAACCGTCTTTCCAAAAATAGATTAGCTCCCTAAGGAGTTAGACCACTCGCAGGGTCGAGCCTCTCGGATGAGACCAAGCAAGAACTCGAGATGGGCAGGCTACAAGAACGCGTACTCTCGGGGTGAGAGAACCGTCTTTCCAAAAATAGATTAGCTCCCTAAGGAGTTAGACCACTCGCAGGGTCGAGCCTCTCGGATGAGACCAAGCAAGAACTCGAGATGGGCAGGCTACAAGAACGCGTACTCTCGGGGTGAGAGAACCGTCTTTCCAAAAATAGATTAGCTCCCTAAGGAGTTAGACCACTCGCAGGGTCGAGCCTCTCGGATGAGACCAAGCAAGAACTCGAGATGGGCAGGCTACAAGAACGCGTACTCTCGGGGTGAGAGAACCGTCTTTCCAAAAATAGATTAGCTCCCTAAGGAGTTAGACCACTCGCAGGGTCGAGCCTCTCGGATGAGACCAAGCAAGAACTCGAGATGGGCAGGCTACAAGAACGCGTACTCTCGGGGTGAGAGAACCGTCTTTCCAAAAATAGATTAGCTCCCTAAGGAGTTAGACCACTCGCAGGGTCGAGCCTCTCGGATGAGACCAAGCAAGAACTCGAGATGGGCAGGCTACAAGAACGCGTACTCTCGGGGTGAGAGAACCGTCTTTCCAAAAATAGATTAGCTCCCTAAGGAGTTAGACCACTCGCAGGGTCGAGCCTCTCGGATGAGACCAAGCAAGAACTCGAGATGGGCAGGCTACAAGAACGCGTACTCTCGGGGTGAGAGAACCGTCTTTCCAAAAATAGATTAGCTCCCTAAGGAGTTAGACCACTCGCAGGGTCGAGCCTCTCGGATGAGACCAAGCAAGAACTCGAGATGGGCAGGCTACAAGAACGCGTACTCTCGGGGTGAGAGAACCGTCTTTCCAAAAATAGATTAGCTCCCTAAGGAGTTAGACCACTCGCAGGGTCGAGCCTCTCGGATGAGACCAAGCAAGAACTCGAGATGGGCAGGCTACAAGAACGCGTACTCTCGGGGTGAGAGAACCGTCTTTCCAAAAATAGATTAGCTCCCTAAGGAGTTAGACCACTCGCAGGGTCGAGCCTCTCGGATGAGACCAAGCAAGAACTCGAGATGGGCAGGCTACAAGAACGCGTACTCTCGGGGTGAGAGAACCGTCTTTCCAAAAATAGATTAGCTCCCTAAGGAGTTAGACCACTCGCAGGGTCGAGCCTCTCGGATGAGACCAAGCAAGAACTCGAGATGGGCAGGCTACAAGAACGCGTACTCTCGGGGTGAGAGAACCGTCTTTCCAAAAATAGATTAGCTCCCTAAGGAGTTAGACCACTCGCAGGGTCGAGCCTCTCGGATGAGACCAAGCAAGAACTCGAGATGGGCAGGCTACAAGAACGCGTACTCTCGGGGTGAGAGAACCGTCTTTCCAAAAATAGATTAGCTCCCTAAGGAGTTAGACCACTCGCAGGGTCGAGCCTCTCGGATGAGACCAAGCAAGAACTCGAGATGGGCAGGCTACAAGAACGCGTACTCTCGGGGTGAGAGAACCGTCTTTCCAAAAATAGATTAGCTCCCTAAGGAGTTAGACCACTCGCAGGGTCGAGCCTCTCGGATGAGACCAAGCAAGAACTCGAGATGGGCAGGCTACAAGAACGCGTACTCTCGGGGTGAGAGAACCGTCTTTCCAAAAATAGATTAGCTCCCTAAGGAGTTAGACCACTCGCAGGGTCGAGCCTCTCGGATGAGACCAAGCAAGAACTCGAGATGGGCAGGCTACAAGAACGCGTACTCTCGGGGTGAGAGAACCGTCTTTCCAAAAATAGATTAGCTCCCTAAGGAGTTAGACCACTCGCAGGGTCGAGCCTCTCGGATGAGACCAAGCAAGAACTCGAGATGGGCAGGCTACAAGAACGCGTACTCTCGGGGTGAGAGAACCGTCTTTCCAAAAATAGATTAGCTCCCTAAGGAGTTAGACCACTCGCAGGGTCGAGCCTCTCGGATGAGACCAAGCAAGAACTCGAGATGGGCAGGCTACAAGAACGCGTACTCTCGGGGTGAGAGAACCGTCTTTCCAAAAATAGATTAGCTCCCTAAGGAGTTAGACCACTCGCAGGGTCGAGCCTCTCGGATGAGACCAAGCAAGAACTCGAGATGGGCAGGCTACAAGAACGCGTACTCTCGGGGTGAGAGAACCGTCTTTCCAAAAATAGATTAGCTCCCTAAGGAGTTAGACCACTCGCAGGGTCGAGCCTCTCGGATGAGACCAAGCAAGAACTCGAGATGGGCAGGCTACAAGAACGCGTACTCTCGGGGTGAGAGAACCGTCTTTCCAAAAATAGATTAGCTCCCTAAGGAGTTAGACCACTCGCAGGGTCGAGCCTCTCGGATGAGACCAAGCAAGAACTCGAGATGGGCAGGCTACAAGAACGCGTACTCTCGGGGTGAGAGAACCGTCTTTCCAAAAATAGATTAGCTCCCTAAGGAGTTAGACCACTCGCAGGGTCGAGCCTCTCGGATGAGACCAAGCAAGAACTCGAGATGGGCAGGCTACAAGAACGCGTACTCTCGGGGTGAGAGAACCGTCTTTCCAAAAATAGATTAGCTCCCTAAGGAGTTAGACCACTCGCAGGGTCGAGCCTCTCGGATGAGACCAAGCAAGAACTCGAGATGGGCAGGCTACAAGAACGCGTACTCTCGGGGTGAGAGAACCGTCTTTCCAAAAATAGATTAGCTCCCTAAGGAGTTAGACCACTCGCAGGGTCGAGCCTCTCGGATGAGACCAAGCAAGAACTCGAGATGGGCAGGCTACAAGAACGCGTACTCTCGGGGTGAGAGAACCGTCTTTCCAAAAATAGATTAGCTCCCTAAGGAGTTAGACCACTCGCAGGGTCGAGCCTCTCGGATGAGACCAAGCAAGAACTCGAGATGGGCAGGCTACAAGAACGCGTACTCTCGGGGTGAGAGAACCGTCTTTCCAAAAATAGATTAGCTCCCTAAGGAGTTAGACCACTCGCAGGGTCGAGCCTCTCGGATGAGACCAAGCAAGAACTCGAGATGGGCAGGCTACAAGAACGCGTACTCTCGGGGTGAGAGAACCGTCTTTCCAAAAATAGATTAGCTCCCTAAGGAGTTAGACCACTCGCAGGGTCGAGCCTCTCGGATGAGACCAAGCAAGAACTCGAGATGGGCAGGCTACAAGAACGCGTACTCTCGGGGTGAGAGAACCGTCTTTCCAAAAATAGATTAGCTCCCTAAGGAGTTAGACCACTCGCAGGGTCGAGCCTCTCGGATGAGACCAAGCAAGAACTCGAGATGGGCAGGCCTACAAGAACGCGTACTCTCGGGGTGAGAGAACCGTCTTTCCAAAAATAGATTAGCTCCCTAAGGAGTTAGACCACTCGCAGGGTCGAGCCTCTCGGATGAGACCAAGCAAGAACTCGAGATGGGCAGGCCTACAAGAACGCGTACTCTCGGGGTGAGAGAACCGTCTTTCCAAAAATAGATTAGCTCCCTAAGGAGTTAGACCACTCGCAGGGTCGAGCCTCTCGGATGAGACCAAGCAAGAACTCGAGATGGGCAGGCTACAAGAACGCGTACTCTCGGGGTGAGAGAACCGTCTTTCCAAAAATAGATTAGCTCCCTAAGGAGTTAGACCACTCGCAGGGTCGAGCCTCTCGGATGAGACCAAGCAAGAACTCGAGATGGGCAGGCCTACAAGAACGCGTACTCTCGGGGTGAGAGAACCGTCTTTCCAAAAATAGATTAGCTCCCTAAGGAGTTAGACCACTCGCAGGGTCGAGCCTCTCGGATGAGACCAAGCAAGAACTCGAGATGGGCAGGCCTACAAGAACGCGTACTCTCGGGGTGAGAGAACCGTCTTTCCAAAAATAGATTAGCTCCCTAAGGAGTTAGACCACTCGCAGGGTCGAGCCTCTCGGATGAGACCAAGCAAGAACTCGAGATGGGCAGGCCTACAAGAACGCGTACTCTCGGGGTGAGAGAACCGTCTTTCCAAAAATAGATTAGCTCCCTAAGGAGTTAGACCACTCGCAGGGTCGAGCCTCTCGGATGAGACCAAGCAAGAACTCGAGATGGGCAGGCCTACAAGAACGCGTACTCTCGGGGTGAGAGAACCGTCTTTCCAAAAATAGATTAGCTCCCTAAGGAGTTAGACCACTCGCAGGGTCGAGCCTCTCGGATGAGACCAAGCAAGAACTCGAGATGGGCAGGCCTACAAGAACGCGTACTCTCGGGGTGAGAGAACCGTCTTTCCAAAAATAGATTAGCTCCCTAAGGAGTTAGACCACTCGCAGGGTCGAGCCTCTCGGATGAGACCAAGCAAGAACTCGAGATGGGCAGGCCTACAAGAACGCGTACTCTCGGGGTGAGAGAACCGTCTTTCCAAAAATAGATTAGCTCCCTAAGGAGTTAGACCACTCGCAGGGTCGAGCCTCTCGGATGAGACCAAGCAAGAACTCGAGATGGGCAGGCTACAAGAACGCGTACTCTCGGGGTGAGAGAACCGTCTTTCCAAAAATAGATTAGCTCCCTAAGGAGTTAGACCACTCGCAGGGTCGAGCCTCTCGGATGAGACCAAGCAAGAACTCGAGATGGGCAGCCTACAAGAACGCGTACTCTCGGGGTGAGAGAACCGTCTTTCCAAAAATAGATTAGCTCCCTAAGGAGTTAGACCACTCGCAGGGTCGAGCCTCTCGGATGAGACCAAGCAAGAACTCGAGATGGGCAGGCCTACAAGAACGCGTACTCTCGGGGTGAGAGAACCGTCTTTCCAAAAATAGATTAGCTCCCTAAGGAGTTAGACCACTCGCAGGGTCGAGCCTCTCGGATGAGACCAAGCAAGAACTCGAGATGGGCAGGCTACAAGAACGCGTACTCTCGGGGTGAGAGAACCGTCTTTCCAAAAATAGATTAGCTCCCTAAGGAGTTAGACCACTCGCAGGGTCGAGCCTCTCGGATGAGACCAAGCAAGAACTCGAGATGGGCAG